>CM032664.1:43586944-43710339 GCA_019095985.1 Streblospio benedicti | reverse complement strand
ATTTTATTGGTTCACTGAACATGTATCTTATAAAGCTATTTTATAGCTTCATATACTCGCAGGCAATGTTGAGTCATAGTTATTTAAGAACTGGGTAGTGACTAGATACATTCCATCCAAGTGTCCTGTGCGTTTAGAGTGAAATTTTCTCAAAAGAATTGATTGGTGCTTACTCGGTTGTGAAACTGAATTTTATTTGGTTGCCTGAGACCTAAGTGGTCAGACACCTAATTTTCAGGTAGCGCCGTAGTAACCAAACTAAACCGCACTTAGATAATTTATTTATTCAAATTATTTTGTTTTTGAAGGAGTTTTCATAAATGTAGTAGTTACTAATGGATAAATGATGTGTCAAACGATGATTAACAATGTAAGTAAAAATAAAATAGTACTTTTTGTAGTCTTAGTCACAGGTCTCTGTGCTGTCATGGCGATCGTAAACATGTTGATAAAGGCTAGGATTTTGATTGACAGGTACTTTTACCCTGGTTACCAAAAAAGTATATAGGGTACGACTTGAAATGTGAAAATTCGTGTTTTTTGTCAACTAAAATCTTTATTAGAATTTTCTTTTCACATTTGAAACAAATTGTTCGCTTCCCCCCTCTTAATTCTCAGTTTCATATATTTGTTTGGGTGTAAAAAAATTTGACAACAAAAGTATTTTAAAAAAAATCGGGGCCACTCTGTATTTTTCAAGTTCTGGCAGTACAGTTCAGTACACATGCACTAAGGCTTAACCGCCTTCGGCGGCCTGTGGCCGGAAACATTGCGTATTTGTGACATTGGTTGATAAATAAAGAACGCAGTTCCCTCCCCATATGACTGTTGTGTATCGGACTCATCTGCGGGCGCATCAGACTCACCTAAAGGCTAGTCTGATACGCCCGCAGATCTACACAACAGTCATATGGGGAGGGAACCACATTCTCTCTATATATACATTATTTAGTTCATTTTTTGCACAACACAAACACGATTTACCGTTGACAGTTTCGGCAACTCCTGTTGCCATTTTCAAAACACCTCTGCGCATGTCAGGTCACTCAGCACGACTTCCGATGCCGAAAATCATCTCTCACGTGTACGACCCGATTTTCGGCATCGGAAGTCGTGCCGAGTGACCTTTGACATGCGCAGAGACGTATTGAAAATGGCAACAGGAGTTGTCAAAACTGTAAACGGTAAATTGTGTTTGTGTTGTGCAAAGATGAACTAAATAATATATATCTTTTAGACGGTTTCCGGAAAAAAAATCAAACCTAACATAATCTTATCAGAGGAAAATATGGCACTCAATGGGACTTCAACCCCCCCACACACACACACAACCCCTGGTCACAAGATCCCAACAGAGCACGGGCCTGTTACACATTTCTGGAGTATATTTACTGGCAACTAATCAAAGTACATGTTCATGTACATAGTAATTACAACTTAATGCATAACTAGTACAGTTACTTTTTTAATGCCTTCCTTTAACATCAAAATAGGAAATATATGTAATCAAGCCCAACACCAATCACTGCCTTCATATTTATATGGTTATTAACGCATTTTTTATATAATAATATATTGAAATAATACTAATCAATTCTTACCTTAATATTGATCCTTTTCATAAAAGCGAATATTTTTAGCAGAGTATTTCAGTGTACCTTCTTGTAGAATGTATGTGCTTGCTGTCCGGAATTTCAGTTCAGCTAGAATCACCTATTGTGAAATTATATTATTTTATCATTTCTCTTTGGATACATTTTTATCACATGATTGTGACATGTTTATGTTATGTTATGTGTGCTATTTCACTATACATGTCAATTCAGTATTATCTTTTGACCTTCTTCCAATATATGACATGTATTTTGTTTTCACTCTTTTTTCACATTTACAAATGCAATGATTCAGAAAAATAGTTAACATAAATACCAAAAGACTTAAATTTAAAACCCTAAAACTAAGTATGAAGAATTACAAAATTAAAAATAGCGAATAACTAACCTTGTTGCATGTACACGCCTAGCAGAAGTGTGGTGGACTTTGGTGGTGGTACTTTGTTGATTATTGAATGCCACAAAATGCATGGTCCACTACTTGTTGTCGGGGGTGTGCATGGGTAAAGGTCTGGATGTCAGGGTGTGCAGTAATTAACCTTTGTTTTTGTATGGCGTGTAGAGGGGCTTAGGAACCATTCACTATTTATGACAGGGTGGGGTAGGAGGATTTTCAAAAATAATAACCCACCTCAAATCTCTGTGAGAAAAATTGGTAACCCCCTCGATTTCATGTGATAAAAGTTGATGACTCCCCCTTACAATTTACGCATTCATTGTAAAGTCGACTCAAATCCTATTTGATTGATATCCATAATATAAAAGAAAAACAGTAAATTTTAGTACAGAATCTCAAAAAATAGGGATACATTTTCTGTGAAAATTTTGACAGCCCCCCTCCAAACATTGTGACAAAGTTCATGGCCCGCCTTAAAATCCTCCTACCCCACCCTGGTAGGGTCAGCTATGCTAATACGAATAATGCAAACTTGACATTGACTGTCCAGATCCCGTATTGTGCGTCTTCAGAACAAAGGGTAGAGGATTATAAATGCCCTTAGATTCCAAATGGTAATTTTCCCGTTTATTGACGGTCCTTTAAACACACAGCAAACAACAGATTGTCCAGCAGACTTGCGCACGTATCTTCATACATGCATCTACCTCCAAATCAAAAAAACAAAACAAAGAGAAACCTCGGTCATTTCAAGTCATTTCTTTTGTAAGGTAAAGAACAATCTATGCATTACATAACAGAGTATATAGCAGCAATGGTTGCAAACTAACCTAAACTAAAATTCCACGCTAAAACCATTAAATATGTTAAAAGCAATTAACTACACCGAAATTTCTTGTCGTTGATAAATAAGATATAAGTACTTGATAAACTATTAGAAAATTAAAAGCTCAAAAAACACTATATATCAAAAGTATAGGAATTCGCTCATTTGCTTTAAATACAACCTTATTTTTGATTACGCCATGCGGAATGAAACATCATTTCCTCTGTATCTAAAAAAGAATTTCCACAACCTGTGCAACTCATGATATCACCTTTATCAGTAACAGGGATTATATTAAGAACTTTAAATTCCTCATCTTGATCAACTTTTAAGTGCACTGATGATTTTCTATCTCATGTGTGTTGATGATCACCTCACATTGTTTACAAAAAGCAAATTTGGGTAGAAGTAAACAGGATTCCACTCTGTAAACGTTTTTTCGGTATTTTGAACAAAACATGTTTATGGCATCATACATGCTGTTGTGTTATCCGATAATTGAAGGCTTTTTGAGTTTGTTTTTTATTTGATGAATTATCATGATAATTCTTAAAACACTTGCTTGTTTTATACGTAGTTAGTTCTCACATCTAACACATTAGAGCCAGGAAACCACCGCCAGGTTGAAAAAACTAAATTTTTGATACGCCAGATTGGTGGCAACAACGGCCCATTCGTCCTTCTCGATGTTGTACACAGACGCATTACGGTGGTCATCATTACAGCTTCCCATAATGTAGATATGTCCACCATGAAGTACAGAAGCACCGTAGCAATGTTGAAGTCTCGGTGTCTTCAATAAAGCCCAGGTGTCTGTGGGGACAGAATACCGGGCTGCGATCTTATCACGACCACCAACAAGGTATAAAGTGTCTTTGCTGGTCACAAGGTTTGCTCCATGTGTCTTGGAGGCTTCATTGGGCACACTGGCTTTATACGCCCATGACTTATTTGCATTTGTGTTGAACTCTTGGAGTTGTATTCGGCCTTTTGCACCATTTTCAGTATTATAAACGACATAAATTGTCTTTTCCAGTACAGCAGCTATAGGCAACCGTTGTTTTTCTAGAATGTTAGGTTCCTCATGCCATGTGAGGGTGGAGAGGTCCAATCGTAGTACAGAATCGAGTGGGCCTCGACCACCAAGCACATACACACTGTTGTCACAGAGAACAGCTGATGGAACATCTGGTGATTTGGGACAATTGGGTAGGTCAGCCCAGATCTTCCGTCTTGCATCGTATCTTGTTGTTTTATTTTTTCCAGCTCCTCCACATAAGACAAGGAAGCCATCTTCCAAACATACTATTGGACACCCTTTAGTTTGGACATTGGCAGGGATCTGGATGGACTCTTCCCACTCAAATGAAAAGTTTGGTTTTGCCATAAGGCATTTGTTGTTGATTTCACCATTGTAACCTCCAATCATGCCTCCAACTATAACTATTTTCTTTTCCATTTTACCAATATTTCCTGAGAGGTTTCGCCGCAAAGAGTCTTTTAAGATAACGTTCAAAACAGCCACATTGTGAGTAAGATCCTCATACTTTTTGTGTACAGTGTTTAGTATTTCAACACTGCATTTCTCCAGTTGGATATGCTTCACAATATCTATCATGTTGTCTTTCCGCACCACCGGCTGATAATCTACCCATTCGACGCACGCCATTAAGAGATTATCTCTTGACTCCATCTCCAGATCTTCATCTTTGAGGATATGCATCAATTCTTCGATTGTCAACCCTTTGAACTCATCTGAAGCACCAATAGTGCCAATGTCCTTGGACATCATTAACACAGACTTCTTCCTCAATTCATCCATGCCATATTTCATGCCAAATTTCCAAGAATTCAAACATTTATCGATCGATAGATTTTCAGAGAGGAAAATTCTTACTTGATTTTTCAAGTGATCCAGATTCAAAATATTGCATACTTCAACGAGGCTAATGAGACAACTCTGGCTGAAAACCGCCCTTTGACCATACATGTATCTCACAACGTTGATCATTAACTCTGAATTGACGTCTTCCATGTAAATTTGTCCCTTGTTTGCATTTGTAAATTCAGATGTTAGAGCAGCTTTAAAATATAGTGATGCAGCAGAGACGACCACTCTGTGACAGGGGATGGCCTTGTCCTTGACCTTGATGACACAATCGGTAAAAAGTGCCTCTTGCTGGTGCTGCCACATGGTGGCCATCGTGTCAGTGAAGTAGTCTGATGCTGGAGTCGCAGTGAAGTCTGCCATCTCAGTGAGTCCTCCAGAAGCCATCGCTAAAAAGAAATGTAAATGTGCTTATTTGGGGTCATAACTTTACTGCTATATCATTCTCTAACAACATAACATACACAATGTTTGCCTCTGTGCGAAATGGAAAGGGAGTACAATGAACATTCCCGTCTGGTGGCGGGTTTTAAGCTAACTCATACAATGTAGTCTAGTAGCCAAGATAAGGTACCCAGAAATTGTGACTACGTTACTGTAAGGTTTTATGGTTGATTTGCATTTTTTATGGTCTAGCGATGAAATTTATCTGCGTTGCCCAAATTTGCAGCTTGGGCAATTTTTCTAATCTGCATAATTTATGCGTAAAATGGCAAAATTTGATATAAAGCCCAATATGGCCACTGGCATGCATCTATAATAGGATGTTATGGTTTAATTGCACCCTATATGGTACTATGCATAGATTGCCAATCACGTTATTCATAATTTGCACAATTATGCATACTTTTGGCATAATTTATGCGTAAATAAGCAAAATAACCTAATGTATCCGCCAATATGGCCATTGAAATGTCGCTGGAGAAGGATTTGATGATTGATATGCATTCAATCTGATTTCCCAGAGTATCTAACACTTGTTGAGAGCTTTTATGTTTTCTATATTTCATAATTTATGCCTAAATGATATGCGTAAATGATACACATAAAATAGCAAAATTTAATATAAAGCCCAATATGACAATTGGCAAGCATCTGAAATATAATGTTATGGTTTATTTCCATTCTTTAAGGTAAGCAAATGAAGTTTACACTGATTTTCAAAGATTTGCAATTATCTTTTGTTCATAATTTGCATAATTTATGCATAACTTATGCGTAAAATTGCAAATTGTGATTTATTTCACATTTCTGTGACAGTGAAATGCGAAACCATATAGAATGCAAATATAGAATGTCGTCTGATCCTACGTAGTTTAAGGTTCGTGAAATTTTTTAATGAAATGGACCAGTGGAAATGGTGCTCATTTTGTATTCAGGTCCGCAATTTTGTAGAACATGTTTACATCGTTAAAAAAAGATTCCTCCGATCGTTGATATTTGGATCTACAAGATAATCAGGAATGACAAAATGTGGATTTTGACAACATAATGTCTCATTGTTTTTATAAGCAACTACTTTAATAAAAGCACACTACATATTCAAGTATCGTTTTTTTTTTCCTGGATCTTCCCTCGATGAAGTAGGAATTATACATAAAGCAACTTTGGCAACAAAACTTTGGCTATATACTATATATTCAACCTGTCCATCGTAATACATATTAACCCTCATCAGTACAATAGCCTGAATAGGGGTGGTCCCCAATCATTTCATGTAATTTTGTTTTCAATTAATTATCTTTCTGTTTTATCAATACATTCGTATGATGATTGTGACGGCATCAAATAATAATATAAAAAATGAAATGTTAAGTTTATATATATTTTGAATAATTTGTTATCTGATAGATCCTTTTGAACTACGCAGCTTTCTCTTTAAGTATTATTCATCACAGTACATGCTTGTTGCCACTTGTCACGGACGATCAAGCTTGGGGATTCCCTAACAATATTGGCAAGTTTACTTTCATATTCAGCTAGTTTCATTTATTTGGAAATCATGTCAATCATATTATAATGTGCTTTTCTTGTGTTTCTTCAACTATTTTTTCTTTCATTTCTATAACATTTTTATGAAAAGTTTCTGTTATGTTATTTCACTATACATGTCAATTGTTAATGTAGCATTATCTTTTGGCTTCCAACCTACATGCGTGACATGTATTTTGGTCTAACTCTTTCTAACTCTTTTTTCAATTTTACAAATGCGACCTATGTTATAACCAGGAAAAGATTATACACTAAATATCAAAATGCTTTAAACCCTGAAACTAAGTACAATGACGAACAAAACTAAGAATAATTAATAACTAACCTTGCTGCATGTAAATGCCCAGCAGAGCAGTGTGTTGAACTTTGGTGGTGAGATACTGTCGATCGTGTATTGGCAGTGATACGACACATGATCCACTGCTTGTTATTGGGGTGTGCATGGGTAAAGTTCTGAATATCAGGCGTGTGCGTGGATTAACTTCTAGTAGTCAGGGGTGTTCATGGGATACCTTACGGATACACAGAAAAATTTCTGATTACTAATACTATATGTTACGACTTCTAAGATTTGATCATTTCAAACGTAATCTAAAGACGCGAGTTGGTTGGGTGGAGGGCATCATCGGTATATGGAAAACTGCTGAAGATATGAATTGCTTCAATAATGTCCAGACTTTCCGTTGTTAATGTGTCTGTTTCAAATGTAATAACTAACGTTGGTGAGTAGTGCAAAATCCATAAAGAATTCTTGTCCATGTGGGGAATTGACGACAAAGGTAGTCTACTTCCTAAAACAATTGGTTGCCAGTATCTCTATTGGAAATGCATCCGCATTTTACGAACACCTGTACTTATCTAAACTTTGTTGACTATGAATATGCTGGTTTAGTGTTTTATAGAGCTTTACAGCACATAAGCAGATCCATGGAGGGGGGGGGGGGCGGGGCGCTTTTCGCACCAAAATACTTCATTTTCGTAGACTTTTTATGAAATCCTGAAGTGCGCCTCCCCCCTTTCCTTAAGCGTCCCCCCCCCCTTTCCAAAAAAACCTGGATCTGCCTATGCAGCATCTACACCAGGTCATAGGCGTTTGTCATTTAATTTAATTTATCAAGGACAAAGGAAACTATTACCGTGGATGTAACTCTCCTTTATGTTACATAGAAGATAGATTTGGGTAAATTGAAAAAAAAAGAACAATTGAAATGTGTGGTTTATTTCATTCAAATAATCAAATATCTTTTCAAAGATCAACCCCGAAAAACAAATTTGGAAGATGACCACTCTCTACGAGAGGTCAAGTATTTTATTATTATTTTTTTTGTAAATAATATCATAATATATTATTGTATGTGATAATTTATTTTGATGATAAATCTTATAATATAATGAATATCTATTTTTTATATATTTTCATGAATCTCGGTTCATCAAACTGACCTCTCTACTAAAATGTGCTAGATCTATATCGTTCCCGAGTCACGTGACTTATGAACAGGTCGTTCCCAAATGAACTATTTAGAAAACAAGTAATGTTTGGTTGGCCTGTTTGGTTTTTGAATTTGTACTTGAACCTTAATGCTTATGGAGTATTTTAATCGCCCATATGTCAACGTTGTTCCAGCGACGCTGTGTTCTTTGAACACTTTTGATCTAGTTTAATATTTCAATTGCAATTTTTTAGCTTTATCTTACCGAAGGTCACGATATACATGTAGCCAGTGACTATCTTGATAACTATGATGCAAACGTAATTGACTGTCCAAATGAGTAATGATGTTTTCTATCATCCAAATTCGAAATTGAAGGTCCGTTATGTTGCTACTCATAATGCAAAAATTGAAATTGACTGAGTGTTGGCTAAAAATGATATTTTTCTTCAACAGCGGATTTCATTTGCGGTGGCTGAACATGAATTTGATACGCCCATAATCACCTTATCAGAGCTGTGGCAGCCATTGATGAGACCCACTGGCTGACATCTCCAAATCCAACCCACGGATACTTGTGTACATAACCACAGCATAATTAAGTTATTTTCCAAATAAATTCTTATAAAATCACACATTTGACACCTAATAAATGTACGTTTAAGATAAAGAAAACATTACCATATTTGATTTGACCAATAAAGCGCATTCGGGTGCAAAGGGAAAAAAAGGCGGAATAACGACGGGATAGCGGATTGTTTATAATCTTCTGGACAGTTATAGTTTAATGGTAACTCAGGACAGTTTAATTTCTATAAGCCATCGGAACAGTCGAATTGCAAGCTCTTAGATTACTATGGTCAGTTTAAAGATGAAAATGTATATCAACAGAGGAGTAATAACAAGAAAGTACATGTACATAAAGTAAATGGAATATGTAAACATGTTGGCTAAAAATCTGGTGTAAAAATACATAGCTGTGGATTATTTTTGAATTCAATTTATTCGTTTATTTATTCCATATTTGATGTATTACGTTTATAACATAATTATCTAAATATACCACATTTTAAGAAATCTAATAAATAAATGAATGTATAAAATATAAAATATAACCCATGTGATAAACAATGGTCAAGAAAAAGATGTTATATTACAAATGAACGATCTTGCCTCATAATGGACCTTGATTAAAATGGAAAATAAACTGACTGGAGTAGGACTACAGGTATAAAGATAACATCACTATTTCATTAATAATGAATATTACAGTATTGTATGTTTCATCTTAAAAGAAGTTAAACAGTGTGATGTCCTAATCTTAAGTGCAATATTAAACAAATTTTTATATATTGATTATGTACTTCAGCCCACAATAGGGACTTCCGGATAACAATCAACAATATCCTATTCTAGACTTTATCAATTACAATTGCAAATAAATAAGGACATATAAATTGAATAATGCACACGCAAAAAGGATAACTAAACAAGGACAATAGATTGAACATTTCTCTTCACAGTAATTTTCTCTTTTTTTCCACAAATTTGTGAAGTCATATTAATAACACGATTAGCTTGAAACTATTTACAGTATAGAACCACTATCAAACTATTTATACATGATAACAAGTCAATAGGGTTATTTAGAGTAAATCATATATACTATATTAGTAATAATGCAACAAGGTCTATATACAATCATAGATGATATTCATGAAAGTCGATCCATTTCTTTAACCAATTGCAAAACATTCACCAGATTCAGTTTTTCATCCTTCGTTAGATACTTGTAAAAGAACTCTGGAGCCTGCAATTAGAAACACATTCATAATCATCATAATAGTCATATTATTTTCATTATTAAATGGTTGTACAAAAGTAAAGTTTTGTACCTCACTCTTGATGTTGCAAAATTTCTCAAGCATTTCACCATCGATGCCATTAAGAACCTGAGAACATCTGCAATTTATTCAGCAGATCAGAGTTACCAATATAAGTGGCTATTTAGTTAGAAATATTTATTTTTGATATTTTGTGCATTTTTGTCAGACGCAAAGTGATCCAAAATGCAAGCATTGATAATAATTTCAGATAAACAAAACAAAACAGATGGTCTCGTTTTCAGTTTTCCACATTCTGTAAGAAACTCAGGTTACTTACTTTTGTAACTGCTTATCCTCAACCCACTGCTGAACTTCTTCAGCCGACCATTTCACATAAGATTCACCTGGGGAGAAAACACACACAACAACATATGTACTGAAAGTATTTTACTTTGTAAGATACCTAACTACATCAAAGTAATTTGCTACCACACAATACCCAGCCTACTCATAGGTACATCATTGGAATCTGGACTTGATTCACAAAGAACCTATTGTATTGTTTCCTAAAATGGATGGTTGCAATAGTATGTACCTGCACTATGGCGAGTGTGTGGTGTGGTCGAATCTGTTTTCCCCGGCTTGGGCGCCTTGCTCATTTTGGGCTGGTGTTGAGGCTTAATTGGATCTTCCAGAAGCTTGCCTGAAACAAAAATGAATTTGGAAAAAAAACACTCAACGGAGAATCTACAGCTTTAATATAAGTACAGGTAGTTAACACGTTAGAGTAGGAACAATGATTTCATCTCGACACAATGTTACAGAGAGGAATAGCATAGCTAGACAGATATTTTTTTAAAATAGACATTTGGAGACTTATTCACATAGAGGCAGGCAGATAGACATGCAGACAACAGTGAAAGACAAAGATGAAAAAACATACTCTCAATTTGTGATTCTAAGTAACTATATTTCTCTTGAAATATGTATTTCAATAAGACCAACATTATCATACATTAACATGCACCCCTTACCAGAGTCCCCGCTGTCTTCACCAGGGAAAAGATATCTGTTAATCTCCTTTTTAGCAAACTAAAAGCGTAGTCAAACTCAAATTTGCCATCAAAGTTGATGTACATTTTAGCCCACATATAAAGCCCAGCCATCCATCCGGCTTGTAATATCTCTGCAAAAGACATGACTGGAGATGATACTCCATACATTCAATAAACTTCATTTTCATTAGAATTCCTTCGTTTATTTGGCATTATGTTATATTGTGTTACTCGTATAAGTAGTTAAGTAATCCTACTAAAACAACCAGAGCAATTATCAATTAAAGAAAGTAACCTATGATAATATGAAATAAATAAGGATAAGTATGTCAATTCAATACATACTTGCATCATAAGCGGCACTATAGGTTTCTTCAGTTGGAATGTATATTCTGCCTCTGCAATGGAGCATTATTATTTGAATGCAGCGTGGTTCGTCGCCGTAAACCTTTCATGTTTATATCTATACATACATGGCATCATGGATAAACTCGGTCAATTAGCACTGAATGTTTGATCCATCACACTTAAACAAACTCAAAACAGCTATCTTCTTTACAATTTATTCATAAACCATATGTATTGAATCACCAACTACACACATGGAAATCTATCCGACATGGTAATAGGATTAAAATGCAAGGCATAATCCACTCAAATTTTACTTGTTGTATGTACAAAATAGCATCGTAGCTACACACATGAATGCAGTTAAAATGATGCAGGTGGGGATGGGAGAAGGGCGCTTTTACTTCTGTCTTTGGGTCCAATTTATGATCATAGCGTCCCCACTGGCGTTCACATCTTTGTGGTTCAGTCACCATCTCTCACACGGGAGACATGACGTAGATGGGGACATACTCAATACTGATCATACTGCCCGGCTTTTACCAGCAGGGAAAAACACCATTTGCATGGGATTTTATGCTGAAGCTTGCAGTCGTGTTGCATCCAGCAAGAAAACTCAATTCTCCAGCAAGGAGACACACACACCAAATAATGTAAAAACAAAATAGCCAATTATTAACTAACACCAGCAGATACACGTGGAACACAGCCATTCCTCAACCCAAACAATAATACTCTAGAAAGGCTTTGGTAATATATATAGTGCTCTTCTTTCATGTAAGAATCATCATGGTATTGCTCAGTTGTGTGTTCCCACCTCCCATCCCTTTCGCCTTTCATGAAACCCAGAATCTGCCGGTGACCGAGCGTACCTGATCTGCAGTTGGGGCTGAGCTTGTACTTCTCCGAGAGACACACGAGGACGACCGAGGCCTGCTCCACGGCCCCAGCCATGGCCTCCATGGTGGAGCCGCCCATGTTCTCCACGTCCACCCACACCCTGTGACCGGCCGCCTGGAAGTCATGGCAGCTTTAGAACAATTGGCATCATACTATTTTGTCAGTACAGCATTGCTCTTGTTAGTATTAAATTGGACTTGAGTTGGCATTAGGATTTTGTCATATTATTGTGATTGGAGTTCTATGTATTGTTAATTGTAACGTCGTGAGAGCAAAACTTGGATCATGACTATAAACCATCAGATTTACAATTAACATTTACATTTATGTCATCACACTATTTTGGACTTCTTAAGGGGAAAGAAATAGTTATTATATGATTTTACAAAACTTTGATTTTGTCTCATATTATTGCTTCAATATTTACAAATTATACCATTTTTGTACAGGTAATATTAAAAGTTATCTAATGGTATAACATGGTTTAAAATTTACAGATTAATGTAAACTTTTCTTTTGAACTAGTCAGTACATATTTTACAACCCTTTATAATTATCTAGAAAAGCTTGCCTAAAATTATTTTATATGTTGTCAGTTGTTCATTTTTCATGCATTTAAAGTTTGAAAACCACCGATATTGCACCGTTTTTGACAATCAACATAAAACCGTTAATAGTTCATAAAAAAATGAAAATCCCTAAACTATTGATGGTAAAAGGATCATTTCAAAACATTTTGTTCTTTGTTGTTCATAGCTTGATTTTTTTAACATATAAAAATTGATTTTCCCCGTATATATATCCGTAAGTCTGGCTACCTTGGGAACCATAAAAGTCGCTCCTATTGCAGTGCCGTTATATGTTTCAATTGCGATTGGATTTATACCTGTAAACGTTCTTTAACTTTCAAGACAGTGCTTTGTTGCGCGTGGTTGTAGCTGAGGAAAATGTGACCTTTGTCCCTTTGTTCTACAGATGAAATAAAAGATGCTTACATACTAACAACAATCTTTGTACACACCTTCCAACTCAGACGAACATTTACAAAAATATGAAGTCAAACGAATGTGTTTTAATTCAATAGGTTACATTTATGATTTAACTTCAAGTCATCATTTTTCTTTGAATCAATGAAAGATTGTCGTTTGCATTACATAGATACCCACCTAACTGGCTGATGTCTTTTTTGTTGTCGTCTTCATTAATTTTCCACAGTGCACCCCTTGCCATTTTCTTCACGCCACTGTCTGAGCTCTTGGAAAGTGTTTCCAGTGTAGTGACACAGTGTGGTTCATCTATTATACGCTGTTTCACTTCCTTTAAAAGCGGGAACATTATCATGACTTATTTTCTGTCTTTTCTCTCACACATGCTTCTACCAAACATATTTCTACCATCATAGACATGGCTGAAGAGAGGTTTTACAACCCTAAGCAAGGTGCTGTTTAAAGGTTACACGTCTGAACCGATGCCTCTGTAACCCCCAGCTTACGTACTTCGTCAGTGATCATCTCAACTCGGTTGATATTATCAATGTGATAACTGCATCATTCAAAGGTTTATATTTGCAGTTAGTTGTTCTAAGTACATTACATACCATTTTGGTGCATACATACTGCCCAAAGAAGTCGTATCTTTATTTTCATTTGATGCAGATAAATGTCAAAGTCAGTGGTAAGTAGCTTAAATTACTCAAATACAAGTGTAGAGATTTATGCATATATAGCACGAGGAATTAGAGATAAATCTGCCACAACAAAGTTTTTAGATTTTTAAAAAGTAAACAGCATTGCTAGCATCGAACATACCATTATATTAACTGAGAATATGCAACAGACGTTTTAACACAATACCATGTTAACCTTGGTGCGTTGGCCTGACCTGGTTGAAGCTGAGCGTCCACAGCGTCCTGGCGGCCGCCGTCTGCTCCCTGGCGTCACTGGACTCCAGCATCTCCACCAGACACGGCAGCAGTCCGTTCTCCACGATCTGCGCAATGCCATGTGGAGAAACGGAGATGAATCGCTCATCATAGGACAGTGACAGATAATAAAGACGGGTGAGAGCTTGTAGGGCCTTGAAATTGAACCACCACGTGAAATGTTACCGGTACAATTTCACGTGGTGGTACAATTTCAAGGCTCAACAGGACTCCGCAATGAATGGTGTAGTTATTGTCACTGTTGATATTCAGCTATATTATTTTTCACTTATTAGACACTTAAAAGTATGCTTACATTATATATTGCAAACCACATTAACAGCACAAATGGGCAAAATACTACCTTTAGCTTGTTGTCATCATTCACTGCGATATTGCCTAGAACATCCACATATTCTAGTACATTGTCCCTAAATTTGTCATCCTCCAGGAAGCCCTTCACGTTGCTCACCATGTGTCTGATCACACCTGTCAACAAAACACGTCAGCAGACATGACGAATGAATTTCTATTTTTTTAAATAGCTCAATTATAATATATTCCCATTTCCATATGGTATATTTTCGTCATTGTGATATACCCCAATAATTTACATACATGCACATTATATATTACATTTATTTGTCGAAAAAAAGTAATGCTCTTTGAACAACTTCAATTTGGCATGAAGTGATGTTGATTTTACAACACATTTGTTACAAATTAGTCCTTAACTACCTCAATCTCACTGCGCAAACCTCGTTGATACATATGCCAATGTAACAATGTTAAAACTATTAATTGGTATACCTGCATCGGTAAATTGCTTATTTTCATCCTCTTTCAGCGTTCGGCTCAGAATCTTGATCACTTCACTTTTTATTTCCACATCATCACTATCCAAAAAGGAGAGAACAGCCTGGATAGAAAGATCTGTGTAACACTGACAGCACTTATTGGACGCTTTAGAGGATATGGTTTCACAAATTGCAAAAGTTCAGTAGAAACTTATCATCCCTGACCTCTGCTGCAGTCATTAACATATCCAGGTGAAGTGAGGGCAGGATCCCCCACCCTCAATTTTCACTCAATAAGAACTTTCTGTGGTACATCCGAATAAATAGAAATTTTATATTCGATTGCAATATTATACCTTTTTAACTTTCTGTTTTTCAAATAGTTCGCGGTAGTCAGCATTGCTCTTGGACATGTTATGTATTATACTGAGTGATACCAGAACCAGGAGGTTTTTTCTCTAATCAAAAGAAACAAGTTTTATTATAATTGCCAATGTAAAATAATAAATGGAACATTAAAATCAATCTTTCAAACGATATAAAACTAGTCACAATATTATGCAGTATACAATTGTACTTGATTTTAAAATGCTTAGGTTACCATATTCCGTTTACAATCCTCAAGTGGTATTGTCTTGATGTTCTTTGTTAGCAGCCCTATGATGCCCGCGTCACACACTGCCTGAAGGTGAAATGGCATAGGTTAGAGGATATCTCATATCATGAATACACCATTTTTGTTCAAAATGGCATGATTCTATGAAAATCATCACTCCCTATATGAATATCGCTGCATGTGTTACATGCCTGGTTATTTTTTGTCTACAGTCTATGGATATGTGCATGATGGTTTATATCCACAGTATTATATGATTGACAGACAGTTGTTTAACTATGAACTAGCGTTTAACGTGAATAATCTTACTGTATTTAAGAATCTATTTTATAGTCTCCCATCCAGTGAAACATATCTTAGGGAACGAGCATAATTACTAGGGGGCGGGGCGGTCATAATATATATTCATTGACCATTGACAGTGAATGATTCATTGCAATACACATTAAACAGTTTTAAGGGAATCTGTCTAATGTCCTACTTTGTAACACAAAAGTATGTTATTCTTCATATTTATCCGCGGGGAGGCGCTCAGTTTCTTAATGTCC
The DNA here is from genome assembly GCA_019095985.1 of Streblospio benedicti. Taxonomy (NCBI): domain Eukaryota; kingdom Metazoa; phylum Annelida; class Polychaeta; order Spionida; family Spionidae; genus Streblospio; species Streblospio benedicti. The sequence goes on along the minus strand of CM032664.1, from coordinate 43,694,179 downwards.
ATATGTGGAGGGCATTCATTTTCAATGTAGAGAGTTAGGGAGGGTGTTCAATTTTTGTATCTTGTCAACCCCAAATGACCGCCCCACTCCCCTGTACAATTAATTATGCTTGCTCCCTTACATGACATCTCACAGTAATTATTTTGTAAAAGTCAACGTTACCTCGCAAAATAGATCCGAGTGGTGAGTGTAGTAATACAGTAATTTAAGTAGCGTGAACAAAGGAATCCAGGTGGTCAAGCTGTGCAATTGGAAGTAACCTTTCACGGTATAGTAATCGAGCATGTCCTTTGATAAAGCTGTAAATATTTAATCAATTTTAGAAATCATTGATTTTGGTACATTGGACTAACCATTTATGCTTTCAGAGCCTTCGCATAAGTCCAAGTAAGTGAATATCTGCATCTGAATGAAATGGTATCATTATACACTAATCTTCTTCCAACAAATGATGCCAGTTTCATAAAAACCGTATCTTTTTTCTTGTGAATGACCATAAATGTAGTGATAAAAAGTGCAAACGTCGTGATTTTACTGCGTGTCTACATAAGAACAACAATACCAGAATTGAAGAAAACAATTATATATACTAAAATACTTACCCAATTTTCATGAAACTTTCACAGTTGCTCGGGCGGATTAGAGATTGGGTCAATGTCTTTCAAGCATACTTATTTTTTGTGAAGACTCCACGGTTTCGAAGAATTTGTAAGGGAGGTCAATTTTATTCTTTATTTTTTATTTTGTTGATTTATCCGTCCTTATATTATAAAAATGAGGAGGTGTTCACTTTTTATTTTTAATTTTCTTCCGCGCAAAATTTTTCAATTTTCAAGTTGAATATTGGGCCATGAATGATCTAAATGTGTTACAATTGTATGTGAACAATGTCTTTCTATTATCAAAATCATAAAACATCACTTATAAAACAACTAGTATAATCAATGAAGTATAATATCCAGCGTGCATAAAATGACAGGCCTCTGACACGGGGCCGTTTTGTTTGAAGCCACGTGGGCGGCCGTTTATTTTTTATCACTGGGGAGGCAATAAAACTGTTCAGGAGGCTGCACTATACACAGGCGGGAGGGGACGAGAAACATTTTATTATTTTTATGGGGCCTTAATAAGTTATTCATATTTTTTAAGATGTGGATGTCGACTACTTTTCATATAATTTTCTTTCATGAATTTTATGGCTTGAGAAAAAAAATACACGGTTTAAAAATGATTCGTGGCCGATAATATTTTTGTAATCTCACCTGCAAACCTGATGTCTGCAAGGAAATCTCCAATCTGTCCCAACATTTCATGGAATTTACTCAACTCATCTTTTAGCATGGCCAGCATGAAGTAAAGTTCCTCATGGTGACGGTTTCTGAATGGCTTTATATAATCCACGGTCGCCTTAACTAGACGTTTTATATACTCCAGGTCGACTTCTGCCATGTCATCAGTTGCACCATATTCTCTGAAAAAGGAAAAGCAAAAACTCCACGATAAACATGAACGAATTAGTTGTTAATTGTTAATTGGAACTTAATTTAACACAGAAAAATTGTTATCACAAGTGACTAAGATAAATGATTTGTTACTTTTATATGCGTCTGTTATGCAATCTCTGGATGCTAAATTACCATTTCTAGCAAAGTTTACCCAATATGTTTAATCCTTCCTGACGAACTAAGCCTGTTCGTCAGTAAAGTGTACATAAATGGATTCGCTAATTCGTAAAGGGGTTTTGAGGTATGTCAAGACCAATGCTCCCACAGCACGAGAAAAATACTTTGAGACTGCATACTTTCAGGAAAATACATAGAAAAATAATTACAGAGCTATTGTTCTGGCCTCATCAGTATAAAGTAGTTCGTCCATGTTGAGAGACGGCAGGTCGTAATCGGACCCGTCAGCTGAGATGTCATCCTCGTCACAGTTAGATGAGATGTCATCCCAGTCAGAATCGGTGGCAGAGCTATTGTTCTCCATTTGAGTGTGTTTTGGTTCCGCCTGCTGACTGCGCCATATGGAATACAATGTCGTAACTCGATATTACTACATTACAGTATAATTACATATTCACAGTAATAATCTGTAAATGATCTACAGTACACGGCTAAATACGCATATATACATGTAGTTCCTCGGTCAAATGGATAGGGAGTTAGACTCATGACCAGAATGCGATGGGTTCGATCCCCAGTTGGGCTGGGTGGTGGGTGTTGAGCAAACTCACCCTTAAACGGTTGCACACTGCTTCGTGGTCCCTACACATGGAATAGATACAGGCCAGGCGAGTGAATGCTAATGTGAGGGATTGGCACGTGTGCGCTACGGTAGCCATGTACTGTATGCAGCAGCTGCCAGGGGCCAGTTGCATAAATATGACACGATAACGATGGCGATTTTACGATCACGACTGGCGATACGATGAACGACAACGATTTGTTGAAATAGTTGATCAACGTTGCATAAAACGTATCGCCCATACACTACCCATCGTCTCAGCTGATCGTAATCGATGAATACTTCGCCTAATAAGCCACTGTCACCTAATAACCACCCGTTTGCAATGGCTCCAGTTTCATCTTTTTCTGATAAATTGCAATTTCTCCAAATGTACGCATCACTTGTTGCACCAGGATATTTAGCGATGATATATAAATTTCAATTCTGAATCACACACAGCTAAGACATTGATGCTGTGACCACCTTTCCGGCTAATAAATGCTCATCGATATCTTCTGCCGGTGCTTTGATTAATTTGCCACCAACAGCCCCAAGAATACCTGGAAATTGTGAAATTCTATAAAACGCTTCCTTAGTTTGTAAACGTTCGTCTGCTTCCCTTGGAAATTTTATATAACGGTTTTTCACATTGCATAAAGCATTGGTTACTTGCTCAACTATTCTACTTACAGAGGACTTGTGTATACCGAATCCATCGCCGACCACAGACTGACAACTTATATATACTAAAGTGGGGGTGTCGGAAGTTCATATTTCAGGCAGGTGGGGCGTCATATGTTAGATTTGCGAACCCGTGGGGGGGGGGTCATATGTTTGATTTGCATTTCCGATGTTTCATGTCGTGGCAGATGTCCGTGCCCGTCTGACATTCTCTGCGTGGGAAGTACCAAGATCCATGGACTAAGATTTGTGCAGAAAAAACCCGTGGATCCACAATGATTTTGGTAAAGCTGGCATCTATAAGGATTTTTGAAAACCGAGATTATCCCAAATGCCCCCCCACCCCCAGCCGCCTTGAAAGAAAACTATCAGTTTAAATTTGCTTTGAAATGCAACTTCTAAATGTTTGATTATATGCAAATTACATGCAAATCGTAAATGGGTTGGTAAACTTAAGTGGCCCTAAGTTAGGAGAGCCAGACTACAGTCATGACACTTCACGGTTATCTCTTAACTTTTAGCATATAATAGGTTCTACTGGCATAGTCCATCATAGCACAAAACATGAAACTCTTTATTGTGTGTGTGTGTCCAGTTGATTTGTGTTGTGTGGTATAAAGCAGTGAGTAAATACCCACTCTGAGTGACCACTCAGATGACCTGAAGAGACCTCTAACACATAACTATTCTCTATCACTGGGCTGTGATGAATACAAATTTAAATGTAAAAATGTAAATGTCTGGTTTATAGTCTTGATCCAAGTTTTTGATCTCACGACTTTACAATTTACACCAGGTCATTGGCCCACTTATTGATTTTCAATTGATGATTTCTCCTATACTTGCACATTCAGCGCACAATGCTAATCACTCACACACTCACTCACTCACTCACTCACTCACTCACTCTTTCAACCCAATGACCTGCACCTAATCAACGTGTAGGTGCCACGGGACAGTGTGCAACTGCTTTTAGGGATGAGTTTGCTCAACACCCACCACCAGACCCGACTGGGAATCGAACTCATGACCTTCTGGTCACGAGTCCAACTCCCTAACCACTCGGCCACAGAAGCACACAATATAAATGAGGTCACGTGATCACGCTCAGCTGAGTATCAAATGGGTGTGGCGGGTTCAACCAATCAGGTTGCTGGGTGTGGCGGGTTCAATCAAACAGGTTGCAGTATTTAAACATGTCACATAAAGTGATAAATTATGTTAATCCACTCTCAGGCGAAACATTTCAGGGGTCAATATGCTTGACATCTGACACTCAGAGTGGTAAATACCTTGAAGTAATTGAATTATGTATGAAACGATGTTTTCCGTATTGCCTTTAGATTCCAACAAACGTAGTTTCAGTTCGTATATTTATGCAATTTATATCTGCATTTATTGCGAGTTAACACGTGGACACAAGTCTATTTCAATAGTGAACATGATGTATTATTGACATACGGCATAGGCATTTTGTATGTTCATTAAACAACTTTCATTAAGAAAATTCACGCAATACAAATGAAGGTTGACTTCCATTAATGTGAATTATGTATGTCCTTTTTATGCGAGCATGTTGTAATTGAACAATATACAAAACACATTTACCATAATCTTGCAGCATTGTACCACGCACAAATGACTAACGTGCCAATGCAAATGAAATAAAAAAAACTTACAAACTTTGTATCAATTATCCATGAATGAATGAGACTACTACTGTACAAACTGATGCTGTGAAAACTGTGCCTGTAAATGCATATTTAACACACGTTAGTAATAAACCTTGAAATCTGTGTATCAAAGAATAAACATTGTAAAATTCAATGAACTTTGTATGAAGCGTTGTGTCTCATTATGTTACTATTATATTCTATCACTCTTTTCCCAAGTCTTGCCATATATATCACTATCAATGATAAATAAACATTTAAACAAATATACATAGCAATATTATTAATATGTTAGGTCTACATGATTTTGTACGAGTATTTTACAGCATCTAACTTCAATTTGATATCTGATAATCTATTACCAATCTCAACTATTTTAACAAACACTTCATGCCAATTTCAAATACTTATAAACCAAATATAATGACTGTACATATATACAGTCTAAGATTTAAATTTTACAATATGATCATGATGGACGTATTCATCATATTAAGTTCATTAGTAGCCAAGTTGTCCTACATCCACTTTAACAGAATACAAAAAGGTAATTCTTTTGATCCCAGGTTAGCAATGATCTAGGTTCCTATTTAAGATGATATCTGCATTGCATCGGAAAACCTATACTCCCAATATCCGTCTGTCTTTCGAACAGTTTGGCTTTGTCATATGATGTACTAAAAGCATTATTTTTGTCCATGTTAAGTGGATTTTCATGTGAAAATTTGAAATGATATTACAAACATATCAAAAATGAAATGGGTGTCACAAAAATTCCAAACTCAGATTTTTTATGGTGCTTTAATGTTTTGATCATATAAGGACTGAATCATTATTATTTAATTTTTTTTTTTTTTTTTTTTTTTTTGGGGGGGGTCAGACGTTTTTTAGACGGTGGCAATATGAACTTCTGAACACACATCCACACCCCCACTGGTTTGCAAATCAAACATATGACCCCCCCCCCCGCCGCTAAAATTACAAGAATTGAAATTTAATAAATGAACTTTTGACACGCCCCTCCCCGCCCACACACACTTGTATATATGTAACAGAATAAGACCAAATTTATACCCCAGAACCACTCAACACATCATTCCCAAAGATGTCTTTTTATGTTCTGGTAGCTATACAATGATATGAACTTTATAAAAGAAATAATGGAGCAATATGAGGAAATCCAGATTTAATGCATGTAAGAAAATCTATAACAAATAGAATCTCTCTGGAATATGAAACAGATAGAAAGTGTGATGCGAGATCGGTTGGAGCAGCCCGTTCAGATTCTGGAGGGTCTTATTTCACAGAATGCAAAATCCGCGGTGATTATCTAACACATACATTTGTAAGTGCATGCAGCGCGTTTTTTTATAGTGTAATCTGTATACAAAATCATAATGTAAACAATGTGAAACACAACGCAAACAGTATACGTTTTTACGAAATATCTTATTTTGGTTAATGTTAGTTGGTATTGTGAATTTTTCATTTCTGTGAAGTTTGTTTTCTAAGAAAAATGGAGTATTTCAGAACGTTAATATGTGGTGGTATGTAAATGTATTTTCGTTATGTTTTATTGGATTCATGAACAATAAGGTATTGTATATTTAGTGATTGTAATTCTAGAACGTTCTTTCTTAATTCATGATTATCAAAAAATATGTTTGTATATATTAAGGCTTCCCAGTTGGCAATTCATGGTGGAATCCACGTAGAAACGAAGCATCTTTTTACACGTGGATATTGGGTGGAAATGTGGGGGAATTTTAGGTGGAAATGTGGGGGTATTTCAGGTGGAAATATGGGGGTATTTTATGTAGAAATGTGGGGGCATTTCTGGTAGAAATGTGGGTGTGGGTGTGGGTGTGGGTGTGGGGGGGTTATGGTGGAAATCTTGGGGTATTTCTGGGGTATTTTACTATTCTTTTCTACGTGGAATATTCACTTTATATCCACCATACTTTTTGCTGTGGAATATGAATAAAACATAGGAAATGAATTGTAGTTTGTCCATTTTTTAGACTTTTACGCACTATTATACAAATATTGAATATGTAGCAACATTAACAAACAATAAATGTTATTCAAATAATACAATAAATTAAAAAAAATTTAGACACTAAAAATTTCAACACGTGTTAGAGGTCAATGGTCTGGAATTTTCCAATCACAAATAACTGGGTTACGTTTTATTAGATAACACGAATTGAACTTTGGTCTAGAACATGACACGAGCTAATAAAACGTAACCCAGTTATTTGAGTTTAGCTATAATTAACTATTGGATTTTACAAAACAGATACGCACCAGGAAATATAACATGCATAAGGTATGCAAGTACACATTTTTAACTTTATTGATTATACTTTTCCAAAAATAGTGGCCTAACATTTGAATTAAACATGGTTACTTACATACCTTATGTTATATTTCCTGGGAAATCTACGTATAATTTATTCATAACAGTCTCGGGTTTGTCTGCTGTATAGCGAAGTATGATATGTTATTTTGCAAGATGTTTTTCTGTCACTTTCCACCATCCGACAATAATACTGTTGTATATACTTATACGTCTATACGTCGAATAAACGTACGTTAAGGGGAAATGACGTAAATACGTCACACCCTCATCAAGATGACGTAAGAGGACTACTTGCCCGCAATGCGTCAAAATTGGCCCATTGATCTAATTATATTTTCATCCTATATATTTAAAACTGTGAGTATAAAATATTGCATGGTTATATATATTTGTTTTACTATTTGAAATTGTTGTTTCAATGTGTGATTTAAGTGCGTATGTCGTGTGATTTGTATTGTTTTGCACTACGTTTTTGTACACGCATAACAATGTAGGTGAAATGGATTTTTTAAAAATAAACATTCTTGGCACTTCTCACGGGACATCAAACCATACACTTTGCGTTGGATATTTATTCATGTGTTAAAGAACAAAAGTCAAACCTCCTGGTAGGTTTTATCTTTATTAATCACATATAAATAAGAGTGGACACTGGTTTTCCTCTATTAGTAAGGTGAGCCATTTTTACAACTATATACATTTTTTTTTAACTTAAATTATCCTCACGCAAACACATACTCCGTCTCTGTCAGCCTGACAAAAGTTACCTATAGGGAAACTACCAGGTGCTGGCAGAGGCACAAATTATCATCACGCACACACAGACAACAATATACCCGTTCCTGATTCAGCCCGACAAAAGTACCTACAGAGGAACTACCGAGAGCTGACCCCGGAGCTGACAGGTCCACAGGAATAAAACGGGCACACACGCTTACATTGGCGAGCCTTGCTGGTGGAGTGGAACCCGTGTTCCACTCATCTAAAAACAATAATAATCCTCACGTAAATTACTACAATACCATAGCATCAGGCAATCAAAAACAACATAAAACAAACAAAAATATATATTACAATGCTTACATGCCAGAAAACGCCCAAAATTTCCTGTCTCCATACTAGAGAGGGTTGGACAATCACTATATATTTAAATCCCTGGTATTGTCTTCTAAATTCCTCCCGTGATATCACACTGTATGGAATCACAAAGTGTGTATATTTTTCTTAGTACATGTCATTATTTCTCACACACACATGATGTTTTCATTACATTTCAGTTGAATCATCATGGCAGAATCATCTGACAGCTTTGAATCACCCGAAAGTCCAGATATATTCGAATATAGTAACAGCTCACGGAGTCCACTGGGATATGGTAATTGTCCAGGATCAACACCATATAGAAATAATAGCGATGGTGATTCTCCACCAAGTCGATATGGTTCAGCACATTCTCGACAACACAGGTTTGTTTTAAGAAGTAGAAGCAGGAGTGAATCCCCTAAATCTTCCAAGAAAGATGAATCCAATGGATTTGGTGAACTCCAGCGTAAACAGTTTGCCTCAATGTGAAGCAATGGTATTCTTACAGATATTGTTGTCAAATGTGAAGATGCGTGATTTCCGTGTCATAAACTTATTCTTGCATCAGCGTCCTCATTTTTTCAGAGAATGTTTCAAGAAGGCATGAGAGAAGTGCAAGAAAATGAAGTTTCACTTCATGGATTTGAAGAAAGCACATTTCGTCTTATTTTAGATTATATGTATTCTGGAAACATTGATATATCATGGGATAATATAGATGAGATTCTTTGGGGTGCTGATTACCTACAAATGGAATCTTTGAAAAAAGATTGTGGTTTATTTCTGTTCAAGTTTCTTGATGCAAAACATGCCCTAAGAATCTGGTATTTCCTGAGGCAAGCATATTTTGATGTCCCCACTCAGTCAATTACTCTCCGCAGCATGGGCAGATCCAGGGGGCGCATTGGGCACCCAAACTTTCCTCTTTCAAAATGTCATTTTTTGTGTGTTTTTGGTATGTCCATAAGCTTTTGTGCATTAAAAAGCCATAATATCTGTTGGTTGGGCCCTTTTCTGAAAAACCTGGATCTGCCAGTTGAACAGAGTCTAATGTTAGCACAAGTACATGCATGTGTCATTATTTTCTGCATTCGTGGTAAACGCAAACTAATGTCATTAAATTTTACAGGTGATATACTACAAGCAACAGCAACTACAGCAACAATAATAATGAGGAGGGTATTGAGGAGAATCGTAAAAAAACACCCACAAAAGAAAAGTAAAAGGCAAAGATGATCAAGCACGATCTTGGTGAATATAATTTATATTATACTTTGCAAATTATGATCAATTTTTAATTACAAATATCATCTTTCTGTACATGTGTGTGTGTTTTTTTCCTGTCACTAATAGAGTTGACAAATAGCTACAAAAAGCAAGGTCATTGTTTTATTGTTTTATCTTATATCGCCTGTTCTGGCCACATCTTCAATATGGTGGTCTTGGAGATGGGCCGTTTCTATATGCTGCCTGCTCTCATGTTGTAGAATGTGTGGACGCTGGGAGACGATGTGCGAAAACCAGTGGGGAGGGTAAGTCAACCACTCACACAACTGTTCAGTGCTGATGGCGACTTAGTCATTGATGCCTTCTATCTTTTCAGTCTAGTATAAAGTGTTAAATATGCTCACATTCATCAAGAATCACTTAAATAATTCCTTGTTTTTTTTTTTGCTTATTGTGTTGTGTAATATAGAACAGATTTTCAAAGATTTTTAACAACAGTGTGAATTTCCCCGGGCATTTTTCTATGTGTTCTGCCTTGATATAGTTGATGACTTAATTGAAATACACTATCAGATCTAGGGGCAATGTTTTAGCCAAAAGACATAAAGGTTGTTATAAATTTTAGAAGTATGATCCAAATTTGAAAATCAAATGTTGAGGGTTGGGGGTGGAGTGCTTGTTGCATGGTCCTAGGAAAATGTGTTATTAAGAAATAAGTGAATTCTGTGAATGCATGTTATGAAAGCAGTTGATTATCTTTTACATTTGCTACATGCCTATGGGTGTCATTGAAATCCTTGTAAAATATCATTCTGAAATGTCTGTTTAAACTAAAATAAAAATTAACAATATTTTCGGGGCCCATATTCGAATGAGATACAGTAAAAACTTTCCACTAATTGTTCATGTGCACTACTTCAACAAATGGTGCTTAATAGGAATTTTAAAATGGCAGAGTCTTGGATTTTCGTATGGGCAGAGGAAGTTTATTTAATTTATAGCAATATTACATGAAACATAAATATTCAAGAATTGGTTCACAAAATCAGCAATACCCAACCTGGATACATTTGGCCAATTAAAGCATGTACAACTTGTAACAAAGTTATTGTATTTCACTACAGGAAAGACCCGCGGCATCTGTGGTGAGCTGGCTGCTGGCCTACCGAAATGCTGTGTAAGTACTGGTCTTATACATAATATGGTGTGCTCCGTGGTTCACCTTACTAATGATACGTAGGGGGAAAGTTAGGGACTGTATTTGATAAACTGATGTTTAACGTGAATATTGACCATCATATATGGTGACGTTAAGTTTCATAGAATTCTGGAAGAAAAAGGAAAAATGTCATGTACGTATTTGAAACATTCCGAAATAATGATATCACTTTGTGCCACAACTTAGAGGACTCGAATTTTAAGGAATTTCTCTCATATGCTCTCATTGCAGCCAAGCTTACAAAGAAAATAAAGCGACTGTGGACACCAAGTTTGAAGAAGAAAAAAGAAGAGGAACGAAGAGAAGTTTAGGAAGTGCAGGGACGAGCTCTATGACAAGAGTTCGGAGCTGCTGTGGTACCAACTCAGTGGTAAGGAGATATTTATACTCATAGCTGCTTTTTTCAACAAGGATTCCAACTGTTGGATCATTAGAATACAATATTGTGCCCCCCTCCCCTTCCATATCGTTGTGTTCTTACTCCAGCAGCCTGTCCTCCTGGCCCTAGATCAATTATTAATCGTTATTCGCGACCTGAGTCTAGGGCTCATCATTTTTCATTGGGATGCAAATAATTATGGTACCCTATTTTATCTATTCATAGGTGGTTATGGTTATGTATGCCAGGACTCATTATATTGACCCTGAGTCCAGGGATCCATTGTTTCAAAATAACCCTTTGATCCATTGTTTAAAATCCTTAGGGACACATCTAATATTACTGCACTATTTTTACAACTCCGTACACTATTTGTAAGCATACAAAATGTCACAAACACTGAATTGTGGATATATTGTTGTTATGATTATATTAGATATGAAGTTATTCATTGAAGCGCTGTTTCTGCTACATTTATAACACAAGTGTAACCATTTTTATGTCTAAAGTTTTCAACTTTAAATAGTAGTACTAAACCACTTCTTATCATAATATTTTAAAGGTAAAGCAAAAAATTAGCAAAAGTTGATGTATTTTCAGCTCTGATTCACATTTTTTAACGTGGTACTGGGGACTTTTTTACTAAAGACTTCTCCGACGGTTTGTGGCTATTATAACATTAACGGAAGCAGTTACCGACGATCGGTAATTTTTTTTACCATTGGTTTTATAAAAAGGATCACGGTAATGTTAAAAGAAGGGGGGGTGATAAAATATATTTATATATTGATTTTTATATGTATGAAATTAGTATCGCCTTTGGGGATCATTCACAAATGACGTCACCTGGCGGGGGGGTATAGCAAAGATGACGAAAGGTGACAGGGGTGGGTGGGTTCCAGCACTTGGGTGATGTCACCTCTTTGGAAAAAAGTAGTTATTTAACAATATTTGAAATTACTTTCTGACATGTGATATATCTACTAGCTGAAACCTCATTTCCATATTTTGCTTTATATCCTAAATACATTTGTAAAAATTATGTCCAAATTATGGATGTATATATATATTCAAATGTATTTATGTAACGGCACAGTTAAATCAATGTCAAATGTCATAGCGAAACCATGTCTCGCGCGCGGGGGGGGTTTGAGGCAAAGATGACATCACTTACTGGAGGGGGTCCTGCAAAGATGATGAAAGGTGACAAGGGGTGGAGGGGGGTGAAAAAAGGCCAAAAAATGAGGTGACGTCATTTGTGAATGATTCCTTGCGGTTGACGTACACATGTTGTTCTTCATGTGGTGCAATTATGTTTATAAAACGTCCGTCTACGCATCCAAGTACATTTGGAACACCAGCATAGAATCCTTCTTTTACACGTAGTTGATCTTCCAAAGTCGTTGGGAATTTGATGTAGTCATTACGCAAATTACATATTTTGTCAGTTACTTTGGTAATAATCTTACATACGCCTGATTTGTGTATGCCCAACCCGTCACCTAATACAGCTTGAAAGCTTCCAGACGCATATCACAGGGCACAGCATATCTTGTTAATTGCAGGGATACTATGATTTCGATTGGTCTGTGGTTCCAAGTCAAATCCTATTTTATCATATAATATTTCTATTAATGCGCGAGAAAGTCTGTACAGACGACGGATTTCTTCCTCTTATTCTAGTAGGTTTAATCTTCTTTTGAAAATGCGTGGCCTCCTTCTGTGTCTATTTCCATGAATAATATGGTAAATTAATGCCATTTTGTAAACGTTAGATATTTTTTTAAATAAATGTACTGTGTTTACGATGATAAATACTGCTACCGGCACAAAAATAAGTGACGGGAAAATCCGTGCATGTTTACGATCATTTCACCGACGGATCGGAAAATTAAACTTTTATAAAACGCAAATATATCGATCTTATTGGTTACCGACCGAATGGTAGTATTCCCGTGCACGGAAAACCTTTATAAAACCCACCCCTGGAAGTAAACGGAATGGCAATTCATAAATACATTCCCACAGTGTGCATTTTCAAACATATGACTACTGGTATTTGACCACTCGATTGCCGTGTCAATCGAAAGAAATTGATCACTTGGTTTCTATGTATGCTGTATGTATGTCTCCCGGACAAGCTAGATTCCAAATAGTTACGTTCAAACTTTACGACTATGATATGGCGACAATGAAGTTATTGATTTGACGTCGTTCTGCATATTAAATTTTGTTTTCAAAATTGCAGGAATTACGACTGACAAATTGCAATGCAGAGGTATGTCACGGAGGTGCATGTTGGCGTCATGTCCTTGGACTGTCATAAGTCCAGTGTAAAAGCCGGAACACCCATGGCTCTCAGCGTCTTTGTATCAAGGGCAGTCCCACTTGAAAACTACAATAAATGGCAAGGCATTGAAACACCTGCAGAATCTAAAGGTGTTTCAAATTTTGGTGACTGTCTCAGCCAGCAAACAAAAACAATATTTTGACCAAGCACCAAAATTGACAAGGACATCACAAGATCAAGGATTGTCCAATTGCCAGTACGGGCATTCCACAATTGATGTCCTGGGTATATTGAGACATGAATTCTACAGTTGATATAAAATGTGTTCCAAATGTAAAAGTATACATTTTTCAATATATTTTCTCTAATTGTCCATCTCAACATGTTTCTAGCGATGATATTTTTACCATGATATCAAATACTACTTGTTTTGTTTCTTTCTTAGGATTATCTCAACTATTCTGTTTTCGCAATCTCTTATTAATTTCCCTTTCAGACATAAGACACCCTCCAGATTCTAATAGCTATAAGACACAATGTATTCTCATTCACACTCAGGTTGAAACGTATATGATGCGGATACACATTAAATTTCTTTTTTCTTCATCCTTCGATTTGAGCTCGACTAGCTGGTCGGAGGAGTTTAGATACACCTGGGCGTGGCACCTCCCTTCCATCCTCATTTCTCACCACCCCCAGTGTGGAGTGGCACTGGATATTGATCACTGGTAAATTCATTCTGAGGTTTTCTCCTCAAGAATTCATAAACTTCTTAATTGGTAAACGATACATTGTTTCAGTATATATCTCAATTGCACATAGGTCAATGTTGTTCTAGCAACGCCGTGTTCTTTGAACATTTTTGATCTAGTTCTACTGGCGACGTATTTGAACCATGAATACAGTTACAAGGTTTCCTACAACATTTCATACGGAAACTTATCGGAAGAAAATATCACGATCTAGGAAAGTTCAGCTGAACCCTCCTCCATCCATGAGCATGGACCTGTGATCATAATACATAGACTTTGTCACTGACAACAAAGTTGTTGGTGGATGTAAGTATTGGCAATTCCATTGACCAATCCAAGAGCAAGCAATTGCTGTATCTCTGCCACCTTTTACCTCACAAATCAACTCTCGATACCTTTTGACATAGTTGAGTGTCATGCTCTAGCATAACAATATTTAAAGCAATTATCTATTGTAATATCATGGCATTATCATTCTCCCACACCAAACCCTGCTCCCCATGTTACTACCTGAATTTGCCATTGAATGCAATTTGAAATGGACTCTCCCATCTAAAGCCAACCTAGCATAGTTAGTGCTCAATCTATAAACTACTTACATTTTCAGTTGCTGAGACCAAACAAGCACAGAATTGGTTCAAGCATTATGTGATGAAGCTGCTCATGGTATGTAGTTTGTTTATTTTGTTCGGGTGGTTGGGGTGGGGGTGGGGGGCGTGATGTTGCAGGATTTTGCTGTTCTGGGGTATTTGTGTGTGTTTGTGAGAGGGCTGAGTTCTTCCCGATTCCCTCGCACCATGGGGATTTGGTGTAGGTTCATTTATAATAATACTAGCTGTCTACCTGGCGCTGCTTGGAGTTGAAACAGATGTAAAGTACTCTTGAAACAGACCAGTATGTTTAATCAATCTCTCAAAGAACTAAACATCAATGTAAAACATCAAATGTAAGGGAGAGTTTTATTGTAGATTGGTTGCATATATATTGTTTCAACTATGAACACATAAATGTTCAGAGTAGATGTCATGAACCATCACTGAATGATATGATCATCACAATAGAGATGATCTGTGACACCACCATTTTAATTGGCTTCAACATCCTCATTTACCCCATAAATGAGACTAAATTTACAAAATTTTACCACTTTATTAGCAGATATTAACCCCCCAAGAGGGTGCTGTCAGACCCGGAGAAAGAAAAAAATCACTAACTGCCCCCAAATGGGGGCGAGTAGGAAAATTTCCCCCCGACATTTTTGGTTAGTTTGGTCCCTAAACTACCCAAATCAACAAAAAAATAAATTTTAATGAAGACGAATCCTACGGAATTACATATGGCACCAGACTACCCACATTTTAGTTGCCCTGACAAAATAATTTATGAATGAGACATATGGTCAGATAGTGGACATGGTGCAGGACTGGTAGGGTTAGAGGTTTATTACCATTTCAAACAATTATCATTATACCATTCAAAGGTTTGTCACATTAGAGGCATTATGATGAGCACTAGGTGCATTTCAGACAGTACATTATGAAAGCCTATAGATATGAAGTTTGCTATGTCTGTGAATGAGTAGTGCAACAGAATCCTATATTAACAAATATTAACACCATAATTGTGTAGTATTTTCTTTTGTATTCACAGTCTAAACACAACCTATTAATGTTCACTTATTTTCATCAGCTCAAGCACCAATTTTGAGGAAAGTGCAAAAACTGAAGTTAAGAAACAGAAAATGCTAACAGCCAAGAAAAACAGTAAGTTGTCCATGCTCTTCCACTGAATATACAGCTAGGGTCTTTAGGTCTCAATCATTATACATTCCCTATCACAAGTGTTAAGAATTTAATAATACGGTATTATATTATGTCAACGGTCCCCCTACATTAAATTGTGTGACAGTATCTACAATGCCTTCAAATGCATTCTACTGACATAGCCATTGTACAGTGCTTCAACTGACTTTTTGGTTGGGCAAACATCAGGAGGTTGGGTATTGTAAAATGAAAATGTAAATGTGGTTGTTTATAGTCGCAATTCACTGTTATTGTGCTCTAGGGACTTTACATATTTACACCAGGTCATTGGCATCAACCTTGTCACACTATATCCTTCTCAACTCCTCGAGGGAGCATACAGCACATCGCTACCGTAGCGCAAACGTGCTAATAGTCGCTACATTCACATTCACCCACCTGACCTGTACCTATTTAACATGTAGGACCACGGAGCAGTGTGCAACCTGTTAGAGGTAGGGTTTGCTCAACACCCACCATCAGACCATGAAATAGAACCCATGACTTTCTGGTCACAAGTCCAAGTCCCTATCCACTCGGCCACATATTGTTTTTGGAGCACAATAGCACCATGTTTGGGGCATTCTTGAGAGCATTTTGTTAAAAAACAGGTTCAAATATGATATATTTCACTATTACATACTGAGCAGACCTACGTGAACTACTGATAACATTTTGATTATTAATGATACATCTGTGATTTTGTCACATTGATCAAATAGATATAGGCAAATCCAAGATAGCTGCCACAGAGATGTGTGAATTCTGTGATTGCCTTGAACTTTTTAACTTTACATATTTACACCAGGTCATTGGCATCCTTGTCACACGATATCCTTCTCAACTCCCCAACAATTCATACTTAAAATTGATATTCATCCAGATATGGTATACAATCCAATACAATATGAAGTTTCTATAGTGCAAATTCCACTAAGTGATCATGTGCAGGGCTTGTAGGCTCCTTAAACAAAGCTTAATAGGAATTTTGAAATGGCAAAGAGTCTTGCATTTTCTTATGGGCAGAGGAAGTTTATTTATTTTGTAGCAATCTTACATGAACCACAAATGCTTAAAAAATGGTCCACAACATCAGCAACACCCAGCCTGGATACTTTTGGCCAATTAAAGCATGTACAACATGTAAAAAACTTATTGTATTTCACTACAGGAAAGAGCCGCGGCATCTGGGGTGAGCTGGCCTACTGAAAGAAAGACCGTGTAAGTACTGGTCTTATACATTACATTCAATTTACTATTAAAGTCATAAATGATATGGTGTGCTCCACTGGCCAAGGTTCATAGGGGGAAAGTTAGGGACTGTTTTTGATAAACTGATGTTTAATGTGAATATTGACCATCATATATGGTGACGTTAAGTTTCATAGAATTCCAGAAGATAAGAAAAAAATGTCATATACAATGTACATGATATATATTTGAAACATTCCATCACTTTGTACCACAACTTAGGAGGCTCAAATTTTAAGGAATTTCAATCATATGCTCTCATTGCAGCCAAGCTTACATTAAAAAAAAAAAGCCACTGTGGACGCCTTTGAAGAAAAAAAAAGAAGAGGAACAAAGAGAAGTTTAGGAGGTGCAGGGATGAGCTCTATGACAAGAGTTTGGAGCTGCTGTGGGACCAACTCAGTGGTAAGTAGATATTTATACTCATTGCTGTTTTCTACTACAAGGATTCCAACTGTTGGATCATTAGAATACAATATTGTGCCCCCCCCCTCCCCTTCCATATCGTTGTGTTCTTACTCCAGCAGCCTGTCCTCCTGCCCCTAGATCAATTATTTATCTTGATTCGCAACCTGAGTCCAGGGCTCATCATTTTTCATTGGGATGCAAATAATTATGGTACCTATTATATATTCATAGATTGTTATGTTTATGTATGCCAGGAATCATCATATTGGCCCTTGGATCCATTGTTTCAAAATAAGCGAATCCTTAGGGACACATGATCTAATATTACTGCACTATTTTTACAACTCTGTACACTATTTGTAAGCATACAAAATGTCACAAACAACTGAATTGTGGATATATTGTTGTTATATTTTTATTAGATATGAAGTTATTCATTGAAGCGCTGTTTCTACTATATTTAAAACACAAGTGTAACCACTTATGTCTAAAGTTTTCAACTTTAAATAGCAGTACTAAATACTTCTTATCATAATAGTTAAAGATAAAGAAAAATTAGTTGGAGTTGATGTATTTTCAGCTCTGATTCACATGCGTTAACGTGGTGGTAGTAAAGGGGTGCGTTATGTTAGCTACGCATCACACATTTATTTAGTGTGCATTTTTTTCATGATAGAATGGTATTTGACCACTCGATTGTCATGTCAATCATGAAATTGAGCATTGGCTGACAGCATGCTCAATTTCATGATTCACACTCCAATCTCGTGGTCAAATCCCACTTTTTCTGAACATGATAGAGAAATGAAGTTATGATTTGACTTCGTTATCATATCAAACAATTTTGATCATTCAAAATTACAGGAATTACGACTGACAAATTGCGGCTTGGGCGTCACCGGAGGCGAGATGTTGGCAGCGTGTCTCTTGGACTGTCATAAGTCCAGTGTAAAAGCTGGCTCACCCATGGCTCTCCGCGTCTTTGTATCAAGGCGAGGGAGACTTGAAAACGAAGCGATGGCCAAGGCATTGAAACACCTGCAGAATCTAGAGGTGATAAATTTTGGTGACTGTCTGTTACGGAACAAATGCGGTATTTTGATTGCTGCAGCTTTACAACAAGGACATCACAAGATCAAGGATGTCCAATTGCACCGATGGGCATTCCACAATTGATGTCCTGGGTAAGGAGACATGAATACTACAGTTGATATAAAATGTGTTCCAAATGCTTGCGGATACATTTTCAAGCTTTTCTCTAACTCTCTCTCACATGTTTCTAGCGATGATATTTCTACCATGATAACAAATACTACTTGTTATGTTTCTTTCTTCTGTTATCTCAAACGTTCTGTTATCGCAATGTTAGATTAATTTCCCTTCAGACATCCTAGAGACCCTCGGAGAGGATTTTTGCTATATAGATATACTAGCTGTCCACCCGGCGCTACTCAGGTTGAAACGTATATGATGCGGAACACATTAAATGATCTTCCCTCCCAATCCTTCGTCCCTCCCACTAGCTGGTCCGGAACAGATTAGATACACCTCCATCACCTCCCTTCCATCGTCATTTCTCACAGCTAATATGTTTCACTGGATATTGATCACTGCTGTAAATTCATTCTGAGGTTTTCTCCTCAAATTCATACACTTCTTAATTGTAAAGTATACATTGTTTCAGTATATATCTTAATTGCACATAGGTCAATGTTGTTCTAGCGACGCCGTGTTCTTTGACCACTTTTGATCTAGTTCTCCTGGTGACCTATTTGAACAATGAATACAGTTACAAGATTTCCTACAACATTTCATAAGTAACTTTATCGGAAGAAAATATCACACTCCAGGAAGGTTCATCTGAACCCTCCTCCCTCCATGAGCATGGACCTGTGATCATAAAACATAGTTGTCACTGACAACCCACAGTTGTTGGAATTTGTAAGTATTGGCAATTCCATTGACCAATCCAAAGAGCAAAGCGATTGCTGCTTCTCTGCCATCTTTTACCTCACAAATCAGCTCTCGATACCTTTTTTACATGATTGTGTCATGCTCTAGCATAACAATATTTAAAGCATTTATCTATTGTAATATCATGGCGTTATCATTCTCCCACACCTACCCTGCTCCCCATGTTACCACCTGAATTTGCCATTGAATACAATGAGAAATGGACTCTCCCATCTAAAGCCAACTTAGCATAGGTAGTGCTCAATCTATAAACTACTTACATTTTCAGTTGCTGAGACCAAACAAGCACAGCATTGGTTCAAGCATTATGTGCGGAAGCTGCACATGGTATGTAGTTTTGTTTATTTTGTTCCGGGTGGTTGGGGTGGGGGTGTGGGGGCATTGATGTTGCAGGATTTTTGCTGTTTTGGGGTATTTGTGTGTGTTTGTGAGAGGGCTGAGTTCTTCGGTTCCCTCGCACCATGGGATTTGGTGTAGGTTCATTTATAATAATACTAGCTGTCTACCCGGCGCTGCTTGGGTTGAAACAGATGTATAAAATTACTCTTGAAACAGACCAGTATGTTTAATCAATCTCAAAGGGCATTTAAAACATCAATGTAAGGGAGAGTTTATTGTAGATTGGTTGCATATATATTGTTTCAACTATGAACACATAAATGTTCAGAGCAGATGTCATGAACCATCACTGAATGATATGATCATCACAATAGGGTAGATCTGTGACACCACCACATTTGTAGTTGCCCTGACAAAATAGACATGAATGAGACATATGGTCAGATAGTGGACATGGTGCAGGACTGGTAGGGTTAGAGGTTTTATTACCATTTCAAACAATTATCATTATACCATTCAAAGGTTTGTCACATTAGAGCATTATGATGAGCACTAGGTGCATTTCCAGACAGTACATTATGAAAGCCTATAGATATGAAGTTTGCTATGTCTGTGAATGAGTAGTGCAACAGAATCCTATATTAACAACATTAACACCATAATTGTGTAGTATTTCCTTTTGTATTCACAGTCTAAACACAACCTATTAATGTTCACTTATTTTCATCAGCTCAAGCACCAAATTCAAGAGGAAAGTGCAAAAACTGAAGTTAAGAAACAGAAAATGCTAACAGCCAAGAAAAACAGTAAGTTGTCCCAGCTCTTCCACTGAATATACAGCTACATTAGGTCTCAATCATTATACATTCCCTATCACAAGTGTTAAGAATTTAATAATACGGTATTATATTATGTCAACGGTCCCCTACATTAGATTGTGTGACAGTATCTACAATACACCTTCAAATGCATTCTACTGACATAGCCATTGTACAGTGCTTCAACTGACTTTCTTGGTTGGGCAAACATCAGGAGGTCGGGTATTGTAAAATGAAAATGTAAATGTGGTTGTTTATAGTCGCAATTCACTGTTATTGTGCTCTAGGGACTTTACATATTTACACCAGGTCATTGGCATCCTTGTCACACTATATCCTTCTCAACTCCCAGGGGGGGGTATACAGCACATCGTTACCGTAGCGCAAACGTGCTAATCACTCACATTAGCGTTCACCCGCCTGACCTGTACCTATTTAACATGTAGGGACCAGGGAGCAGTGTGCAACCTGTTAGAGGTAGGTTTGCTCAACACCCACCATCAGACCATACCGGAAATAGAACCCACGACTTTCTGGTCACAAGTCCAAGTCCCTATCCACTCGGCCACACATATTGTTTGGAGCACAATAACACCATGTTTGGGGCATTCTGAGAGCATTTTGTTAAAAAAAAACAGGTTTAAATATATGATATATTTCACTGTTACATACTGAGCAGACCTACGTGAACTAGTAGATGGATTATATATCGGCTGTTGATACAGCAATATTATTGCTTGCAGGCGTTACAAAGAATACAATTCATACTTAAAACTGAAATTCATCCAGATATGGTATACAATCCAATACAATATGAAGTTTCTATAGTGCAAATTCCACTAAGTGATCATGTGTAGGGCTTGTGTGGTGCTTAATAGGAATTTTGAAATGGCAAGAGTCTTGCATTTTCGTATGGGTAGAGGAAGTTTATTTATTTTATACCAATCTTACATGAAACAACCTGGATACATTTGGCCAATTAAAGCATGTACAACATGTAACAAAGTTATTGTATTTCACTACAGGAAAGAGCCGCGGCATCTGGGGTGAGCTGGCCTACCGAAAGGCCGTGTAAGTACTGGTCTTATACATTACATTCAATTTACTATTAAAGTCATAAATGATATGGTGTGCTCCTGTGGCCGAAGTTCACATTTCTAATGATATGTAGGGGGAAAGTTAGGAACTGTATTTGATAAACTGATGTTTAATGTGAATATTGACCATCATATATGTTGATGTTAAGTTTCATAAAATTCTGGAAGATAAGAAAAAAAATGTCATGTACATGATATATATTTGTAACATTCCGAAATAATGATATCACTTTGTGCCACAACTTAGGAGGCTCGAATTTTAAGGAATTTCTCTCATATGCTCTCATTGCAGCCAAGCTTGGAAAGAAAATCAAGCCACTGAGGGACGCCTTTGAAGAAGAAAAAAGAAGAGGAACGAAAAGATGTTGAGGAAGTGCAGGGACGAGCTCTATGACAAGAGTTAGGAGCTGCTGTGGTACCAACTCAGTGGTAAGGAGATATTTATACTCATAGCTGCTTTCTACATCAAGGATTCCAGCTGTTGGATCATTAGAATACAATATTGTGCCCCCCTCCCCTTCCATATCGTTGTGTTCTTACTCCAGCAGGCTGTCCTGGCCCTAGATCAATTATTAATCGTGATTCTCGACCCGACTCTAGGGCTCATTATTTTAACATTGGGATGCAAATAATTATGGTACCTATTATATATTCATAGATTGTTATGGTTATGTATGCCAGGACTCATCATATTGACCCTTGGATCCATTGTTTCAAAATAAGCGAATCCTTAGGGACACATCTAATTTACTGCACTATTTTTACAACTCTGTACACTATTTGTAAGCATACAAAATGTCACAAAGGACAGAATTGTGGCTATCTTGTTGTTAGGATTTTATTAGATATGAAGTTATTCATTGAAAAGCTGTTTCTGCTATATTTATAACACAAGTGTAACCACTTATGTCTAAAGTTTTCAACTTATCTGAAAGAAACTGCATCATTGTTTTACTCTAATTAGTACTAAATTCATTTCTGAATTTTACATTGTATCCACAAATTTATTTTCAATATGGCAGCCCATTGAGTAACTAGCTTTTAGAGTATGATTGCCCAACTAATATTTTGTTGTCCAAATTCAACAATAAGAATAGAGGTAAATAGTGGTCACTCCACTCATAAAACGCTGCAGCTTTGATTTGGCTGCATTCCCCCGCAATATGTACATATTTGAGGTAGTTGTCATTGGGCAATTTTCTTTATATATATATATATATCATTTATTAATATACTTGTCAAATAGTGAACAACATGTGGTTTCATTTTTGGTTCTTGTTTCTTTGCAGTTGTTCAGATTTAAAATAAGATAACAAACTAGAGAATTATAATATTGATGTTTCTCATCTCAAATTTCCGATTATGTCGATGTTATTTTCCCCTCCCTTCAACTGCACAATGACAAAATATCATGATGGAAGGTAATTTTCATCAAGTGATGAATTAACACGTATTGCTAGGACTCTAAATTAACTAATCATGGCTTTTGGATACATTGCAATATATACATGTATACTCTAAAAATGCGATTTTAATAAATGAAGTTCTTTGTCCAAATACGTAGCTTGTCTTTACAAGACTCTTGTCAATTTTTCTGAAAATTTCCAACAGGATATCACGCAGAGGATAATAATAATAAATATGTAGGCATAGATCTGTGACTATGTAAGTATATGTTATTTTATTTTTCTTTTCAGAAATAGCAAGTACAGCCACCACCAATAAATTTGTGTGCACAGACCATTCATCTCGCCTCGAAACAGTAAAATACAATTAACAGCAAGGTTGATCTCATATTTGATATTGTACTAGTCCTAGAGCTCAAAAATCAATCTACATTTAACGACACAAGCTGGTGTAAACAACTATAGTACATGTACAAATCCTACTCAGATTCAACCACAGATCTCGACCATGTCCATGATAAGCACATCAGCTGGCAGCGTGCCCTTGACTGACGATGCTACAAGTAGTTCCACACCATTTACTGGAGAAGGGTGAACCATCAATTCTTATAACAGTTGTATTAATACTGTTATCGGCGTTAGTTTTTCTGATGAGGAGGCGTCAGATTTTATGGCAAACTCTATTGTGGATAATCTGCTAGATCATGTGGACGTGCAAATGACAAATGTTGATGTGGTTTGTTCAACTATCGCTGATAGCATTTCTATAATAGCATCTACATGTAATTATTCTGTACCAACTGTGTCTGGTGCTAGTCATACATTTACACCATTATCAGCATGTTGGACAAAAACCTGTTTTTAAAAAAATCCAACCCACCTGGGGTTTAAACGTTTTTGTAGAAAAACCTGTGTTTTCTGGGCTTTTCTGGGTTTTTTCTAGTTTTTTCTATATAATGATCAATATCATAGTCTTATACATTCCATTTCTCATTTATAACATTATTTATAACATGTAAATTGTAGTTAAAACTTGTTAGATGTGGTAGTGTTCACTTAACTACAATAAAACAGCACTGCTTAAAAATATTTATGTTATTTTAGAAAACCCCAGAAAATCCCAGAAAACCAACTTTACAAAAACCCACCTGAAAAACCCAACCCTCAAAAACCCGGGTTTTTCTGGGTGGGGTTTTTCTACGACCAACCCTGATTGCCAGTACCCAGATTGCCATGCACTTCTGATACTGCAGCACCTCAGCCTGTAGCCAGACCACATGCTGTGCCCAGTGTGGACGCTAAATACCTTGAGATGAACACCTCGCTTTGCATGTTTCAAGTCTATAACAAAACAGGATATGATTAATACAAACTGTTATGGCAATACAATGGGCAAACGTCCCATTGACGTCGAAAAATTAGTATAGACTACGTAAAACAACACTTTTAGCCTGTACCAAAATGCAAATTGGGGAAAATGTATCGAAAACATCAACACAAATCTCAGAAATTTTGATAAGGTGCAGGATAATTCTAAGGCAAGGCAAGATACAAATGTATGAGATTGGTGCTGATGTTAAGATCATTGTTATTAATATTATTTTTTTTCCCTACTACTTGGTCTGATTATCTTTTTGCAGTTATTTTTTTAACAGTGAGGTGCTGTTTTGTTGACTCGCATCTGTTATTTTTGCCTTTCACATGGTGTGGTTACTGCAACTGGCGAATATCAAATAGAATATTAGTGTTTTATAATATTATTATATTTATTCAGTGTCCTATCTGCTGAAAAAACATAAATGTAGAATGCAAAATCACGAATGAACACAAATTTCTCGCTTTATTCTCTTTAATGTATCTCTTTTCTTGTTCTTTTTACAATTCGTTAGGAGTGTCAGGACATGAATATTTGCTGACCATAAAGTAGTATTTGTATTTTGTACAGTATGTAGTATTATTCATCATGGATATGAGTAGTATTAAGTATTCTATGTGGTCTGCTTCAATTGTAACCTTGTAATTTTCTCTTAAACTTTTGAGATAGTCATTCACAAAACCAAGCGGGTCAAATACAGAATACGTTTTTAAACTTTTGTGTACCAATTGCACATAGAATAATATGTAGTATTTTTACATGATAATCTGAGTATTGGCAATGCTGACAAATGTGTAAACGTAGAAATGTGACATAATGAACAAGGTTTATTGAATAGCGAAGTACAAAACGTATGAGATACTGCACATTGTACAGAATTGTTGAAAGAACTAGTGATAACTGACATAATGCATTTGATTCTTGAATGACTAGTGAATTATCACATTATAAATTGAATAGTGATGTACATAATTCTTGAAGAACTGTTGAATGATCACAAAACAAACAAGATATATTGAATTACAAAGATATTACACAATGTACTTGATTCTTAAATGAATTAGTGATGTTTGACATGATGAACATGCTTTGACCTTAAAATCATTTCAGGGTCTGATGAGATGTTTCAATATCTAGATGAATGTTTGTCAATTAACACATCGGCACAACTCTTGTCATATGACACCACATTCAGTTTGGGCGAGTTCTACGTAAGTCCCTTGTTGTTCCGCAATATAATATTTGAGGGAAATCCCATTGCAATGGCTGGTGTTATGATACATGAGAGAAAATTGCAATCCCACCATGAATTATTTTTCAAAATTGTGTCTCAAAATGTTAAGCATGGCAGAAATGTTCCCATCGCCACAGATGATGAGGTGGGCATAGTTAACGCAATAAATCAATCAGAACACTTTGTGAGAGGCGGGTGTTACAGACATTTGAGAAAAGCCATAATTATCACGTTGGATAGATGAGAATGGAGGCACCAAAGAGGATCGTATTGCGTGTGTTGGCGAACTGATCGAACTATTAGAGGCACATTCATTTAGCGATTTTGAAAAACTTTACGTTGAAAAACAAAAGAATTTGTGTCAGGACTTCGTGGTATATTTCCATCAAAGGATATTACCACACATAAACGACTACGGCAAGTGGGCGGTCTCTCCCCTGACATCTGTGGGTGATGATCGGTTTGTAACAACTAACCAGAGTGAAGATTTTAATACAATTCTAAAACGACTGGAAAAATTGCAAGAAGTGCCAGTTGACGTAATTTTGCAATCAATGCACATGTTGCAAAAGTATTATATAGCAGAAACGAAAAGAGGTCGTGCTGGAATTGGAAATTATACTTTAAAGAATGGCTTTGCAGAACTAAATATATTAATTACTCAACTTCCTACTGAGGTAACATGCAGACCTGATAATATTGTGGAATCCATTCAAAATAAAATATACATTTCTCCGCCACCTGAAGATATCCCAGTAGGCCTATACACAAAAGTGAAATACACTCAAGCACGTACATGAGATCTTGGCCTCGGATGGCATATCATTCAGTGCAAAGCTTGGGGTATTTGTTGTCAGTCACAGTAGACTCTTTTTTACAGTGACGGTTTTTCCTGATGAGGCATGCTCAAGTTCTACTCGTGGAAACTGTGCGCATGTCTTAGCAGTGAAATTGGCTTTGAAATTAGACGTGAATGATGACAAATATCGTGCTAAAACCCTTAATCTGGGCACAATGAAGAAGAATGCAAGGCCAAGCAAAGCCAAACCTGGCAGGAAACGACCACGGAAAGGAGATGTGGATATCATTCCTGCTCCAGATTCATATAACGCTAAAAAGGCCAAGCCAGATCCGGATGAGCAGGACATCATAGTTGTTAATGATGACCCTGCTCTACGAAGGGACATGGGACATGAATGACATAATCATTGACTACTGCATGGCAGTATGCAAAAATCAGTTTCCCACTATTAGTAAACTGTTGTATTGGTTTTGTACTGGGCACTGGGTGGGTGGGGTATCATGGGTATTGGGTTTATGCTTCATGTTGTGTTGTATATCTCTGTATTGTATTTTTTTGTCCATCTCTATTTTTACATATTTTTCTTTCATTTGTTTTTTATCTCTTATTTTATTTATTTACCCCTTATATATATATATTTATATTATATATTGTCTATCTCTATTTTTACATATATTCTATTTATTTTATTTTATATACTAGTACATATTTTTTTCTACTGTTGAACTGTGACACATATCTGTATTGTATATTCTCTATCTCTATTTTTACATATTTTTCTTTCATTTGTTAACATTAATTAACTATTTTTTAACACATTTATATTATATACATATTCTATTTTTTTAAACTTTTGAATTGGGTGATATATTTTTCAGTGTTTTTTTGTTTTTGTTTTTTCTCCTACAAAGAAAACAACAACAATATGAATCATATATATTCTTTATTCGATGATTTAATAAAATCAGAGCTCACTTACCTTCACTTGCATGCCTTTTTATGTCTGATGGTCACAGTCCTTGAAAACACGCAACACTATATCTACCATAGCACACAATGGATATCATCTTAAGTAACTTACTGGACGCCACGGGACGTTATGTACGATATGTACCGTCCCGAGTTTTAGTATTAGGCTTATTGCATAGTGAAGTTATCGTGCCAGAGTACTGCTACTATACTGATATTAAAATTGATACTAATTAATTTTATTGTTTTTATTTGTGTTGTATGACATAATTTAAGTGATTATTTAAAAGTGAAGTTATCGTACCAGAGTAGTGCTGCTATACTAATATTAAAATCAATGCTATTTTTTTCAATGTGATGAAAAAGGTTGTCACGTGTGCATATACATGTATGAATTATTATTCAAATGATTGTCATTGGATGATAAATCTGTTGTTTTCATTCATATTTTTGTTTTTCTGCTGTATAAAGTTATATTATTCAAATGCATTTTTCTCACATAAAGCTACTCGTTATGCATTGCCTTTATACATGGATGGAAAGCTGAGATTGTAAGCGTTCGAATGATATATGATGTTCTTTCCTATATATAATCACTGTATATAATCATGAAAATCCAGGCCTCGTCCCATGCAATAATAAATTATAGTGTTATTTATGACAAAACATACTTTTTTTCTTTGCATTTTGTCTTTGTTGAATGAATTTCACGCAACCATTAATTTGCTGATGATTATAGCAGAGGGAGGCCACATGGTGTGGGTACACCGACCTCCAGATGCAGGCTAGGTCACCAACTTAGCCTCGGGGGTGGGGAGATCACACTAGCTATTGTTTTCAAACTACGCTAATTCTTTTGCGTGCAGACGGGTGGCTGCTCTTGAGGGTGGCTATCCTCTATACGGGTGACGCTTTCTGAGGAGGCTTCCGAACCTGTTTATTTTTATGTTGTTGTTGTTGTTGTTGTTGTTGTTGTTGTTGTTGTTGTTGTTGTTGTTGTTGTTGTTGTTGTTGTTGTTGTTGTTGTTGTTGTTGTTGTTGTTGTTGTTGTTGTTGTTGTTGGAATAGTTGGGAACAGTTCTACAGAAGCCATACTCTAGTAGTTTCTGTAATAGACTTGAAAGAGAAGCGTGTATCTTATTTTCAAAGTGTTTTGGTATGTTCAATATCGATCGCCCGTACAAAATCCATGATATTCCATAAGTGCGCCGCCCCCTTTTTCTGAAAACCTGGATCTGTCCAGAACATGGGAGTCCAATATACATGAAAATAAGTTAGTGTATTGCCGCGATCCAAGTCTTGTTCTCATGACTTTATGGTCTACACCAGCTTTTTAGCACACTTGTCGTTTATTTGATCTGTTCTCATATACTTGCATCTGCAGCACATTCAGCGCACAATTCTAATCACTCACACATGTACAATCACTCACTCAATCTGTCAACCCACCGACCTGTACCTAATCAACGTGTAGGTACTACAGGGCTGTTTGCAACTTTTCAAGCTTGCGTTTTCTGATCCCCACCTACAAGAACCCAACGAGACTCGAACCCGCGACCTCCTGGTCACGAGTCCACTCTCCCTATCTACTGGGCTACATCAGCTCAACAAATAGAGATCGTTTCAACACAGATGCGGCCCACGTCGGAGCTTCCAATACGGAATGAAATTCCACAGTATACCAGGGTTTCTAAAGAGGTCATTATGCCATAAAATCGTTAGAAATCATCTATTTTGGGAATTATTTCACAGAAGTTAAAGGTCATGATAATTTGAACCTTTACACTCTGAACTCACTCAAACCGTTGACCGCGTGGGAAAACCCCCCAGCAACAACTGCTTTTTTGCAAGCGACATTCTGTCATTGTGTCGGTGGCTGCGTGGCTGGGTGACAGTGATCCATCATCGCTCCAGGACGCGACAGCTCAATATCCTCCTGGATCCACACCCGGAAATTGAGAAATCAGCAGTGAGAGCGCATGCGCAGTGACATCACGTGGCAGTCGGCGGCGGCGGCGGGAAAACAAAGCAAGACGCCGACAATTCACGTAGTTCCCGAAATGGATATACCGTTTGGTAGCATTTCCGATCTGCCACCACAAGACCTGTGTTTCTGGGTCTGGATCTGGATCTGGATATGTAATTCACAAGTAAGCCAGTCTCAGATGAGAGACTGGCCTCCTCTTATGAGGCAACGCGTGAATGGGAGGCCACGTTGTGTTTGTACATGTACCTCTCCAGAGGCAGGCTAGGTAACCAACTGAGCCTCAGGGGTGGGGGGATGACACTAGCTATAGTTTTCAAACCAGGTGAGTTCTTTTACGTGCAGAGGTGTGGCTCTCCTCTACATGGGACACGCCTTTTAACGAGGCTTCCGAACCTCCGATCTCTGTGTGGAGGAATGTTCTTGCCGTGTGCAGGTTGAATATCCGTCTGCCCAGTCAGACAAATCAAGTGACATGATGGTGTTAGTTTCGTAATACTTTCTACACTAGTGTAGAAAATGGTCTTCGAGTTGGGGATCCGATCTACACGTACACAAGCCGCATGAGAGCTGTGGGATGGTGTGACGGTTATGATGCACTAACACGCCTGCACGTGTCTGTCGTGAAGGTTACTATGATATCGGAAAGGTTTTGGTTCCCAATTTCATAGCTGCTAACTTTTACGGTAAAAATAAATATATATAGCTGAATATGACAAAAATTAGGTATTCCGTAGAATTACTCTCCCCTACATGAGGTCCAGAGTTTGAATCTAAGCCTCAAGCTTACAATTGGGATCTTTGAAGTGGTTCCCTGAAAATGCCCCGCTTGGTAACGCCTCCCGGAAGTCTGCTGTAGTTTTGTTGCACCCGGAAGTGACTCTCTAGTGAACCTCGGCCGAGAACCAGGCGGACGTTTCGTGCGCCGCTTCCTTCCTTCCTTCCTTCCTCGTGTTTCCGCAGCCGACCTGGATGTAATGGACCCATCCAACATAGTACGTCTAACGTAAAACATGGCTTGAATTGGCAGCACGTGCGTCACTGAAACAAACGCACGTGTTGGGTAAGGTCTGGTACGGGCAAATATGAAGCCGTCACGTTGATGAGCTGCTTATGAAACCGATTGCTTGGGCACAGTAATTGTCATTTGTATGGGTTTATGAAAAATATTTGTCTGACATCCACACAAAGTGTCCGTACGGTACAGAAACATGCCTGTGAAGCGCACATCTGTTTTGTGTACGTATGCTCCACAGTGAGTTCTAAATGTTGGGTCTTATTTTTTGGTAAAAAAAATGAATATGGTTTACGCCAGAAGAGGTTGTCTTAAAAATCGGTGTTTAAAACAATACATTGAATCTATATGAAATTTTAAGCCATCAACAAAATATCATCATGATTCAGTTTACTTTTTGCAAAGGGATTTAGAGAAACTAGTATAGGGGGCGTTTGGCTGCCAAGATATTTCATTTCACTCTGCCCCTTCCCCCCCCCCCATTGCAAGCTGCATCACGCGAGAGTTCACTCTCTACGCCACCTGGGACTTTCCTTTGTTTGTACATGTAAGAACTGGGAGCAATTCTCACGAACCGTTAACCTGGTGTTAAGACCACCTCTATAACGAGAACCCACAAGGAGACCGCTTCTCATGAGATTCATGAGTCTATAGCTCGACCACGTCTCTATGGAGACCACCTGAAGCCGCTACTGAGAGGTTCTACTGTAGGTTCTTTGTGTTCACGTGACTAA
Source organism: Streblospio benedicti (assembly GCA_019095985.1). Taxonomy (NCBI): domain Eukaryota; kingdom Metazoa; phylum Annelida; class Polychaeta; order Spionida; family Spionidae; genus Streblospio; species Streblospio benedicti. The sequence continues at coordinate 43,663,079 of CM032664.1, read as the reverse complement.
CGGCCGGTGTCAGGTGTCCGTGTACCAGGCGGGGGGGGGTGGGGGGGGGGGGGGGGCACGTTTAGAATAAGAATAGGTTTATTCGCGAATCGCGGACCCTCACAACTTAAGACTAGAAATAACAATAACATACAATCACCAAACACTAGATATACAGTGCACATAATACAATCATTACAATGACCAGATATAATAGTCTAAAGATCTTGTATCATGTACATGTAAATTTAATTGATCCTGTGTTCCATCAATAGAGATTAAGATAGTAACATTATATATAGTAGGTATCTTGTAGTTTCAAATCTTACAATTTTTCCATTTTTAGTTTAAAGAATAGAATCAATCACCAAATTTTTATTTTTTTCTAAATCTTCAGATGTTGATTACCAAGCGAATTTTGACGTGTCCTCTTTAAAAATAGTTATGAAAATTATTACAACAGTTTATAACCGATCTGTAAAATTCAGTATGGTCTTAACTATTATGAAAAGTACATTTTGTTAAAAAATGAATTTCATTTTCATTATCATTATGTGTACCTAACTTGCATATTCTTTGACATCTGTCTATGGAGAGAAAATGTGCCAGCTTCAATGACCGATCCAGGTTTTTAGAAAAGGGGAGGGGGGCACACTTCAGGGATTTCATGGGTTTTGTATTCTGGTGGGCAAAGGGGGGGCGGGGAGGGGAGGGGCGTGCCCCCCTTGGATCTGCCTTTGAGCTTTTACACACAAAGGAAAGTCCCATATGTGCAGTGAAATCCTGCCAGGCAGGGGATGAATTATCACATAGGCACTTCTGATTTATGAATTCCTGATTATAATTATATATTAGCTTATACATCGATAATATACTGTAAAACTAGAAATATTTGCGCACAATTTAATTTACAAATTTCGTGGGCAGATGCAAAAGTCAGCAAACATTAATAGCCTATGTAAAGTAGGTCCAGGATGGACCAAAATCGCAAAATTAAATAGTCACAAAATAATTGATAAATGAAGATTGTAAAATTCAATAGCCAAGAAATATTCTAGTTTTATAGTATTATCATTTTCAGTAAGACTCTATGTAGTTGGTGAGAAGCAAATGGTCTGCGTTGAAAAAACAAACAAATCTAAATTCACAATCTTTATTTTGCACACACAAACAAGCACCTGTGACCCTTTTGTGACCCTTTAGATAACAGTTGCAGTTAGGTTATTTTTTGTTCACGGATTATACCTAAATTATAGCAATGCATGGTAGCAGACAAATAAAAGTAAAAAGGCTTTAGAGTATTTGATATTATACACCACATTTATCATCTACCATGCAACAGACATTTGATATACGAGTCAAACTGGATTTTGTTCATCTCCGCTTCGTTTTATATTGATATTTTGTGCTCATTAATTTTCGTATAAAATCCATTGAGCTACAAATGTCTATGTCATGTAAATTAACTACTCTATAATAGACAACTGCTAGACCATGATTGTTCATGTCAAATCATTTTGAGCGCTTCACAGTTTTACATTTGGCTTTGTTGATTCAGTTATACAATTATTTGTTGTATTTTCTTAATAAATTGCTTTTAGTCTTGATCAAACTGAGTCGTGTCTTCATACCTATTGTTTGTGTCTTACCCAACATTCTTTTCAGGAGCACATGAGCTGATCTACAAATACTAACTTATAGGTTCACATGTTTCCAGACATATGCAGCTTTCGTGTACATAGCACTTTCGGTTTCAGCCTATATATCACATGAAACCAATACGCAAAAGATCATATCTTTTGAATACAATTCAGGTGTAAGATATCAAAATATATAGTGGTATTCGCTACCCAATAAACACATACTAATATAGAACAGATCCTAATACAGCGGTCATCCATGTATTTGCTATATTCTGCCCATTCCTATCGTGCAGTCCCATGTGTAGCAATATGAGCTTTGAGTGAGGAGCTCTGGTTAAAAGATTTCTGGCACAAAGAACAGGCATATGGCTTTTCTCCGGTGTGCGTTCTCAGATGGACGGATAAATGGGAGCTCTCGGGAAAGCGTTTGCCACATTCGGTGCACTCATACGGTCTTTCTCCCGTGTGTGTGCGCATGTGCGAGGCAAGGTGTGTGCTGCGACGGAACGCTTTGTCACAAACCAAGCATTCAAACGGCCTCTCTCCGGAATGCGTTCTCATGTGCATTGTCAAGGTACAGTTCACTGAGAAGCTTTTCCCACATTCACCACACGTATAGGGTTTTTCACCAGTGTGTGTTCTCATATGTATGGCCAGGTTTCTGCTGTCACTGAATGGTTTCTCACATATTTCACATCTGTGTGGTTTCTCCCCACTGTGGACCTTCAAATGATTTTTTAAATGTATTTTCTGACTGAATGATTTCCTACATATCGAACACTCGTATGGTTTCTCTCCACTGTGCCTTCTCTCGTGAGCAGTTAACTGGCCTTTCTGAGCGAAGCATTTTCCACATTCGGCACATTCATGGCTCTTTACATCATTAATGTGCCTCTTAATGTGCAATTTCAGCCCCGCATTTTGCCGAAACGATTTCTTGCACACATTGCACACATACGGCCTTTCTCCAACATGCGTTTTCTTGTGACAGTTTAATCCCTGTTTGTGAGTGAATTTCTTGCCACATTCGTCACACTGAAATCGTTTGTTGCCCTCGTGAGTTCTCATGTGAGATTCAAGGTTCACTTTCTGAGCAAATGACTTCTTACAAATTATGCACTGAAAAGGTTTTTCTTCGCTGTGAATTCTCATGTGGACTTTTAGGCCTCCCTTTAAAGCAAAGTTCTTCTTGCAGACAGCACAAACATAGCGCTTAGTTTGTGTTGACATGTTAATTACTGTTTATGCGCAAACACAAAAGTAACAACTGCACCCCTGTTTATGATGATGACCAAAGCCCATGTTTCAATGTGTCATTTAAAGTATTCACACAGAATATATACACTATGTACAGGCTGTAAATACACAAAGTATTATATCCATGGTACGCATGTTTTGAACGTTTTTTCCATGAGACTTACATATTGTCTGACAGTCATAAAAGTACTCCAGTCTCCACTAATATAAGTTTTACACACACAGTTGCCCCTAATAACCTACTGATGATCAGAGCCAATGTTGCATCTGTCTATAAAAGTCTTCACACATAATAAGGTTACATCAGAGGTAATGCTCTTTGGTTACATTGTACAGTCCTTTATCAAATCAATTATATTAATCCTGCCACGCATGATTCATATTATCACGTTACTTCTTGTCTATTTAGTAATACACAACCAATATACAGATTTTATGTTTAAAAAATGTCCTCTTTGCTCACTAATACAGTATTATTATCTTGTGAACCAATGTTGCACGTAGATTGTAGTCATACAAACAAATAATTTCTTATTTTTCATAATCACCGTGTGTTTTAAACGGATAGATACTTCGTGCGTTACACGGATGTCGCTGTTTTTAGTTTTGAACACAATGCTCTCACCGAAAAGAGCACGCGTAAAACATTGACTATAGTTTGTTAGGCTTCATAACATTAATACAATGTTTCTCGTCCTGCCTATTTTCCTACACACAGGAGGGAGGTCAATTCTATTCTTTATAATTTATTTTTTATTTTGCCGATTTTCCCGTCCTTACATTATAAAAAAATAGGAGGGGTTCACTTTTAATTTTTCGTTTTTCTTCCGCGCAAAATCTTTCATTTTTCAAGTTGAATATTGGGCCATGAATGATCTACATGTGTTACAATTGTATGTGAACAATGTCTTTCTATTATCAAAATCATAAAACATCACTTATAAAACCACTAGTATAATCAATGAAGTATAATATCTAGCGTGCATAGCAAACAAATTACAGGCCTCTGGCATGGGACCATTTTGTGTGCAGCCAGGAGGGAGGGCAGTTTATTTTTTATCACTGTGGAGGCAATAAAAATGTTCAGGAGGCTCCACTATACACAGGTGGGAGTGGACGAGAAACATGTTATTATTTTTATGGGGCTAATTGCAGCTGACTTTAATTTTAACTTCATTGAACTTTTCTCTAAACAATAATCAACGTTAATGAGATGTACATTAACCATACATTCCAGAGTATGAGTAGATAACAAATAACACATATATAGCGATGACTAGGACTAATAATGACTGACATTCATTATTAGTCCTAGGCGATGAGAAAACACTTGTAGCGAGGGTCACGTGACCATCACGTGTGTTACGCGGGTCACGTCGGACGTAAATCATATTTCCTGTCATTGCGCAATGGCGCTCCACTGAGCGATATTACGGTGTTTCCCTCAGTCCGTCCTGATGATAAAACAACACGCGGCGGCAGCGGCGGCGGCGCAGGATTAAAGCTAATCCCAGAAATAACCACCTGTCAATCATGGAAAGAATGGAACTGTGGTTTCATTATGTATGTAAACAACAGCTGCTCCCGTTGCTGCTGCTGCTGCTGCTGATTTACCTGCTGAGAAAGCAGTCAATAAAACATCTACCTATAACAATTGACAGATGATGCCTCGCTGTGGCAAGATGCGGTGAAACAGGAACGACCTTTTTGTCACTTTGTAGCAAACACGGGGTTAACGTTAGTGTTAGAACAGTTGTGTTTTATCGTGTGTTACAGGAGGAGTTAGTTTCTGTTCCACTTGGAGTGACCAGTCTTTGGACTGAAGCGCGTACGGGGCTGACCTTTCGCATGACGTGGTCATGCAGTAGACTGATATTTGCCTCACTGGTTTGATTACAGCTTTCTCTACAGGAGGCGCATTTTGTTTAGTACTTATATCTGGAGCATAAATTATTTTTTTTTCATTCTTACAAATGGCACTGCTGTACTTGTGCTCTATGCTCACGTAGTCAATTTGAAAAAGCAGGATTCACAGCATTCTAATCTATATAGAGCTAAATCACATATGTACGTGGATCCATGTTAAATGCACAGAATCTGATTTGATGTGAATGTACCAATCGTAAAGCAGAATGGATTCATAGAAGATGCAGACGATGCAGTAGAGTCTCTCTATTGAGACTGCATCTCTATTGAGACCACCTCTCCAATGAGACCACTTTTCATTGTCCCAAAACCATCATAAAGCTGCCAAAATGAATCTTTGCATAGAGAACACCTCTCTTTTAAGACCACCTACCACGGGTCCCAAATGTGATCCTAATAGATGGGTTCTACTGTACATTATAACATAACATTTTTACATCACAGTTATCAAAACAAATCATAGCATACAACATGATTTTAGCTAAAATAGAATATTAGCTCAAACTACTAAATTTAAACCGTATTACCGTATTACGTATTCTTTTGAAAGACTAAACAAAGAAAAGATAACTGTGTCATGCATGTTTCATGCTAAAATTTTGAGTTTTTCATCAGTTTAAAAAAAAGAGAGAGAATACAACATACAACCATAATTGACATTGAGTGAGGTCGCACTGTCAGCAAGCGACAAGCGTCTCCGCCAGCTGCCACAGTCTACTGAGCGAGCGGCGCCTCAGGGAGTGAGTCTGCCGCCGCCGCCGCCGCCGCCGCCGCTGTCCGCGTGAGGATTATGAGCAGTGGGATGTGCGCGGATTACTCGTGGTAAACGGTGACTGCTAAAGTGATTGCTGATAGTAAAGAGGCGATTACTAATGGTAAAATTACATTAATAGAAAAGTTGGACCACGCATAATAAGAGGAGTGTTGAATTGTGAATGTCATCACGCAAAACATGAACATGGGGGTTGATGTCAAAAATGTGCAGCTGTCGTAATCTGGATTATCTCTCTGTATCAGGGATTATCTCTCTGGATTAAGGATTATATCTCTGTGTAAGGGATTATCGTCACGGACTATTGTCCATCAGTGGGGCAGTTCCACTGACATGGACCGTGGGTGAACATAGCAAGTGAAAGCTTTTGGTCATCTCCTGGATAGATGTGGTTACGTGAACTCCTGGTAGTTAGTGTTAGAAAAGCTGTGTCTCAACACGAGTTACAGAAGGAGGTAGTTTCTGCTCCACTTGGAGTGACCAGTGTCCAGTGTGACATGAGGTGGTCATGGGCTGATGTGGGTAATCACGTTACCTGCCCCAGTCTCACAGGGAGAAATGTTATTCCCCCGTTTGCAGTATTATAAATATGAGACATGAGCGGAGCTAATGGCATGATTTGGGGGGGGGGTGCCGTCAAGCTGCGTCCACATTAAAAACACGTCGAGATAAGATCTTAGAATAATTTCTCTTAAATCCAGGGTTTGAACTTACAATTCTAAGTTTTTGGTATTTGCTTCTTGAAAATGGTCTTCAGAAGCAAAGACCGTAAACTTAGAATTGTAAGTTTAAACCCTGGATTTATCGAAAATAATTCAATGAAACACATCAGAAGTGAAGATAATGTGACCAATAAGGACTGATTCCAATAAATATTAAATGGGTGTAGAATGTTTGATGATGTTATCACTGTTAAACCCGAACTAAATTGCTAAGTCCTATGACCATTTATCAAGTAGTGAGTATTTTAATCATGTGTGTATTGCAAATTGTTGTTGTTGCCATCTTGAGTGCGGCCTGGACACTACCTCTCTATTAGGACCACTTTGGAGACCAGTGTTAGGTGGTCTCAATAGAGAGGTGGCGTCTACGCAGAAGGTAATTTTGGTAGCTTTATGAAGGTTTGGGACTGTGACAAGTGGTCCTATTATAGAGGTGGTCTCCATGAAGAGCTGGTCTTCATTAAAGGTTCTACTGTACACTTTTAAGTTTTAGCCCAAACTAAATGAATATAACATTTGGCGAGTATTGGGTATTTTAATCATGATTTGCTGCTGCTGAGTGATGCCTGGACACAGAGAAAAGGTCGCCGGGAAGTTTAATTGAGCAACTGGACGCTGCCGCCATTTGCACGAGACTCCTATAGGTTAGAGGTCTGGCTGCGTTTTGTACACAGCCGACCTTTCATTAAAGTACAGAAGAACCTCCAGTTAAGACCACCTCTATAATAAGATCACTTTTCACGGTCCCAAACCTTCATCAAACTACCAAAACGAACCTGTGTATAGAGACCACCTCTCTATTGAGGCCACCAAACACTGGTTCCAAAGGTTGTCCCAATAGAGAGGTTATACTGTATCAGTGAGGACCCGGGGGGGGGTAGCAACACAGTTAAAAGCTACACACCGAGCCTTTTCAAAGTCCATGATATCTGATATTTCGCTGTTTGTGATGATTTTCCTTCACATAAAACGCCCAATACAGAATACAACTCCTTGCCCTATGTGCAATAGCATGTCTTAGACTGAGCCTAATAGGCTGACGTTTAAATATCAATTTGCGTGGCTGGGACATTTAGACTGTGGCTGTTTCTGCGTGGAACGATCATAAATTTCAATAGTCTTTTTAATTGATGATCTCGCCAATAACAAAAGCTGCTACGCACCATACCATGTGTGCCATGCATGCCCGTGTTATAGCTATAGAGCTACCGTAGTCATCAGAAATGAATACGTATACATGTATAGATTCTATTGGTGGTCTAATTAATATTTGATGAAGTCCCAATGAAAACTAGCAAAAGCGACATTAGTTTGGTGAAGCAGTTCGCCTATTTATGTGCATGCAGCAAGGTCACGATTATGTATATAATGTAGTAATTGTAAAGTCATGAGAGCCAGACTGGGATCAGGACTATAAACCACCACATTTACATTTACATTTAGTTATCTTGTTATCTGTGTGACTTTTTTCAAGCTGTAATAATTTAATGTAAATTACATGTAATTTGATTTGTACTCAACCAGTTGAAAGATAATCGCCGACGTTTCTCAACCTGTCAGGTTGTTTCTTCGGACCAGAATCATTGGCCACAAAACCACTCGGTTGTGGCCAGAATTTTGCCCCAAATGTGACTGAGATTATAAGCCCCTTCAGCCCTGTTGAAGTTGTTGGTTTTCCTGATCCCGATGGCTTCATTGATCCATCTCCTCTTTGCCCCCTCGCAATCCACCACTGTTGTCATGTCCCAGTGGACGACATGCTTGTGTAACACTTTCAGTTTCATACATACACATGTAGTGAGGAAGAACTTACGAAATCCACGTGCAACACTACGGATTTTATGCCGCCGTGATTAAGATATTAGTGTCAGGTGAGCGTTCTAGCAGCAGATCATCGTCTAGAATTTCTAGCGCTGTGAGGTGAGGTTTGGGCTCCGGTTTCCCCACGCACGTGGACGTGTCAGCAGAGGAGAGGTTCTGACGTGCAGGAGAACTCGCTATGAGGGACACTGGTGGGCAGATGTTTGTAGGCTCATCATAGAGCAAACGGGACACCTCACTGAATAATTGGACACCTCATCCATAGGGGGGGACCCATTAATAGTGGACACCTCATTGATAGAGACACCTCATTGATAGAGACACCCCACGGATAGGGACATCCCTGATAGGGACACTTCACTGATAGGGAACCTGTCTAATAGGGACACATATGTGACAAGGCAGAGGCAAGACCAAAGACATATTTTCACTAACCCAAAATGTATCTCAGACGAACTTTCAATAGTTTATGTGAGTTGTATGTTGTGCGCTATCCAAGGCCGCCGTACCGGCGACTTAGTGTGGAATTACCAAAAGCCGAATCCCCGAACAATCGCCACGAGCAAATGCTAATGAAATGAAATCATGTTCACTAGCTGGCCCGTCTCCTACGGAGACTATTTTGTGTGTGATGGAAATGGAAATGGAAAAAAGCTGTCTATATTCGTCCGTCTCACTGAAAGACCAAACTGCATATATATTCAGTATTACAATATCGCGTTTCAATAACTGATTAATAATACGTTCAAACTCCATGAGGAACTGGGGTTACAAAGGCCAAAGAAATTCTACACTGCGTTTGAAGATGGATTGTTTATTATTGCAGATTATTCCATGAACTAAAACATAAATATATCGTACAAAATAACAAACAGAATCACATTTAATTATAGATGTAGAAATGTCGGTGACACGTGCTAACCGATTTCTAGCATTTAGTACATAAACATCTCAGGCATAAAACATTATGAACAATAAAACATATATCATAGAGGCTATGAACCTTTGATACGGGTGCTAAAACATGTATTATAGTCTAAAACTGCCAAGCCTCCTTTAATTTTCCACGCTAACGACATTACCTAATTGATAAAAAGCATCATCATCACGCTCCCCCAGTAGCTAAGACACAACGGAATTTGCGCTATAGAAATTCACACTGCATTACGTCATACTGCCTCTCTAGTATCTACTGTAAAAAAAATCATAGGGATCTTGTGGATCAGTGCGTAAACCCGTGAGGTGAACAAAAATCCCATTTCAGGGGGGCAGTTCGGAGACAGTAGAGGACGTTTGACTTGTGGAGCCAGTTCGCTACACAGTAACCGCTACGTCAATACTGCCGGAGTCACTTCACGCACGAAAAAACACCGTACTGCCAAAATGTCCGCACTGTCGGTTGTGCCTATAGTCTCGATCAACCAGACTGACACTACTGCGTGCGACTTGTATAAGTCAGACGTTGCTCCTACCCACATCACCACATCAAACAGCAGCAGCCAAGATTCCATTTCTTCTGTAAATGGCCCAAATCGCAGGTAGTTCTGCCGGCGGCCGCGAGGGGGAAAATGTCGCTTTGATCGCTGATGGTGTTTTGGAGGCGCCCTGACTCCGAGACAGTCACGGTCTCCGAGACCCGACAAAAAACAAAGGTTTTACTGCTGAAGTTCATCAATTGGATCAAATGACATGAAAGTTTGAGCCCAGATGGTCCTCGCTGAAGTCCGCGTTGTGTGCAACGCACGCTGCCCCATTACGCTAGTTAATAATCTGTTCATCACGGACTAGCGCATAAACCAACTAATGCCGCTTTGTCTAATGAGGCTTTTCCCGCAGTAACTGCTGCTTTATTTAATATTTATGCCGCCTTTTAGAGCATTCCCCTGGAATCCCCCTACCCCTCCCCCGTTTCCCTTTCCCGCACGGGCTTATCTCGTCATTGCCATTGTGGTAGATTGGAGGATGCAGCGATAACAGCCATAAAACGTCTGAGTCCTGGATATAGACAGTTGTTTTCAGAAGCAATAATAAGTAGTGGTGTAGAAATACATACATATTTATTTATTTTAAACAGGCTAATAGTTCAATTAAATCCATTGAGCTGAGCTTTCGACGGTAACTCTTGATCACAATGACGTCACGAGTCGTCACTGTACACGCGGGAAAGTCCTCAGCTGCGTGCCCGCCCGCCCCCCTCCTCCTCGTGGGTCAGCACGTTGGTCCATATTTCCTGTAGTCTATGTCTCCCCCCACCCCCTCCCTGTTCAGGGATGGCTTCAGTTTTCTGATCTGAATGGCTTCCTTGGCTCCTCTTTCAAAATACTACACACAGAACCTTGGTCTCATCCAGTGAGATGTCATGACCTTGTTGGTCATTGTGGATGTGGCGCAGCACTTCTGAGTCCGTGCAACTCGGGCGTCTATACTCTAGGAAACGCGCCTTTACAGATCTCTCTGTTTCTCCCACATATGAAGCATCACAGTCACTACACTTGATCTGATACACAGGCCCCTATATCACTCTTTCTTTGTTTAGAGGGTCCTTAGGTCTCACTTACAAATAATTATAAAATGTAAACTTTGTCATCTATGTCTCGAATGATAATCGTTCGTGCATTTTTCTAAGTACTCAACTATACAACTAATATAGATTATAGAAGTATCACAAAACTATTGCAATACGTTTGTAAAGTACTGCAGTACTTTTAAATTGCAATACTTTCATTACTGCATTACTTTAATAAATGCAATACTTTCGTAAAGTAATACAATACTTTAAGTCTTAAGCGAAGTATTGCAAAAGTATTTCAATGCTTGTTTTAAGGTATTGCGCACATCCCTGGATAGTGATAGGAACGTGCTTGGTACATGATGTAGAGAACAGAGACGCAGCATTAGAATTGTACACACTCAAGCCAGGGAAAACACACGTTGGGCGACCTTGTCCATCAAACAGAATAACAAATCACTCACGGGCTGTGTGAGGAAACTGGGCTCTTTCATGCACCCCCGGGGCGTCCCCCAATGATGAAATTTATTTTTTCCACATTTGCCACGGTCTTGTGAAGTTGACAGACTGGGATTTGTCCAAGGCCGGATTTGGACGCGGGTTTTTGGCGTATTAATGGAGAAAGCGGTGTTTTTCTGGATTCCGGATGTTCCCTGTGGTGCGGGCGGGGGTTGGGGAAGGGTTTGTGGGGGGTGGGGGTGGGGGGGGGGGGGGGGGCTGTACAGAGGTGTCCAACTGATATGTGCTGTAGAGCCGTGGGTCACATCATTCTAGTCATCATACGGTGTTATCCAATTCCTGTCCAAAATAAGTCAAAAGTCTATATGTAGCATAAAATTGTAAAAATGAGTATCATGATAGAATCATGAGTCTGTACAGAAAACAGGCAGTTGAGAGGCGGTCTCTTTGTGGAGGTTCGGGGTGGAATATTCTATTGGTTAGGCTCGGAGCCACGAAATGTGGTCTTTTTGTGGCGGTGGTCAGTAGAGATGTGTTGTTATTGGAGGCCATACTACTGAGATGTTAGTCGATGATCATGTCGTTAGGTTTGGTGGGGGACTGGGCGGTAATAAAGTAAGTTAACATGTACTGTAGAGGTGTCTGCTGTGTGTGCGTGTGGGGGGGGGGCAGACAACTAATAAAGCTGCGCAAGTAATACTGGTCTTTACACGTTGTTTTCAATATGCTTTTTCATTTGATTTCAGATGAACTGTGCATGAAAAATAGAACTCATACAGACTGCTCAGAGTAAGACATATTTCCCTAAACGTGGCAATCTTTGTTTGGGTTAAGTAAAACAAAACTCTAATTACTGACATTCCACTGGATACTGATATTGATAATGTGTGTTATTACAAAATATAGATATAATCTATCCTCGAAAACTGTAACAGCAACATTTTAGACACACTGGATATCGCTCGGGGTGTGAAAAGTGAAAGGATACGCGATACACGTTGGACGTTACGAGGCAAATACGTTGCACGTTTAACGTACGATTTGACGTCTAAAGTACGTCAATCTGAGGATAACATCTGGGCAGTGATTATAACAGTGGATACGTGAGGACAGTCAGGATGTGGCCGGGTCTACTGCTGATGCTGATAATAGGTAAGTGCTCGGACTATCTGCTATCTTACTTTCAATTCGCCGAGATGCAACATTCGTCTGCAGCGGTATTACTGGCAGGTTCTCAGAGAGAAGACAGCCACGGACTTGTTTGTGTGTAACGTAATGAGCCCCGTGCCTCCCGAGACGGTGTCAAACTTGATGAGCGTCTCCATTGCTCAACTCATAATGCAGGCTCACGTGCTCAGAGGCATCTTCACCCATTCGGGGTGCTTCAAAACCTCTATCTATAACATTTGATAGATGATACTTTCCTGTGGAAAGATGGCTCAGAGGGACAGGGTGGGGACTGTCTCTGTATGGAACAGTTACAAAGGTTTATATGGCACCAGCAGGGTGACTACATATTTCTGTAACACTGTACACTGGAACACCTCTAGTGAAAATCCGACCAGGCCGCGAGCTTGTGTAATAAAGGAAGCAATCTTCCATTTTACCCACCATGTTTCCACTGTACACTAGGTGACTACTTACACACTGGGTTACTGTATGTTTATATACAAAAATTCTGTTCCCCAATTCCTAACTCTGAAGTCCTCACACTCTTTAGTGTAATGATTTCCAAATTGTAGCAGCTTTGACAAGAAACATAAACACGGCACGTGCATCAACTTAACGAGCCAGGCTGCATATATATTACAAAATGACAGGCCCTACTTTAAGGGAGCTGCAACGGTCAACATCTAGCAGCATCATAACCTTTATGGTGAAATCCGCCCAGGCTCCGAGCGGCCTGTAATATTGATGTCCTTATATCCACAACCTTTTAGTTGCTCTCTCCATTAAACCAAATCTGTCCCTTCATAATGCATAACGTACACGTTGTCCGTGACACACGGAACTTTTCACCATCTTTCTTGTTACTGCACATGTAAGGGAGTATAAGTCTTGATTTCACCATTGCATTGCACATGTTCACTCTACAGTTTCATGCTGACTGAAAAGTAGTTTTATTGCACTTGAAATATACTCGTACTTGTACAAAGTAGGCCTACTATTAGATGGTGCTTTCCATATATTCCCATATAATTTTGTCGTTTGCTGTGGAGATTATAAGGCTATAATAGCTCAATCTGACTGCCTCTGTGTATCTATCAACAGTTTTCACCGATTCTGCAAACCGAGAGACAACACACCATATCGTATTTGCAGAGTTTTTTTTACTACTACTTCACTCTTGACTTTTTGCCGTTTTTGACAATCCTATACGTTTTCAAAACCTACTTTGTGAGGCAAGCACCTGGCGATGACGTCACAACTCACAACGGGGGCGCAAACACGAGTTGGAAGCGGAACTTTGTGACGGAGAGACACGTTGGCGAGGAGTGAACAGTGTCTAAGTAAGACAGGTGTTCTTAACAGGGAAGGTGTCCACGTAGTTAATATGTTACTAAATGCTTCACAACAGGAACGTCGGTGTCGGTGTCTCTGACAGCTATAGATAGTCTCGATCATCCAGACCCTGTGGTGGCGTGCGCAATACAGAGTCTAGTTGAACGAGGCCCTGACAGCTACAGCTACGTGTCTCACGGCAGACGTAATGTTTCCTCATCCACTCACGCCAGACGTTCCGCTAAATACAGATACAGTTGGAGCCAAAGGCGGCAGCGGCGGCGGCAAATTGAATGAGGACGGCCGCGGTCACGTGACTGGAATTTGGGGTGATGGGAGAGATGATGCGACTGACACGGGGGTCTTGTAAAAAAAATACACTTATCAAATTGATCGTAATGTCAACAAACCTGGACTTGTATATTATGAGTAATGTGGGCTCCTAGTTTAAATACAGTGCAACCTGTAGTATTAATGAAAACCACCTCTATATTAAGACCATTTAGAGTTGACCGAACCCGCATGAAAAGACGTTCGTAATTAGAGACCACCTCTCCGCAGAGTCCTTGAGAACAGGTTCCTCTAGAAGCCACACCATGCATTATATGTGAAGTTACAGATGGCATTCATGACAACATGGGGCTTGGGTGACTTCCCGACATAGAAGAACAGTTCTATCTTCGAGCCTCGAGTGCTGAGGACAGGAAATGGCACGTGAGAGTCTTAATGTTTCATTGTCTAAAATCTTCAGCAAATTGTGCACTGAATAAAGGCGTTTCTATTATTAGCCCCTTCCCCAACTCGGGCACGGTACGTACAGACACAGAACGAATCATCCATCAGGCCGAACCACATCTGGCGCACGCCAAATGAAAGGAAAACAGAAATTGTATGATACCTGAGACCCACAGACCTCGTCCTTGACATTGTGCGTATTTTAGCGGAGAACTGCGGCAATACATATCGTGTCACATCTGGTTCAGCCACAAAGCCTGGTTGATCGAGACTACTGCGACAAAGTGTGCCATAGCCTCGTTCCACCAGGGTGTGGTTGATGGATAACTAGGAATAACACGGTGCTGACATGTTGGAACCATAATGTAATAAAATTTAATGGTGTGGTTTATAGTCATGATTCTAGTGCTCTCACGACTTTGATTCACACCAGGTCTTCGGCATCCTTATCACACTATATATTTCTCAACTCCCCGGGGAGCATACCGCACAATTGCTGCCGTAGCGGCGCAAGTGCTAATCATTCACATTCGCGTTTACTCGCCAGACCTGTACCTATTTCCACTCACAAACAAACCCACCAAACATGTTCCCGGATGTACGCCACACGTTTCGCAGACGTTTCGCAGGACGGCGAACGTCGGACGTCGGCGAACGTCGGACGTACAGAGCACGTGCCTGTTTAGTCTCGACCAACCAGACACTGCTTCGCCCGCGAGACTCGGCCGGGCAGTCAGCTCGGGGAGGTGCGGGTTTTTGCGGGTGATTACGCCGAGTACACGGCGTAACGACCTTGTTCCCGCGCCTCCTACAAGGGCTAATTGTCGTCTGTTTCACACACCCTTTTTAACGTCTGACTTTCTGTGCTTCTAAAATCCGTCGTACACGAGTAGTTGGCTACACCTGAAACCACTGAAAACGAACTCAGGAAAATAACAAGAAAAGCAGCCCTTGCTTATTTGGACGTAGTAGAGAAGTTTTAAACGTCTTTCAGAGACAGGTGACACCGTGATCAGTTTTGCTGCTCGGTAGCAATTGTTGACCTTTACACGGTTTTCCTGAAAATTTCGTATGGAATGCTAAGACTGTTTGGTGGTTTGATGTTCGCACAGGTCTACAGACATGCCGCTAGATGGATGCCGACAAATCACAGGACGGCGAATCGCGGCATTTCCCCCTCACGTCGCTGGGTGTGCGCGTCCCGCCCGCTCCCAGACACAGCCTCGCACGTTAACTCATACCAGCGCCGCCGCCGCCACCGCCGCCGCCGTGCTATCATAGCAAGTTCACTTTTTACTTATCTCTGGTGTGTGTCAGGATACAGCGCAACACCAGCGAGGAGACTGGTTTTTGTTGGAAAATAGGAGATGACTGACTACGCTACCTACTCAATGGTCACCATATGTAATTGCAGAGTGTTGTTGTGGGTCTTGATGGGCTTTACACAGGCTCTAGTATAACATCCTTATCTATTCGGGCTTATTACTTATTTTACCATGAACATCGAACTTTGAAGGCTGTGTGAATGGGAAAGGCGTGAAACCCATTATATGTAGTATCATGGCAGGCAGAATCAAGTGCCCGTATAGAATCAGGTGGTCCGGTTAGAGGCATCGAAGCAGGGCGTAATCCCGTCTACAGATTGCTTTCCATTGTTGGTCGCACAGAGTGCGGTGCTCGTTACCAGGTGATGGATGTCCTCAGATAAGAGCCGCGTGTTTTATCACAAACCCCAAAACCAGCAGCCCGGTCTGTGTAACATGACTCCCGCTCTTGTGTCCGTGTCCTCGTTACAGCGTGATTTACACCACACTGGGGTCAGGGGTCAAGTGGTGGCAGCCACTGACAGCATCAGGTTACCTCAATGTATTAAAATGAGAATTGCTATGAACGTGTGTAGATTTTCATCTACCTATACTGGAGGATTTTTCACACCGGGGACCGGTACAGCCACTGCAAGTTACCACAATATCTTAAAATGAGAATTGCTGTGTGGACTTTAACCCTCCCCCCAACCAAAACCCGTCACGCCATTTTCAAAGCCTGCAAGTGCGCACTCAGACGCGTTCAAACGGCAGCATGCTGTCTCTTGTATACGACGGTTTAGTCCTTCACGCCTGACAAAGCCTGCACGCATTCATCACACGGCAGCAATTCACCTTCATTCTTTAATTCACGGGTGAGAACATCCTGCACTTGAGCGTAACGTTCGCACACAAAGGTGTGACGTGTCGACGACGTCACGCGGCTGCACGTCTGGCGTGTTGTCAGCGTGTTCTCTGACGTCATGCACGTCTGGCGTGAGGTGAGCGTGAGCTGGTCACGTGCAGCCGTTCATTTAGCGGTCATTTGACGAGTGAGCGGATCTCATGATGGGGGGAGATTGAATGCAGGTGGCCATGGTCGGTCTTCGGCAGTCTTTTTCAAACATCTACCTTCTGTCTACAGTGCATGACTATGACGATGTGTAGATATGTGTAGATGTACACACGTGTTCATCGTTCACACCAACTATATTACATATAGCCTAACAAGTCTGATGGCAAGTGTTCATCGCCCAGTTGATAGCAGGCAGTACTGTATATTTTGCAACTTCTCCAATCTGGATTTTGAGGATTTATGTGGCATCTGCGTGCGCGTCGCGCCTCGTGACTTCGTGCCGTTCCGCTCGGCTGGTCACAGGAGCAGACGTTATCTCACTAACTGGCTGTTAGCGAATTCCCGGCGTTTGAAAAGTGCAGAGTTTTTTATCCACACGGAGACGTGCACATCACGAGCAGTTACGCTTCAAATGGGATAAAATGTCCAGACGCCAAAATGTGAAAAGTGATGTTCTGCCAGACCTTTCCCAGAAAGAGCTAGTTGTGACGGTTACATGTGTGGTGTCAGCTCCGTGCATTGCTCGAGGAATACATGTAATTTGAGGACAGATTAACAAACGAATGTGTATCTTCACGTATACGACTGTAGCTATATAGTCGGTTTACGCCAATCCCTTTCACGCTGTACGCAGCTTCTGATTCCAGCTGCTAAAGCCTGAATTAGTATGAATTAACATCATAAGCATATTTCACAATCCGCTAACTACAACTTTGAATGTTTCTTATGAAAAAAAAGATCAAACACAATCGTCTAAATCTAAAGACTCGCCCTCTGATCACGTGTGACGTGCCGCAGATAACGTAACTGGCGTTTTATGTGATCACGTTTGACGTGAGAGAGATAACATCTCTATGAAGCTGCTGCTGACGGCAGCTTTCATCTGCTGATGGGCCATCTATCAGCTGTGGGTGGGGAGGGGCAAGTGGGTGGGGGTGGGGGTGGGTGGGGTTCTTATACGAGAGATCACGGCTTACTTTTCTATCACATAGACTACATTAACATACTAAACAGATAGATAAATATCGTAGTACCATTTTTGCCGCTAGGTGGCTAAAAACCTGTTAGTCTTGATCAGCCAGACCCTGTTGTGACATAATAGGAGGAAATTATAAAGACAATCTCAATATTTGTCTGAATTGACCTAAAGACACCAGGTTTTGTATCATCAGTTTTTAGGGCTTGATCACTCACACTGCCTTTACAAGTCCTAGTTCATTCATACCAACAATATACACTGGGTATACGGGTATACTGGATATGACGAAAAAAAATAAGTTGTGCTCTTGTTTTTTCCCATCCTCAGTTTGGCTGCTATACTCCGCCTACCACCACTGTATCTTTTTCTCTCACTGCAATCGCTCCCACCGAGCACGATAAATGGCGCTTTCGTCACCTTGATGCAAACCAGATTATCTCAAGTGGCGGCCGTTAATCACGCGATAATCCCGCATAATCCGGCCAATAATCCATCACGTGATTAACAGGCGCAGACAGATTATCAGGAAGACGCGGCATGTGGGTTTATCTAACACGACCACGTCTCTAAACAGGACAGAACCAATAACACACCTCCACGCCACGTGGCTTCAATAATCAAGTGATTTCTTTCATCTCCAACAAGCGATAACCATTGCCAGATGCGGAGCGCGCTTTTATTTTATTCATAAGTGAGAGTAAATTCTCCAAATATTAACCTTTATGTGGTTAATATGGACGAGGAAATGTTTTTCCCCGGACTGGAATCCAGGTTATTTTATCCGATAAGGTTGATGTTAAACGGCGCGGGATTGTGTGCGTTATGTTTTATCAAGACGACAGCCTGCAGTAACAGATTGAACTTATTACTCACCTCATGAGAACTATAACCCAAGGCATATGTAGAATGGTTGGATGCGTCCAAGGGAGATAGCCGTATCTCGTCACATTCCAGCCTGCCATGGCCCGAGGGTGGACTGTGCTTGTCCGGGGGTCAAAATGATCAGATTATGACCCCCGCGGGGTGCCAACATTATCACCCCATCAGGGGTGAAATGGTGCTGAAGCGTGCCATGACGCCTGGCGCCCCCTCCCTCTCCAAAACTGCCATTTAACGTGGCATGCCCCGTGGGTGAGGGAGCTTTGTTTTTAACCCTCCATTCTCCATGCTCACGAGCCTCATTGATGGAGACTACCGGTTCAGATTTTAATAAGAATTGTCGCAGAAAAAGCCCCAAGAAAAAAACAACACCACACACACAGTTATGAAACTGCCAAAAGAGGTGATAGTGCCAATGTAAACCGAATTGAACAAACACAGATGGAATAAAAACACAGCAAAAACCGCCAAAGTGTCGCCGCGCATATCAGCAGAATCATAGTTATTTAAGTTCCTTGGCAGAATGCAGCATGATTACGTATACAGCATCAGCTTGTGTCACCTCCAGCCGCCCTGGAGCTGATGACACCAGCCATAACTCTTTGCACCCCGCAGGCGCGAGGCGGGACCCTTGACATGACATGGGATCTCATGTTCGTGTTTTCTAAACATATCACAGGTTCGCATGTCTGTGATAGCAAACGGTCGTGTGTTTGTGTTTTGTTGTTGTTCTGTTGGTATGCTGTGGTATATTTCAATCATCCTGAATTGCATTTTGTCTGCGCTTTTCATTTCGCACGATATAGTTAGCATATTATCGCATAGCTGTGTGTTGCGCTAGACACTGCCTGGGACACGCCCCTAAATGCTGCATTCTGATTGGTTTAGAGCCCAATTCACGATCATGAATCTTTTCATATTGCCCTCTAGTCTTAAGTTGCTGTTTGTTTTTCCTTTCTTTTGTAAATGAATAAATCTAGAGAATCGTGTGAATCGTGATACTTATAATGATTATATTTCCTACTTACAACCTGTGAATCTCACACGAGTGGGCGTAAAAAAGTAAATATTTCTTCCAGGTGCAACATTAATCGCTGATTATAAATGCGTCCTACAACAGGTGCGCAATGTTGTACAGCCCGTGTGTGTGGGTAGAGCCACTAAATACTCATCTTTATGAATGAGAAACGGAACGACAGCATATTAAAGTAACAAAATATATGATGATGAAGACAGAAAAGGCATGAAACGCGAAAAGAAATTAGCGTTTGTCATCACAGTGCCTGCCCATAACTCACACGTAACCAGCGGGAGACAGAACCCAGACTGCGCCAGGCTTTCTCTGTTTGTTTTATGCAGTGTGTTGTTTAATAAAGGAGAGTCTGTCATTTTCCCCGCTATCATGTTACGCGTGTTTTGAAATTCGAACTGTTATGTTCGAATGCAACGTTTTTTGCGGACGTCGCTAGCAAGAGTGTTGACAACTTTTGACCGAAAAATACCAGTTATTATACAGTAGGCCGTCTTTTAAGTGGTCTCATTACAGAGGTGGTCTCTTTCTGAAGGTTTCTCTTTGATTTAATTGGCTACATTCTGCATATGATGAAGTGTCCACGTGACGAGTGATGCTGCTCTTATGGTAAAGTTGGTCCCTGTATATCTCTGTTTTGACAATATTGCACACCATATATACAGTAGAACTTACACCAACATTGGGACTCTCTTCAGTTTCGTTGCTGTGAGACGGGACTTTTTAATACAGACAACAGTTTTGTGACTGTGAGACCGGGGCTTCGGACAAAGTGGGAAATCGTCCCGTTCAATCAGCAGAAAGTGACTCCTTTGAGCGAGTAAATTTCGCCAAATGGACTTGACGCCAAAAAGTGGTGATTTGAGAGAAACTCATTTACAGTGGGTGGCTGAGAAAGTACAAACTACCAGTTGGGAATAGTGAAATCAAAGGCCTTTTAATGATTATTTAATGATTAAATTTTATTGTATAATATCTGAACGAAATGATAGTTCACTATTTACGTATGCATCAATTTTGGTTTACCTTTGAATTTTCGTGCCTCTGGGACATCATCACACCTAAATGCACAAACATTCCAAATATATCAAAAATACAAGTTATTACAGTTGAATGTTTATTAGTTTCACAAACGGCCAAAATGAAACGTGGGGCTTAATTGATAAATATTCTGACATAATCGTTTTTCCTTGCTTCATTTTGTCACGTAACAAATTATCTGCGAGTTTTAGCCATGTATTAGTAACGTTTTATATATTAGAGTATTATGTGTGTTTTATATATTTAACAATGATGACACTGCTAGTAATAGGCGACAGTGCGTGTTTATTGTGAAACTCAGTAAGTATCCAAGTCCATCGTTAAAGCTATGAGCAATCAGCGCAGAGAACCGCCTCGCATCATTCCATCCTTCAGACCCCCCCCCCCCCCCCCCCCCCCCCCCCCCCACAAACGCCCACGGGACGTTGTTCAATATTGGCCAATCACCCGCTAAAGGGAGAAAAGAGAGAGGAGTGAGTTGTCAAGGCCACAGGAAAGATGGACGAGTGAAAGAGTGGAGGATCCGTGTGTAGGCAGCGTACATGTTCACTTGTTTTCTGATAGAAATATCAGGGTACGACGATCGTGGTACCTTATTTGGCCGCTAGGCGATTAGTCTCGATCAACCAGACACTGTGATGACGTAAATTAGGAAACGATTAAGTCTCTATCAATGTTTGGCTAAATAATTCCCAGTGTAAATTTAAAAACAACACGTGGAAAGTCCCGTGATTTAGTTTGTTTGTGTAAATAACTCCCAGAATTCATAGATATGAAAACTCGTGTATGTCACATTGTGTTAGGAACAAAGTAGAGCGGTGCTGAACCCCGCAGTTACCGCGTGGGGAATACAGCGCCATGAAGTTGGTACTTGCAACTACTTTATTTCTAATTGATGATGAGGTTCTCTTGAGTGATAAATCCAACCAAATGGCCTGCTTGATGTAGAGATGGGAGCCTTGGTGTATCGCATTGGCTGATATTGACACTGACCCAAATGCTTTAGATTTAAGACAGCTTGTTTGATGCATGGGCATTGTCGTGATATCACTGCCCGAATTCCATACGTAATACAAGGCGACGCCAGCGTCTATTTACAGTGCCATGGCTTGAGAGGTAGAGCGGGTCCTGTCAGTCCTCTGGCTGCACCGAACTGTTTCTAAAACAAATTCGGTAAAGCCAATAATTCAAGAAAGAAAGAAAGAAATGATAAAAACAAGACTTTCCTGGCGCTCATAACAGGATTTGGGCGAGTCAATATGCTCAGCAAACCACTATACAGACAGTGCACTACCCCCCCCCCCCCCCTCAACACCCCGCCCCCAATATCCAATACCTACCATCTGTTCTTGCACCAACTTTCCTTATATGGGCTAACAGGATTTAATATGCTCAACAAATAAAAACACATACAGTTTGCTGATATTCCACCATCGCTGGCATCAATCCGGCCCGTGTCAATACACGTATGGTGATAGGCTGGGAGGATGGCAGATGGCGGCTCACAGGGTACAGACAGGCAGACAGACATACAGACAGGCAGGGAGGGAGGGGGCAGGCAGGCATGCATACAGGCAGGCAGGCATATCTCTATATATGGTTGGCGGGGTGGTCTCGACATTGAGATGGTTTCTTTATGGCGTGGCTCTAACTACAGGGTGCCCAGCGTGATCCAGTTCCGGGAAGCCCGTCCTGCAACCGCCCAAACCACGCTATTCTGCACAATGTGCTCATTGTTTTGTATGCGAGGCTACAATTATTACAGAGGACTTGTCGCCCAGTAGACCATTACCTAACTCACGTAATTTCCGTCTACAGGTCTCTAGACTCGACCAGCAGGCCTCGCTTTGACGGGACCACGTAGTGGCTTGCTGGAGCTCGCTGTACGTTGGTCTGTGTTGCGCGAGACTAACAAGTCTCTCGAACGCAGTGGTGTCAGTCTGGTTGACCGAGACTACTATGATAGTGACGCCCGTCATACGATTACGTCATATGTATTAGATATGTCAACTGACCGAGGAACGATCCGGGGCAGATTACAGACACCCTTCAGTGGCACGGCCAACCTGTCACCGTTGGCCCCGTCAAGCGCAGTTCAGCAGAACTGGTGATCCCCGAAAGTGGACCTGCGATGCTTCTTATCGGATTGGTCTAATAATAGATACTGCGCTTGAAAACACTTATACGACCGTTCTGATGAACCAGGAGATCGTCACTTCGAATCCGCCGAGCTTTCCAAGCTCTTCCCGATTCTTTCACATTAGGCTATGTCCAGCTGATTCATATCATGTCATATGTAATCATACATAATACAGAGACTTGGGGTATCAAATATTCAGTTGGGAAAGATTTGTGAGAGCCCAGCATGAGCATGAAGTGACGCGGCATTAGTGGGAAGGTACGTGTTCTCATTATTGTGAGGTCAGCTGGACACCCAGAGAAAGGCCTGTGTGGGCTCCGAAAGGTCGCGCATCAAATATTCACGGTGCACCCAGTCCAGGTGCGAAAACGGCGATAGCACGTAAAATATGCATGTGTCTGTGGAAATAACAAGTGCGTGGCCATGTAAAACAACTGTTTGGCGCCTAACACGAGTGATTCATTTTGCGTTGATTGTTGACAGACAAACTGTGTGACGTCACCAATATGCACCATATTTGCCATATGCACCACCCTTGCTCCCGGTCTTGTTGATCAAAGCTAGAGCGTTGATGACAATTTCACGCCATACGTGAGTATTCCACTCTTACGCCATACGTCATTGCAGCACTGTGCCGGGAAGAGCTTAACGTTAATCTCTTTGTCTTTATGTGCATATGATATATACACAGTGTTCTGACTTGTTGAAAACGTTTTTGGTGAAGCATCTGCTAGTATAAATGCTCGTTTGGTATCCACATTAGATTATGCGCCACGGTACTATACATAAAATTTACAACAACGACATAAATTTACTCTATCATAAATGACGCGATTCCATTTGCATTTTCCAGCATCCAGATGCGTGTGAAACATTCTGCCTTCACATAGACTTGCTCGTTCCTCGTAAACAGCCAAAACGGCACTCTCAGGGCAGATTAACAGGATGGAAAGACCCGGACAATTATTGTTATCTCAAAGAAACACACAGCGCATGGAGTAACCATCTATCTCTGCCTCAACCTAACAGCCATGTCCTACCTGGTAACATAAGTTCATAAACATAACAAAATTTGCACTAATACAATTGATTTGCCCAACAACCACTTTATCTCCCGAGTAATGCAATTCATAAAGTAATGCAGTTGCTATAGAGCCCACTATAGGCTTTATACATTTACTATGGTATAGATGGGGATCCTGTTTCAACTTCGCACTAACTTGAATTTTAGCCGATGTCCCACAGACTTCCAAATGTTTTTTTCTCTCTCTCTCTCTCTTCGAATGTCCCACTTTATTTCAAAGCATTTCACTTCACACAAGATCCTTGGTTTCATTGACATTGTACATTTAACCTTGTATCAGCTGTAATGCAGTTTGTGTGTCTAATCAAATGACCGTTGAAATAAGCCACAAACACATCAATGAGCTTGTGCTAATATGGTTGATTTGCTCAATAACATAATTATTTGTGAGTAATACCACAATTTGCTCCCTACGGCTGCTCTTCCCGCTTGAACTAATAGCTGTCCACTTCGGTTCTCTCTCGCAGTTGATGCAGCAAGTTTAGGACCGTTGTCGGTCTACGGAAATCTCCTACACTGCACATATATTCCGTGTTACAATGTGTATAATACTTTTCATTGTGTCCCCATCCCCGTGTGTATGTGAGACATATATATGACGCCAGTTTAAGACCAATATATCTGGTAGTGGGGTTCAACCTCCAAATCGAGGCTCGTTGAAAGCTCCTTGCTTGGAGATTGGATTGGGGTTAGGGGTTGTGTCATAACATGTATTAATGCAGGCAGAACAAAGAATAGTGATTTTCACTGTGCCCCCCCACCCCCGTGACTCGTCCCATGGTTCCAGTGGGATGAACGAACAATGTGCCATTTCTTACTCACAATATCGTGCTGGTGAGTCCAGTCAATACACAGACCATGAGGATGTGAGGAGGTTTGCCCGGAAGGCAACAATTTCACCGTGAGATGCACGTAATGACCACAGTATGACCACGGGTCAATACTGACCATTAGCGGCTGCTCACTGACCACTTTCTGACCACGCACAGCCTTCTGGTGTCTGGACTCATAATGCAGCTTCTTAATTAAGACATTTCCATTTAAACAATGCACAGAATTAAGTGAACAAGCGTAGACTAATCTATCTGTCTACGACGCGTCCATCTCTCATTAGGGTGTCATTAAAATACCATTAAGTGACCAGCAGAACTCCCGACCTTCTCAGCTGGATGGTCGATAGTGTCGGACAATTAAGTGCAAGTTACGTTTACGACTATCCATAATATACTTGAATATGTTGACCGCCTTGAATATGAGATAGTTAATCACGGTCTCAGAATTATGTCGGTGACATAAATATTAAACATTAAAATCAGAGCTGATTATGTAGACTGTAAATATGTAGACCACAATCTGATTAAAGTCGCTGGTCCGAGTCTCATTATGGAAATAACCGCCGACCCCCGGCCGTGACCCTTGACCTCTGGGCGTGACCTCTGGACGGATGGAATAGATAGATGCCGTCCGACACGACTGACAAGAACCTTAGCAATTCGTCAACTGAGTACAGCTATGCTTATTTAGCAGCATTACACATGCAGATAGCCCACTCAGAGAATCAGATGTCAATCCGAAATCTGATAGCCAGGGTGAGATAGCCGCCAGTGGCAGGGTAACGACTGGACGATAAGCCACATCTACATGGGGGTGAGTCACTCTTACCAATCTTATCCCCTGCACGCTGGCGCCCGAGGGACGGGAGCTAATTAACTGACCACATGCGCCCCACTGACCGCCCCGGGCGGCATCTTACACAGTGTCAGATGGTGGAGAATGTCCCCGGGGCAGAGAAAATGCACGACCATCCCGGGAGTGGAGATATCTAGGCATGGTGAGTCATCATACAAAGTTTTCTGACCTCTTGGACCAGTTTAACGTTTTCATCTTTTGCTGTTATGCTCATACTGTATATGTCTAGTTGTTCCAACGTTAAACAATCTCTGGTTGTTCTACAGTTTGTTACACAGGCTATGATAGTTGACGCTGTTAAGTTAGACGTGCGGATAGTCTGGGTCAACCACACCCTTTGTGGGTTATCCACGTGATCATAAGAACGAGTAGAGGGAAACAGTTGACCGTATAACCTTTGCTGCAGAAGAATCTACTCACAAAGGTGCTCAAAAATACATTTCAGCAAAAGAAATTGTTTACACAACATTATGACGGTGTACACAAACTGGCAAACCCTTGCAACACCCGCTCACTGACTCGGCGCAAGGCAGGAGGAGGAGATAGAGACTAGAATCTATTTCCCTATGTAATGACGTGGTCAATAGTGGTCACTTCCTTGTGCCCGGGGCGAGGTCCCGGGGTCATCACAGAACAAGGCCTGTGATTGGCCCGCTTAATGAGGTTCGATGGTGCAGACTGCTGTCGAAGGTCACATCCTGATGTCGTTTGACAAGAAGATGTGAAGTGCTGTGAACGCCGAGAGTTCCTACAGAAACTTAGGCGTGTAGATAAATGAAAAACCGTTGTGGACGTGCGATGATAAAGATATTTAAAAACTTATAACGTATTCTATTTACATAGTTTATGCCTCAAGCTTCTATATGAAGTAGCCTAAACTGACTGACGGACGTTATTTGATACGCTGTTACTGTTTGGAAAATTGATGCCACGAATAGCATGATCACAATGAAGTAGGTTCAGGGTTCGCAGACAATCATCAATACCAATCCAGCAAATACAATAGCGTGGTGAGTGTGATGCACTAAGCCCGTCTATACCCACGGTCCCTATCACGCCATATGCACACGTGACCATCAGTAACTCTCTGGATTATCGTATATCACGCCATCTGTAGCAGGGATTATCATGTCAGTAACTGTGTGTATTAGTGCTGCATTCATAATTAACATGCTGCACCAACATAGTCCCATTGTAACAGACTTTGCTATATTTTGGGCGGCTCACTATACAATGCACAAGGTATAGGCAACACTATAAACGTGACTTGTTAGGTATTGGAAATATACGGACATGTATAATGAGCCTCCCATACCCTGTGTAATTCAGGGACCTTTTGTTCAATTCCCAGATCCATTCCAGTCTATTGACCATTGAGGAGACAATCGTTTCCCCGGAACCTGTATTTGCTGCTGGGTTGGAGTCAATAAAACCGATTGAGCGATCAATGAATGGACGCGAATTCTGACAGTTGGAGTGTCTTTTATGAGCAGTGGCAGTCAAGGTGTAGCAGCAAGAAATGTGTGGCCCTCAGTCAACCAGAACATCAGTATGATTTGGTTCAAGCACCGCCATCTTACAAGGGCAAAATGTGACCAAACTGCTATTGACTTTTAACTCAGTCTATACATTATAGTTTCCCCCTGAGAGCTGAGAGACAAGTTGAAACACCGCAACTATACAGACCCTACCTAGACTGCACACAGTCCCTGATGGTATTTCCACTATGCTGTCTCTACTGATACAAAGTGTTCTGTTTTATTACTGAGGGGGGTATAGACCGATCCAGAGGCAGGGCGCGCCCTGCGCCCACCTACATTTTCCAAGCAAAATACTCCATTTTTGTAGAGTTTTTGGCATTTCCCCCATCGATTGTGCATACTATATAAACCCCCATGAAATCCATTAAGGGCGCCCCCCCCCTTTGTTTCCAAAAACCTGGATCTGTCAGTGGTGACATTCACAAGTGACAAGCGTCTACCACTGGAGAGTGTGTTTGACCCTCCGGTAACAGACGGTTTCCATGGTGACGTGTCTCCGCCCGCGGGTGCTGCCGGTGTCACCCACTTTGATCCCAGCACGCAATTAACGGCCAAGTGGCGGCGCCGGCGGTAACCAGGCCACTTGGCGGCGGCGGGCGGTGATCACAGACTCACGTATCGACCGAGCGCGGCGATGTCGCCGTGGAAAGTCTCCTCGGTCTCTGTTCTCAGTCGCTCACCTCTCCCACCAAAATACCCTTATTTCACGGGGTTCTGGCATGGGCGCTATCGATCGCGCGTACGGAACCCATGAATCTATGAAATCCCTGAAGTGCTCCCCACCCCATACTGAGAACCTGGATCGGGCAGTGAGTGCAATTGACCTCTGTTTTCAATTGCCCAGACTAACGACTATTGCGTCATTGAAGGTCGCCGATACCCAGTCATTGTGGGTTCCGTGTCATACTGTGCATAGTTCCAGTGTTACCATGGAAAAAGTCTCAATAACTTGTGCATTGAAATAGCTGAGGCTGCAGCCTAATACACACCTTTATCAGGCCCCTGGGACTCAAAATGAGATTGTTATGGCCATTTACAAATTGTAGACCAACACAACACATAAACAAGCAATTTGTAAATTTGATTGTAAAATTGATCGAATCATTTTCCCGAAATAATATATTGGCAAGGCCAAAATTGAATTATTTGTGTTTTTAATTTCAGCAACAAATTATTGACATAACGTTCGAAATTCCTACTGTACACCATTGATAAAATACTGGGTTGGACACAGTGCTTGCTAATTTGTACTCTTGTCTGTTGTCGTTTCCAGCTGTTTTGGTTGTACTATGGTTTGTCTGATATTGTATTGTATTTAGCGCATGTTACACGCACTGTTTTGTGCCATTCACACTTTACCCGAGGGGCGAGATAGAACAATGTCTTTGTAATGGTGTTATTGTTGCTAGAACTACCTTCAATGCACAATATCATGGTTACTTCCAATAACTTGTGAATAGAACACTGAGCCCAGAATACCTCTAGGATGGGAATCCCCCGAGGGTCCTCACGCTATAATACATTCTCGTACTATTAAACCATTACACGGATGCAGCATTCAATAGATGTTATTGGATTACATAAATAACAACTGACGGAATCAATGAATGCTTTGTATTTCCGGTCTTGGGGAATTTACGGGCACCAAATCACCAAGTATCCGAATAAACAGTCTTTGTGCGTATCTTGGTGGAGACTCGTGCTATATGAATAGCTAAATCCAGGTCCCGGGAGTCAAATTGCAATTATAAGCGCTAAGCACCCTCTTCTACCGGGTTGCCGCCGTGGCCTCCAGCCAGTAGGTAATTGCCTTCACAGATCAAAGCCGTGTGCCGGCACACGTCAGCCAACGCGCTCCCTGCTGTCTAACTGCTCGCCAGTCCACTGCAACTCACGACCAGCCCAAACCTACTAGAATGTAGCAGGTGTCATTTTGTTATATACAATGTGCATGTACCCGGGCTCATATTATGTTGATGCACGTGCTGTGTTTATGTTTCTTGTCAAATTTGTGACAATTTGGACAGCGAGTAGTTCACGTAAGACACATGACCTCCAAGTTAAAACATGGTGAAAAAGAAGTTTTGTTATGAACATGCAAGATCCCAGATGGCCACAGTGGCCATAAACCATGTCAATGTGACAATATAGCACAGCAGGCGAATGTTTAGTAGGTAAAATAGACGTCCTGTTATAGGTAAGAGTGAGTATGGCTGATTGAGACTAGTGCCAACCAGGCTGTCTATTTTTCTCATTTCATTGAGCAGGACTACACGAAATACATCAAATACAACCAAGTTTCTATTCTCACATTCTCATTCTGGTGACATCAAAGCGCCAGTTGGGCGGGGTGGGGTGTGGGTGTGTGTGTGTGTGGGGGTATTACACAAGGTCGGTATGGCAGTATCCTCAGTAAGCCAGGTGCTGAGGAAGCATTTCACGCATTGCTTTGACGTCTAGCTTCTAGTCCCGATCAACCACACTGACACTATATTTCGTCGGAAAGTACATTGGTAAGAGAAGGTCTGGGTTGGCCGAGACTCATCAGGTTACATGGGATTTCAATACAGTGTGGGAGGAAAGACGGACGATTTGTGGGATGTGGGAATAAAGGCAAAAAATGAGTGAAGAAGTGGGATCTATCAACACAATAGGGATCTGGGATTTCTTTACCCCTTATAACAACCCCACTCTCCTTATAGAACTGTATAGCAATCGCTATATTTACAAGTGTTTAATTGCTTGGTGACATCAAAGACCAGATAGTCCCCGCGGCATGTGTGGAGAGGAAACATTTAAGGTCGGTGCTGTCGTGGCGGCCCCGGGCTGTGTAGGACTGTTTTGTCCAGCACTATTTATAACCGAGCTGAATGAGCGATATTTACAGAGATTGTACTTATTGACCCGGGAGCTCCGCGTGGCCGGGAAATTACAACCCGGCTGAGGATCCTGATGGACTTTCATGCCTTTATTGACGTGAGCCGATAGTCTGAGTGAAAGGACAAAAACGCGAGAGATTGCGAGCTGAATGTTTCATTTGGAACAGTTCTCAACGGTCGGACACGCAAACGAACTGGGTTAACAGTGCCCGGAGAGCACAGCGTTGCTAGAACAAGAAATGTTTGCATTTCCCGGTGATTTGTTTGGTTTATTATATGTATCAAATGCTCAAAAGTATCAGGTTCAAGAAGCACACACAACTGCTCCTGCTGGTCAGAAAGAAAACTATATTTACCCCGCCATAAGCATAATACCAAAAGGAAAAATAAACTACAATGGAGAAAGAGCGAGTGATCAAAGACTTCAGATTCACAAAGCTCATGCATGCATAGAACGACAAAATAAAACGATCTGTATATACACCTACTAATTAGTAATAAAACATTTGCATAAAACCTCTCATTTGTGACTACAAGTTTCTGAAAGCGAATGCACATCAGATCAACGTATTATTTATGGAGACCAGAAAACTGCTGCACTTCCATTATATCCGCCTTGCTGCGTGTGCGTGCTTTGATCATAACACTGATGCCGACGCTGGTGGTTTTGTAGAAGCATCAATCGGAGTAAACCTGCTGGAGGAAGTTGTGTGTAAACTGACGTACAGCAGAACCTCCATATTGAGACTGAGCTCAAGTGGTCTCAGTAGAGAGGTGGTCTCTATAAGGAGGTTCATGTGGTTGCTTTATGAACATTTGGAAGCATGGGTCGTATAAATACAGAGGTGGTGTCAATAGAGATGGATGTTCTCCTGTAGTTGGAGAGCAGCGGATGGTATCGGCTAAATCAATAGAATTAAGACTGGTATTTGATTCCATGATTTTGC
Organism: Streblospio benedicti; assembly: GCA_019095985.1. Taxonomy (NCBI): domain Eukaryota; kingdom Metazoa; phylum Annelida; class Polychaeta; order Spionida; family Spionidae; genus Streblospio; species Streblospio benedicti. Next base: position 43,632,166 of record CM032664.1, on the reverse strand, counting down.
ACCCTGTTTAAGTGACATTGGCAGAACATACCTACATTTTCCTCGGTCAACACTGTCATTGTATGATGTTTCTACCAGTTTCTACTTGTATTGTCTATATGCGTTCAAAACAAATGATGCTATTTCAAACCCTAGTAATTGTACCAATATGTTAGTGAATTTTATTATGATGGCACATTTTTGTACCCACCACCAGTGATCTGACTGTACCGATGGCCGGATGCCGTGCGGCGGCAGCGGCGGCGCTTTGATCCGCAGATTGGGATTAGCTGGATTAACAGTGGGATTATCTATGGGATTATCGTGTGCCGGCGTCCGAGGTTATAGGAGTGATACAAACCGAAAACATGCGCTCACAAACACATCGGTCGCATAAGCTAAGATTGGAATTTAGTCCGTTTCAAGCAGACGAGTCTCGTTTACCAAAAGTTCTCTTTAGTCTCACTCCCGCTTGTTAGCAAGACCCCTGGGAGAGCGAGTCTGATGGCTTTAGCTTTATCACGTTAATGCCAACACTTATACCAGAACCTAATTTCAAATTGACTTCGTAAAAGTAAACGTAGCACGTTAATGTTGCCAATTCCTAGAAATCCATGACAATATGGCTGATAACCTGAGTATGATGTCAATTAAAACAAGCATGATAACCTTCTCTGGGTTGTACGGCAGCTGCTGATCATGATAACCCAAGAAATTACACGTCAGTGTATGATAGATTTAATTAGCGATTGCTGAAGACTTGATCTCTTCATTTCTCACGATTTTTACGTGAAAATACTCGATGTTAATAGGGTAGATGTCCAGCCGAATGCACATCGTAGTGTTTTACTGGACATCTTTATGTTGCATGTCCATTACATGTCTTTAAAGTAACAAGATAAACGTCAAGGTTGGATAATAAAGTTCGGCTGAAAAGACCAACTGTTCTTTTGTTCTGTCACTTTAATTGGCTTGATTTGTTTGAATTAATGGTGCAGGGGTTTTACGATGTTGGTTGGCTCGTACAGTTTGACACCATTGATGATGGCTTAAGAAAATGTCTGCTTTGCTTCAATTACCGAAATAACTTGTTCAAAAATATTGAGCACGGAATATGTAATGATGATGTATTTAGTAATTTAAGCACACGTTTGAAACATTTGTTTTACTCGATGTCGCCTCTCGTTCTGGGTCCGTTATGAAAGTATGTATATCAGCACCCGCACAAGATAAATCCTCACAAGTTGTAATAATCTGTAGCCAAAAAGACAGATAAAAGTGCACGTGGTATTGTAACGATGACGCATGCGCGCCAATGATGACGTATGACGTAAGCAACGTCACAAATATTAACTGGCGCTCATTCCGCACGGTGATACATATTAACTAGAGCTGATTCCAAATGGTGATGTAGCGCGTTGCACCTAAAACTAAAAAAAGAGGAGCTGTTAAAAATGTCATCTGAGTGGAGGAGACTGTCCCACGTAAAAATAATTCTCTGTGAAGAGAAAACCTATATCTAAGCATCTGCTGTTTCTGCTTATGCTGCAGCAGCTGCTGCTGCTACTGCTGCAGCTGCTGCTGCAACTGCTGCTACTGCTGCTGCTGCTATGCTGCTGCTGTTTAACTTCATGGAAATAGGGACCTATGAACATTCTTCCACCAGCTGTTATTGATAAACAGTCACAAAAAAACATATCATGAATGTCCCCCCCTATGAAAAAACACACAAAAACACACAACAAGAACATTAAATACCCATACATGTATATCGCTCAGAACGGTGTTGAGGCTGAAAGCGACATCATACACGGAGTAAGCTTCATGTCTTCATGTCTGCTTTGTTCCATCAAATATTCATCAGCTCCGTGCTCCCTACAGCTCCCCAGGTCTCTCTGCCGTACCGGTTATTGTGATAGCGCTGTCGATCCGGCCCACAACTGTACCGAACCGGCTATCGGGTCACAGGTCAAACGCGCACCTGCCGCAGAAAGCCACTCGGAACTACTCGGAATGTTTCGGAGCTCAACAGTTGTGAGAGTAGCGGAAACATACGAGGATTACCGAATGCAGAAATCCGGTCAGAACGGCGGGTTGACGTCATACGGCCGTTTCAGCTGTCATGACGTCACACTGCTGTTTTAACAAACGTTTTGACGTTTCAAACCCATAACGGACACGAGACACGCACGGTGAACACGCATCGTGGGTTTCACGGCTTTCCCATTCACGCAACATTCAAAGTCTATGTTCATGGTATAAGGGATAAGCCCGAATAGGTAAGGATGGGTTAAACGAGATGCTGCAACGTTTTGGAATATCTTAGAAATGGACACAGGCACACAGCACCTTCGACCTCATGTCACAGTCCCGCACGTAGCGTGTATCGCCGTCTCGGCACGTCCTGCCCAGATTTACTGCCCCCGCGCGTGACGCCTCGCCCAGTGAGAGTCAGTGAGGCGGAAAAACAGAGCTAGACTCACGTAATTACCAGACCATGTGGTGGTGTAGCAGGAGGTGGTAGAGACTATTGCAATGTTTTTTTTTTGTCTGAAAATAATTGCCCACTATGCATTGTTAAAACACGTACTTTTTTGTTGGTCTAAAAATACCCACAATTCATTGGTATGTTACACAGCACGGGTGCATTTGGAGAACACACTAGTTCATACAACGCCAAAATTGTGCAGGTGGGCGTTATTTTTTAGGTTAGTTATCATTTTGTGATCATGAGATATAGACTGGCAATCAGTCTTGAAGTAGCTATGAATTGTAGCAATTTAATTCTTGTTAATCAGACGCGAGATTACTTTACAGCAGTAGGCCTATTTGTATTTTTACCTGCATTATGTTGACTGCGATAACATTTTACAAGAACAGTGTTTGTATTTCTATTCTATTGACTGTCTTTCTTAGATTGAACTTACAGAATGATGAGAAGAAACCACAGCATCTAATGACGATAACTTGCACTCCAACGCGGACATGTCGAGTTTTGATATTAACTCCTTTAATAGACTCAATAGACAGTGACAGATTATTTTATATTAACTGTGTTAAGGAGACAATCTATTGATTAGTATGAGATCTGTCATTGACAAACGACCCTCGCGTCGCCGCCGCCGCCCATCACTGTTTCCATGGTAACACGGAGACACACGCCCCCATGGCAACCACTCATCATGTGGCGGGGCAGGTTAGAATCGATATGAAAATCCGCGGACAGCTAAAAAACCTGGCAGCTCAGGACGAGGTGGACACCCTGTCTGCAGGGTAATAACGGTTCGCGCTATCCTCCACAGTTGGGGTGCGTATATATGCTCAGCAGAAAAAAACCCGATTTCGAGATGACAAAATACCTAAGCCCCCTATTTCTTGGCAGCCAAACCCCGAAGACCCACATATTTCTCTAAATTTCCAAGCAAAGAACCACACTTTCTCAAAAGGTAAACTGAATGATGATATTTTGTTGCTGACTTCAAGTTTCATTCAGGGTCAATGTATTGTTTTAAACACTAACATTTAAGACCCTCTATTCTGGCATAAACCATATTCAAGACACCTCATTTTACCAAAAAAGTATGACTCCCCAGTTTGAACTCACCCTGGAGCATACCTAACCAAAACAGATGCTAATGGGGAGGGGAAAGGTGTGTGGGGGCAATGAACCATGGGCTACAAGTTCTAACACTGTGTTTACTCGCCCCGGGGGACCCGCTCACAAATGTCATCATCACAAAAGAATGAAATACACACTACGAATGCTCAATACAGTGCAACTGTAAACAAAGTGACCCAGTGACGTCACAAAGTTCCGGGGTCAAGGTACAGACGTCTGGTGGCGCCGCCAAGCGGGAACAGCCTGGGCCGGAAGGGGATTAGACGCCCGTCAAAGTGTATAGGGTGATAAGTGTGGCGGTTAACTCGCCTATATGTATTGTTCTGTATGGCAGAACGGGAGATCGTGAGTTTGAGTCCACGGTCATCCAAAGTTGCACAGGCTTCCCGAAAATTTCACATCTTGGAGTAAATGAGACCACCTCTGTAGTGAGACCACCTCTGGCTACCTCTAAACTTTCGCAGCATGTCAAGTGACACCGTAAAAAGACGTCATACGCCACACGTCACCGCAGTATATAGACCACCTCCTGTCAGTTGAGAGGTGCTACTGTATTCCCCGTGTTGCCGGCACCACGCAATTGTCAGCGTCTAATGTGACTGCGGCATCCAGCAGTAACCATGGATTGTGACAAATGTCTATTCCCACACAAGCCCCAGGGGACGGCGGAGCCATCGCGAGTCCATGGGCAGCAAAACTGATATTGTCGCCGCTGTCATAGCGCTCGATAGCTACTGTCATGTGGATATAGATGTCTCTCTGATTGTGAGTGTGTATTGATGTTCACCCGAAAGTCGTCTGTACAGAGAAACTGACTTTTTTAAATCTAATAAAAGATTTGTTTTTTTTATGACACGTATTAAAAACACGAGGTGTACTTTGCTGGTACAAATGCGCATGAAACAATATGCATTGTCAATGAGACGTACATGTAAGTTATTTATTTATACTGAATTCATGAATACCTTTGAGTATCGTTGATGAAGTCCTTCTTTGCTTCACTTATTAAGATAGTAATGAAAGATTTGATATTTTTCTTGTTATCATGGTTTTCTATATGAGTTTGAAAAAACTCTTCTGCTAGAAACGTACAGTAAAATATCACCGACGTCAGGAGAAACGTTTGTTTAATTGAAATAATTGAAAGCCAAAACAAACAACAATACAATCTGTTGTCAGAGTAAATGTTTAGCACACAAGTGCGTGGACTTCCCTGTCATAATCTCCTACTGCCCCAGTAGCCCCGCTGGGAGCAGTCCACACCCTCCGACTCCCGGCTCACTGGGGCGGATCACCAGCCTCTCTCGGCCGCCGCTTCCCACACTGTTTCCGCCTCATTGACCGGCTGATCCAGGCTACAGGTCTCCGCGACGTCTCCAGTGCCATGGTCATAATGCTCTTTAGGCTGCTCAATTTAGAAGGTGTAGTGAAGGTTTGCCATTTCTGTTTACTACGCCCCCTCCCCGCCCCCACATTCAGACTATAGTGCCATACACAAGTTGATCAGGTGGGCATTGACCGATTCTGTAGACCTATGCTGCTCCTCACATGCGTATCACTCTGAGAATCAGATGTCAAGATATAATGACATCCTATTATCAGAGTGACACATATGGATAATGTTCATTCTCATCTATATATAGCAGCGGATGTTTCCCGTATTATCGTGTGCTATTTCTGAATGGTCCCATAAGCTTGCGTGTTCACCCAGTCCATTAGAGACGTCACAGAGCATTATTCAAGACGTACGGTTTGGGCCACAAATTATCCAACATAAAAAGGGTGACAAAATTGTTTTCTCATTTCTGGCGTCTTCTGAAGCATCTGGGGCAGCCATCGGCTATGTGAAAATTGAAATCTTAGAGCCATACGTCCCACCGCCGCCGCCGCCGCCGACACGCCAGTCCTCTGTTCCCTCATGCAATATTCAGCCCAATTAGCGTCGCCCCGTGACCTCTGTGACCTCGCAGCCCATTGGCGCAGGTTTTTAGCGTGACTTGTGATCCGAAGCCTGCGACTGTGATCAGATTTTACCTGCTTTGTTTGTCTGGCTCCGAGTATAACTTATTGTAACAAAAATGCTCCCCACGGAATAAAACACTCCAACCAGCTAAGCTTTACTAGCACTTGAGTTGAACGATGGTCGTAATTGTATCAAAAACAGACAAACAAAAAAAGACAAAAACAACAAAAAAACTTCCACACATGAATCCAATTGACAAATGCGAAATTCTCATGTCACATAATGATGAGTTTGCTTTTTTAATTGGGGCAAATTAGTGGAGGCTCAAGCTTTGATTTTGCAGAATCCATAGGACACACTTTGCGTACTATCATTGTTTTTTAAAACATTGTCAAAACACCTCACAAAATGTACTGTCATTTCCTTTTTTACTGATTAGTCAAGTCAGCTAAAATGTTAGAATTTAGCCAGTTGACAATGTACAGCCAGTGTATTAAACGTTATCTTTCTGTTCCAGGTGAGTCATGGAGTGTCCAAATCGCCCCGTCGGCAGCATGCGTAAGTTACTGCAGCTGTAGCAAGTAATTAGCATCTAAAAACGTGTTTAAAATTGTATGCACGTTCCGAGTGATAAATGAGTGAGTGATCAGTTGCAATATGCTTATGCTTTATGTAGCAAAGTAGGAAAAGTCTATAAAAACACACCAACATATTCCCCATGCAGGTCATTCAAATTTCACCATAAACTTCCACAAATCGAATTCAGCCGCCTCCGTAAATCCAACCTTCTGTTTAGCCTCAGAGAATGTGGTTTATTCGGCCCCGACGTCTCCTATCAGGCATAAAGTGGATTAAGCCCCGCGTCTGTCTGCACGCTTGACGTGAACACGTTAAATTCAAACGTATTTATGGTGGCGTTTACCACGTAAAACGTTAATCATTGAACGTTTTAGCCCCAACGGTTAACGTCAGACAAAGAGAACAGCCCTAATTTGGGAAACAGACACGTCATTAACTTTAAAAAAACATCACATCAACAACTGACTGAACTGGGGGTAAATCCGTTCACTGCGAATCTGATTTTGTCTGCACGCTTCATGTTACCAAGAGGTCGTTATGGTGGCGATGATGTGATTTCCATAACGTGCCCATGTTTTATTGGATCTGCATAATGTGCCCGTTGACTGGTCACGTGAGGAGGAGCGGGTTGTCGGGTTTCACTTGTAGCCCGCTGCTTACTGGTGTGAAGGGTTTTGCGGTTCTTTCCCAATTGGCACACTTTAAGTGCGTTAGTGGCAGATTTGTCCTCTAAGGGATATGTAGAATAGTTACGAAGAATCTATAAAACTCAATAACTGAATGTAAAAACACACAGGCACATAGATCAGCTATCAACAGCTACAGAGTATCACAAAGAAATCAAGTTGTATGCAATGTCTTAAATTAACTGTGGATTAACAAGATTGATAGCAGCAACCATCAGGACCACCACGTGATCTGCCGCATAGAAACACGTGACTGGAAACTGTCGAAGTCTATCATCTTAATATGTGCATTGCACATATGCGCTGTTTTGTGAATTGAGAAACTGGCTCAGTGGCAAAAACCGTCTTTAGCACAGTCCACTAGGGCTGTGAGAGCCTCCTCTATATTGGTAACAACCCTCACACCCCGGCACTGGGACATAAACCCCATTGTTGCTGGGTCACGGTGCATGCGCACAAACAACAGCAGGTGCTCGCTACGTGGGACGTCCGTCACCAAACCAGCAGAGCGTGCGTTTGGCGTGTGTGGTCCACGCTCAGCGTGTATCCTTTGGTGATGAGCCTCCTCATTTGCTTCTGGTTTCAACATGGTAGATGGGTGATTGAGTTTTGTAAGAATAAGAATAAGAATGAGTTTAGTTTCACCTTAGATTTACATTAAATCTATCAGTACTGCCAAAAATAAACCAACACAACAAGAATTAAACATATACAAAATTACAAAACACACTAAACTAATTATGGGATTATGTTACATTTATGCACGGTACTATATTATATACTAATATAGTATAGTACAGCTTAGTTTATATAAAATATAGTATACCAGCTATTCCAAATGTCATCATATCAGATACTAAACTCCAAAGTGATATGAATGTCAATTTTCTTTGTCATATAAAATAACATGTTTACAAAGTTGACTAACCAGTTTACTTATTTGACCTTCAGCTGACATAATAAATATACATTTTTCATAATCATCCAAATCTTTGAAATTAGGACATATACATTGGGACATATAGTTAAAAATTACTTTTCTTTTTTCACAATATTTACGACAAACTATTAAAGCATGGAACTCATCCTCAATGTGTGCCCTTTTATTTATGAGACAGTGAGAGCAAATTCTCTCATTCCGGTCTAGAGGTGGCCTAATATATCGTCCTCTTCCAATAAATAACTTATGTGCACTGATTCTTAATTTAGTAACAGCAGATCGATCATCTCTATTTTTAACATCATCTAAATCATTTTCATAACAAAAGTTTTGCTTAATTTTACGATACGTACATAGTTTGCCTTGTAATAGGTTTATATTATTACCATGGACCTCTTTCTTCCACATATTAACATACAAATATTTCAAACTCTTTGCTACTACCGGAATATCTTTTACTTGTAGATTATGTAATTGTAAACCCGGAGAAGCTTTAAGTGCACACTGCATCAACTTTAACCATTTATTGTCTGGATTCAGTTTCTACCATAGCACACTGTAATAAAGGATTATTTGACTTATTTTCTTTCACATGTATATAGAATTTTAATGAATGTAGCATAATATCAACCATGATAGGAAATCTACCCAATTCACCACTCACCGCCACATTGGAGCTTTTGTTATTAACACCAAGTGCAATTTTACAATACTTAACATGAACCTTTTCTATAGGAGCTTTCTTAAATTGCATGAATAGGCTCTCTAAATCACATTCTCGATTTCTGAAATTTAATGCAGATTCTATCCATGCTTCACATCCATACATACAAACCGGTATAATAAGTTTATCAAATATCGCCATACTTAACCTAGGCCTTACACTATAGCCTGACAGAATTGACTGAGTTTTAAATATGGCTTTTAAAGCACCTCATCGTGTATGCTGCTTTCCATACCATGACTAGAAGATTTACAAGATTCTTGTTTCATCTGACCTCCCTTTGGAATATACAGTCGATTTCTACGGTACCTGCACCTGTTTATAATGTAGGTAGCACACATAGCAGTGCATTAGGGATAAGCTTACTCAACACTTACCACTGCACGGGACAGAAACTAGCACCCTTCTTGTCAAGAGTCCATCAGGCCACACATGTAAACACTGGCCTAACACCGGCAATAGCGATCACTCATCTGTCAACAAGGATCTGAAGATGAATGAAATGTTCAGTAAAACTGACTTGATTACATTCGCAGTGCTGACGCTGACTAATGTTCGTGTGTGTAATAATACTGATCCCCCCCCCCCCCCCCCCAAGCAAGGTCCTTACAGTTGACAACGGCTACAATACCACGCCGGCTTCAATACTCAGTCAGGACTGTCTTACCCAGCATTATGGAGAAGAAAAGTACATTGCCGAAATTGACAACTAGAGTTGCTAGCTGCGGTCCACACAGACCAAAATGTGTCAGGTAACTATAGAGCAGATCTGCCTCCCCAGGTGTCAGTTGATAATCAATGGCACCACGACGAATTCAGTTGCGTTATCCGGGACTGTGTAACTCAAGCATTATGGAGAAGGAAACACTATAATGAAATTTCCATTAAGAGTTAAAAGCTGCACACAGATCAATCTCCTTGGGAATAGCTGCCACTAAGCATTATGAAGAATAGGTTTTTCCTGGTGTGAGATGAAGAGGACGGAGAAGAGAGGTGGATCCATCTCAGTAACCTGTATCTGTGCCCACCGTGCACCTCTTCCCTTTTTGCAATATATCGGGAATCGCCCAGGTATAGAGATGAAACCAGGAGAGCTCAGGTTTGTAGTGGGATCTTATAAGTATAGCAGGACCTCCTTTGTAATAAGCAAACGTTCGCTTGTTTGTTGGAGACCCCCCCCCCCCCCCTCCCCCCTACACACAGAGATCCCAGTAGGTCCATCTGGCCACCGCCTCATCCCTCTATCCTCGATCCGCAGGTGTGGCTGTCGCACCCGCGGAGTGTGCACCGATATGTGGAGACTGTCAGGTCGATACGAGGGAGAGTTCGGGATGAAGTAGGCGTTTAGAAGACGTTATATCCACTGGTCGTGGGTTCGATTCCCGGTCGGGTCCGGTGGTGAGTGTTGAGCAAACTCATACATAAAGAGTTGCACACTGCTCCGTGGTACCTACACGTTAATTAGGTACAGGTCATTGGGTTGAAAGAGTGGGTGAGTGATTGTGTGAGTGATTAGCATTGTGAGCTTAATGTGCTGCCAATGCAAGCATATGAGAAATGATCAATTGATGATCAATAAGTGGACCAATGACGCAAGACTTGGATCAGGACTATGAACCACCACATTTACATTTACAACAATATATTAATGTTTTACTATGATTAACAGTAGCAAAATAAATGTACACAACTTATCTCTATTTTAAGGACACCTGTCCTACTTGGATAGTGGACGCTATATTTCTCCCACGCCTGTTACTGTATCGGCCCCAACGTTTCGAGCAGCACGAAAAATCCATCCTCAAGCATTTTGGAGTCGTATTCATCAAATCACAGGTAATGACTATTGTAGCGCTGGAAATATGTTCAGTCTGTTCAGTGTAAAAGCGTTTCCTGTAGACCGCCGACGATGTTTCTACTGTTATGTTTGGGTGTAGTTTTGATGATTGCAAGTATTATTTCATCAACACGTCACGTTAAAATATATCTCGATGTTTGTTTCTATACTCCTATAGCGCGAACTGCCCATTAGTTCTGACGATAAAAAATATGCCTTTGGCATATCTCTTTAGTACGAATGCCCCACTTTGACGTATGTGTTTCTTACATTGCCGCACATATTCACACAGAGAAACATACATAATGGAAAGCGTCGTAAGTGTGAAAGGATGCTCCGGGAAAACCAACATTAATCACACGTTAGACCAGAATGTCATATTTGTGAATGCGTCTAATAGAAAAAGTCAAAGACACATGACTGTAGGGAAATGAGGACGGGAGAAATACGGCAGTTTTATTTAGAGTTGTTCTATTTATGGAGGTGCCTAAGTTTGAACTTTCTACCAATGCATTTTAGGTTAAAAATCCTTAATAGTCACAATAGTCACACTAGGATGCCCAATTACCGAATCATTCGGCGTTCGGCGAATGTGGACTCTACATTTCATTGTCCGTTGGCATCTCGTGTGTGTGTGTGTGTGTGTGTGTGTGTGTGTGTGTGTGTGTGTGTGTGTGTGTGTGTGTGTGTGTGTGTGTGTGTGTGTGTGTGTGTGTGTGTGTGCGTGCGTGTGTGTGTGTGCGCGCGCGCGCGTGCGTGCGTGCGTGCGTGTCTGCGTGCGTGTGTGCGTGCGGGGTGGGAATTCTTCCCCTCAAAAATCGTACGCATATGCCACTGGGGTTATGAAATCAGTAGGCCCTACCTAGAAATATAGTGCTACCGCCGAAGTTATCTGATCCCCAAATTTAATGAAGCTCTGAACTAGTACTAAAATATAATGTCATCAAGGTAAAATTGAGCATGCAGGTGGTAGATATACACTTCGCTCGGGTAAATCACACACAGCATGCTCAATTTCACGATTGAAAAGACAATCTCATGCTCAAACACTACAATTCTGTGTGACGTTCGTCTTGTAACGTTTAACGCCTCTACTTCAGTACAGTGAATAGTACAACCCAAAAAGAACGTTTGTCGTATCTACTTCAGTATCTTAAATACAGTAGTATTGACCAGTAACGCAAACATGACTCGTGCCGTGATGGTTTACTCTCGTGCTGACGGGGATGTGCTCCACCCGGCTCCCGCTGGCCGCTGCCCGCGCCCGCTGCCGGCCCTGCTGCTGGCGGCGGCGTGCGTGCTCGCCACGTGCCCCCCGGCGGCGACGACGGCGAGGGTCTCATGTCAGGACCCGGCCAAGGCATTCTACACCAATAGGTTATTGTCGTCAAATGAGCTGTGGCTAAAAAAAACCCACAAAATTCCAACAGCTAACTTACAAGACTTGCATGCATGCTTAGAAACTGTTGTAACAAGAGCCGGGATTCGGTACTATTTTAGTGGACTGGATGAAATCGTAACAATTGATCATAGTTTGCTGCTTTATATCCATCAGTATATGACTAACATCTCTGGCAGCGGCCCATGCGGCCCAGCCATACGCGCTCTTGCATACAACATGAAGACGATCTATGGCGCGGTCATCCTTCACCCTACGTTTCTGACTACAACAGGCAGCGAGCCCGGAGACACCGCAACAGTCACCTGCTGGAGAGGGTCCAGATTCAACCGCAGGTCTTTTGGTTATGCCAACGTCACATTCAGGTGTCTGCACAACAGCTCGTGGGAAGTATGGAATGCAAAGCTAATTGATCTGTTCGACGGTAAGCTTGGCTGCGTCTTTGATGACCTGACGTTATATCTGCACGGGCCGGATTCCGTAGAGTGGTACTGGGTCCAGGACTACCCGCAAAATGAAATTTACTCGTATTCAACTTGGCAAAGCAGTACCTTTGAACGTAAAGATTCATCATATGCAATTGATGATTATATCCACTCTCTTGATGATGATCTCCGTTATTTCTTGAAAACATTTTCCTCTACTCGGGAAGAAGAAGCGCCTTGGTGGATGGTCCAGTTACAAGACTATTCACAAATGTGGATGAAGGAATTCGACAGTGCAATACTATATGGCCATAACATCACACATAAGCGCTACTATCGTCCAGGGTATGAAGGATACGATTTTTTGCTGATACACATTTTCTTTGACAATGATACGTCACAAATTTCCCCCAATATTAAAGGGAACGTGGAGGTTGGGTTTCAGGAAAACGGTACTGTCGGCTCGCCGCCTGGTGAAACCGTGTACCGGTGTGCTCTCTTTGAAAAGCCAGCAACATTTGAATTGACCACATGCAAGTGCATGTCTGAATATGGAAAGAGGGCTAAATTTGTGGTGATTCGTTCATCTTCCAGCGGGAGTCTCGTCCTCTACAATGTGCACGTGATGGGATACGTTTGTCCCGATGGCTTCGAGGGAGATTACTGTCAAACAAACATTGATGAGTGCCACAGTAATCCATGTACCAGGGACCAGAACTGCAAAGACCAGATTAATGGGTACTACTGTGCCAGTAATCCCCCAAACCCTCCGGACGAACTCAACATCATACAACATCCTGCAAAGATTGAGCTTATATTGACCCCAGAGCAGCAACGCGGGGACTATGATTACATTATCGTTTCATTCTGTCCGTCAACGTACACAGGCAAGTGCGAAACATGGAACAAATGTAGAATGCGAAAAGCGCAGCAGTCTGAATATTTGTATCCTGAACAGCACAAAACCTACAACTTTTCTTTACGATACTATAAAGGAACAAATAACTTGGTAGCTGAAACGAATCCGCATTAGTTTACTGCCGAATACAGCATCGATGATGACGATGATGAAGGTATGGAGAGAGATAACGAATTTCTGAGTACCACAAGCTATCTTGTCATCTCAATATCGCTAGTGGGCCTGGCAGTCATTACAGCCATCGGCTATTTCATAAAGATGACAATTCAAGACAAACAGAGAATCCATGATGACGTGGAGGAACTAACTGCCGGTGAGTCCTCAGCAACTGCTTCAAACGATCCCCCGAATGAGTCGCCCGAAGTACAGAATAAAAACTCCAATACAAAAGCTCCTCCCGACAATCTGCGTGATTCAATCATCATAGAGGAAGAAGACGCAGAACATGTGTCAAGTACCAGTGGTATCAACTAAATAACATGTCTGCCAAACTGTCAACACATTCAAGAGAACGAACTTGTCGAATGTATCCAGTACTGATGGTTTTATGTTCTGACGCTACTATTACAATTATATTAGTCTTTGGTTCTCTCACCTTCGGGTACCGTAGTTCATGTATAGGAGCAAGATTGTTGACAGTAATTTCACCAGTGCAGTTAGAACCTCCACATAATACTCGTGTTTTACATCCAGAGGATGGGAACACATACCCATATCACTGTAAATTGTATCATTTGTAAATGTATGTAAAGCCAGTGTTTGAAACTCGCAGGAAAAAGTTCGGGGCCAGCAGGGCCCTTAACTTTAAATAGTTGGGGGCCCTGATCATAAGTTGAGGGCCCTGTCGTGATTTGTGTTTGAAATGTTAGCTTAAAAAAGTGGTAAAGTATGGAATTCACTCTAACTAACCAATATTCACCAAAACTAGTTAAAGGACAGCAGGGCCCTCAAGTCCTAAAAGTTAAGGGCCCTGGTCAAAAGTTGGGGGCTCAGGGCCCTCTGGCCCCCTACTATTTCAAACACTGGTAAAGCCAGTTAAACATGTTTTAAAGCATAGAATTGTTAATATTTCCTGTTCATCTGTCTAATACCGTAAGTAGATTACATGATGTGAAGTTTGAAATCTGTTTGTGTAGTACGGTATATTATGCAATAATAGATAAATGAAAATGATTTTGGCGACTGGGTAGATAAACTTCAGAATATTTGAAAATATGTTATATTAAAGGACAATTTAGTTAATAAATGGAGAAAAAATAAGTCATTTGAAAACCAAAATGTCTCTTTACCACTCCCATGTACGCGTATGTGGTGCACGTATGGCAGAAGAGTCAGGTGCTGCCTTTTGCGATGCGGGGTTTGAATGGTTATAAACAAGACAACTCCGCAATCCAGACGCATGCAGTTAAAACACAGACACGGAACTCTTCCATTTAACAAATCATGTGGGGGAAAAACTCGTTCTTTTACATGTACTAGAAACAGTACATTTAACATTTTCTTAGCAACACCAGTGCTGGAGAATTCCAACTGACCGTTTTACAGAAAAGGTTTCGATGTATGGTGTATGCAGGGCATCTATGGACAGGGAGCATTTAGTTCTCCCCCATGTATGTTTCACACCATGCCATTCTAGTCTCCATCTACCCCCAGGGGCACTTACAGACTGAAACACGCCTCTGACAACAAGTTTGCTGGAGCCATGGCCCATTAAAGCCCTTCTATTGCTCTATTGTCCTGTTGTGTGGTGAGTGGCATGTATTGTGCTCGGACATTAGATAAAAGAGGAAACTCCTGTAAATCTCACAAATATATAGAAACCACATGTAAAATTACCCAGCGTTCCATACCAATCGTTTTAAAATATGGCAAATTTATCATTTAAATTTGAAGCGACAAAAAATATTGGTCTATCCCCTGAAGTGACACAGCAGCAAATGATATTATGCCAAAGAGGAGCTGAGAGAGATAATTATAATATAGTGTGACCTATGTGCCAATGGTCTGGTGCAAATGTTAAGCCTTTTAACAAAAACATCCATTTTTGACACTAAATAGCCACATTACAATTTTGTCAAACACAATTGCCTGTAATCGAGACCTCCCCGTGGACCCGTTACTCGGCCCATTACACCACCACTTCCTTATTGAGCGACAAACGTCGTTATGGGTCTGTGGCTGAGTGGTTAATGTGCTCAGCTCGCGTGAACAATACAGCCCATTCCCAAACACGCCAATCAGGTTACTACAGGCTTATGGAGATGGGAAGAATGGCAGACGTACTTTTCCACTCATATTCAGATGGAATTGAAGGAAGAGTTATGGATGTGTTATGGTCTCTTTTTGTCTGTATTGTTTACTCCTATATCATGATTGTGGCTCACTATATCATGGTTTTGGCGATGATCAAAGTAGAATTATGAATGCACTCATGATGATATATAAGTTATTGGTGATTTCCTCTGTTGCATTGTGCTGTGTACGCCATTTTCTTTTTATTGTTTGAGAACATTGTACTATTTATGTGAATTCGTGACTGTCTCACATTCGAAATCCAAGTCTAACATTCTAACCTGTTAAATAAAAAAAGGTCAATTTAGAATCACTGAAAAAATGGGCCCCATTAATCACTACAAACACACCTTAACGTGAACTATTTGAATGAGAAATATGATCAATAGCTGGTTCTCGGTGGTGGAGTGATGGAGCAGTTTTCTCGGCCACTACGAGTCATACGAGATGGATCCAATGTCTTGCGCTTTCTGCTATGCTTCGGTGGACACAGAGGTTCATATTGGATGGACACTTTCTTCTCTCACAGCTACAGTGGAACCTGACTGTTTGGACACCTCCATATTGGGAAAACAGCTACAGTGCATGCAGTGGAACCAGACTGTATAGATTCCTGCATATAAGGGAAACAGCTGATCATGTGTCGTAGGGATTACATGACTCTTTTTAGGCCATGTTTTATTTCCATTACAAATGCTTTACTTTGGTATAGACAAAATATCTGTAAGTTTGAGTTGAATGGGCCCAACTGCACATGTAACTGGCACTTTCGGCTTCACTCCAAATTATCCCTATAACACAGGTTGCACTGTGCTCGACCACCACCTCTCCTGTGTATTGACGTACGTCAGTTTACGCCGGACGTTCGATGACGTTATTTGGCGGGACTTTCCCCTGTCATCTGCTGTGATTGCCAAATGCTGAGGTCACATGGAGGTCAGACAGGACGGATAGAATTGGGGGTCGATGCCTCTAAATGCTGCTCGCACTAACACCGTGCACAACAGTTCCTTACCTCTAGCACATACACGATTCTTGATATAATATGTATACATAAGCAGTTGCTTGGCCCAAACCCCTCATATGATACACCACGCTGTAACCCGGGTTACCGTGATCCGGGCTATGAAAATAATAAAAAAATCATTTTGAGCTAATTAATTTTTTTTCAACATCAATACCTCCCGGCATACCGTGATGACTGGTAGGCTGCTGTGGTATCAAATTTTGTTAATATTCATAAGTAAAATGTTTAAGTTTTGTCACAATAAAAACATCTTATCTATTCTTAATTTATTAAAACTCGATTTCCAACCTAGTACATTGTGACAAAACGAAAATGCACATCGCCGTCATTCTTTTGGTGGTCTGCCTTTTAGCAACGACCGATATACGGAAATATCACGGGAGAAACGGGGCATTACGACATGCCGGGGATATTTTATGACAATTCAAATCAAAATGGCAGATCACAGATAAGGTGTTTGACAGCAGTCTTATGAAAGCTGCATGGGCTCCGTGGTCGGCTCCGTATATCGTGTTTTTTTGAAAACGAATAAATGATGGTGTCAACTTACGCAGATATTTTGCCTATCCCGGGAATAAACAACCAATTTTTTAAACGTTTTCACTCAGAAATGTTGTAAATAATCATCTATTATGCATGAAAACGGTTTCAGTAGTAAATTTTACATAGGTGTAAGAATAATTACGCAAAGCTCCACAACCTTAAACATTGAACTATTCCCGTTTTGATAAACATACATTCCCAGACAGACCACGGGATTTCAAGTGGCAACATTTAGTGGGGCAATGACAGCTAGTATCCTCATTAAACTGTTAAATGTACCTTGACATTTCTATGTAAACTTTGAGAAATAGAAGCATCACTGTTTTTATTTGCGTAATTACTTCTCCGTAGCTGATATGAAAGTGTTATGTTATCCATAATCGAGTACAGTAGGTAACCATTTATCAACGTACGTGTGAGGAGTTATCTGAACGTGATGTGGTCACCTGTACTAAAAGGGGTCATCCGAATGCATTTTGCTGAAAATCGTGCTGAAACGTGCTGAATTCTGAGTTGAGTTCATAGCCTACAGACTTCGTCGTATACCAACCCAATCGGGGGTGGGTCGAGGACGTAAATTGGAATTTTGACCCGAATATGTTGATCAGGCAGAGATTAGAACATTTCACTGTGTCTTATTCGATCATGGTGACAGCCAGTGAATTTCGACTAAATAATAACATTTACATTCATACTAAATTGACCCATGTAAATATGCATAATTTAGTGTGGCAATTCTGTCGAAGGTGTAAACACTTTACACTTGACCTCGCCATTTGCCTATTTGCATCCTCAACAAGCTGCCGGTGGTGGTAGAGACCACTTCTGCAGACACACTGACGTTTCTGATGGGGCTCGGTCAATATAGACACGCAGCTATGTAGACATAGGTTATATGGGATACACTATTATAAACTTTGGTAACTAACATAAAGAATTTGGTGATCTAAGCACGCAGTATGTATATGGTAGACAAAATGCAACATTCGGGCACGGGTTTGGCAGTGTATGTCCAGCAACTTAATAATGCAATCACGTCGCAAACACATATAAGCAATATCTTAGCAAAGTGCCCTCGCGTGTCTCCGCAGATCCACACATTACGCTCCCTGCTCACGTGCACCTGTCAGCCCCACCTGTCATCATGGCGCCTCCGGACTCGCCGCTGCCGGACGCGAGACGTTTCTACATACGTTACGTACTACGTCGGCGATGGCCACGTTGGTCGTGTTGAGACTGAGCCGTTTTACATTCATGACCTCCAAGTTGCGCAGAAAAGCTGCGCACTGCTGTAAAAAAAACACCTGCAGGCTGCCAGAGCACCTGTTATTCCGTGCCGGTATTGGCAGAAAACGAACAGAAATCACGTCTTCATAACCATTCATTGTTTTCAAGTATCATGCATTATTCATCGTAATCCTTTAAAAAGCAGTATGTCTCTGATTGTAGTTTCTGTCTAGACTATGAACCCATGGTGATAATTTAACTAGGACAAGAATCGGCACCCTGAATATCAAGCTAGGGCTCAATAGCTATACGTTTTCAAAACTTGCATTGTCCACCAGCCGATCGATCCAAACCGAGCATGATACTAGATTATAATTTGCTACGCATATACCATATATAACATAAGATGTATTTTAAATGATATCTAAGTGGCATTTGTTGTATTATTTTCACCAGGAAACTGGGAAGAAATCCCATCCATATCTGGTCAGCGAAAGGAGCTGGCACAGTTGACACAGCGGAAACAATCATCTATTTCATTATATCAAGTGGCCTAACGGGACTAAAACTCATTACCTAGTGGTTGTGAGACTGGCATACCAACACTCCAACAGTGCGCTGTTAGAAGAATACACACCGAGATATTGGTGGCTACATGACACACCATGCCCTGTTTCGATCGCTTGCTTCCCACAGTTTTACCAATCAACACAAACGAGCACCCACCAGCCAAGGAGCCAGCTCCTTTCGCTGACCAGATGTGGGTGGGTTTTCTTCCCAGTTTCCTGGTGAAAATAATACAATAAATGCCAACTATATATTTACCATTTAAAATACATATTATGTTATACATGGTATATACGTAGCAAACTATAATCTAGTTTAATCACTCGGTTTGGTGGGATGTATCCATAGTGGACTCCCCCACCCCACCAATGAGACATGTCTCCAGTGAGTCGGGGATCAGGAGCCTGTCATTTCAGCTGGATCGATAGACATGGACGTGGGTGAGTGTGAGGGAAAGTGTCTCCCCATCCTTTTCTAGTGGGTCCATTTCAACAAGCGTAATCTGGGAAGTGAAAAATGTGAGGTGAGTGGTTGGATTGAGAGCCAGCCATTCCTATCTACACCATTCGTTGTATTGCTACATAGGATGGTCATCGTGTATACAGACAACATGCTCTCTCGGTGGTGACACACTGGAATTATTCCGTGGTCTTTGTAGTGGAACATAGAATGAGATGTGACCATTATTAGCTCATGTTCATTTTAGTGACGATCTCGACAACGGTGTCTACAGACGCCATGCTGAGCCCGGGGTAGTCTGACAACAGTCAATCCAAGTACAAAAAGTAATCACACGCCACTTGAGTGCCCGATACATTCATTCAACATCTTGGCGAATATTCAAGCTGCAGAGCCTCTACTTGTTTACAAGGCACCTTTCTGCTGAGCTGCTAACTCCTACCCCGGTGAATATGTTATCCGTGTATTCATGCAGCCGTCATCCGGGTGACAGTAATCCTGTCATGTGACTCAGTAGACAGCTCATCACGTGATAAATACGTTACGGGGCAGTGGCGAGTATGGTTGATGTGGCCATGGGGAAAAAGAGACATGTTTAGATGAGTAAAAGAAACATTTTGTCTGTGATAACTACATTTTCGAGAACGTATAATGGAGGCCATTTCAGTCGTTTTCAGTATATGTATTGTGCCATGTTAGTCAATTATACTTTCACTTAACATTGCAATGTGGCATCTGACATTTACTGTAATGTGCAGTTTAAAACCAGTTTAACAGCAGGGCAAGGTGACCCGTGTAAGAATGGGATTTGCACTCAGCAGTAGAAAAACATGTACATACTTCTGAGCGTGTGAAACCCCCGTTTTAAGTGGTTATAGATGGCGCATTTTCTATTTTCATTGAAAACAGACTCGTCATAAGCCCGTGTGGCTAGTCGAGGTTGATGTAAACCCATTTCAACCACTCCGCAGATCTGCTGATTCTGTATGTAGAGAAAACGATGAGTGCCATTGGCCACTGAGACAGATTACAATTTACGAAGAGATGCAAAACGTAGTCTCGATCAACCAGACATTGTCCTGTCTATTTGGTGGCGGTTTTGACACAAAATGCCAGGCGTCACCATATTTAGTCTCGATCATCCAGACCCTGTGCACTCACCAAGTCTGGGCCATTTGCCGCACTGTGTTTGCATACATAAAACGTGCACAGTTCTATGCAGTAGTCAGTTTGAACGAGGCTACACCACATTCATTCCCCCTCGAATGTAAACCGTAGGCCATAAAGACGTAAATACGCAGAACGTCCATTGACGTTAGTCACGATCTTTCCCAGTCCATTGTGTTGAGAGTCACGAGCCTTTCTAAGCCATTTCACCAACAGACGAGAACGTTCAAGGTCATAAAGCTGAGACAACAATGGAGCGATGCGCCCCGGGGGATGGGGGGACTGGCCAGCATGGTAGTGAGAGTGGCACCTTAAAACGTGGGTTGCCAACGTTAGTATTCACTTGATAGAGTAGGTAGAATCACTGTGTGTTAGTAACAGGTATTATGGAGGTCTATGAAATGCGGAATCTGCCACTAAGGTCATTTCCTGAGAGAGTTGGTCTTTATCAGAGGTTAGATGCAGAACGATGCATGAAGGCCATTGTCACAAAATGCCTGTGGGAGCTTTCGCCTTGAGCACTAGAGCGACATTGGACCACTAGGCGTGACTGGAGTGGGCGACAATGGACGATAACATCAAAGTCATTGTCTTTACTTTGTCCACGGAATTCCATGCGGCACTTTGGATCATTTCCAGTTAAAGCCACACGTGGAGCAAATGTCAGTGTATTTTGAGCTGGAATAGGTGTTGGGTTAATGTGGGGGTCTGACTTCCTATATCTGTATATATCTGTATACATCACTGTACAAAATGCGGGATCAAAGTGATGAATTCTGATTGTTTCACTGCCACATTTCCATCTCGACGACTAGCCATATATAGAGAACGCCTGCCTTACTTTCACAGTCGAGCGCTCCTCACAATAGTGGCTGTGGAATAGGTCAGTGTCTATTGTTAGTGTGTGACCCAAATAGCACACCGCCGCCACCATGAACAGCCGGGTCCTTCCCATAAGAACACCCCACTGATAGGAACACCTCAGAGTCAAGAACGTTTCCGGCTTGCAGTACGGTGTAGCTGACGTCATGTGAACCTATTTGGCGCTGTCTCTGGCGTCCCCAGCGGCGATGTTTTACTATTCCGTGACGCTCGCTGGGGTTATTATGGGCTGTGTGCTCACGAAGCGTGAAATACCCAGCTCAGTCGGCTTGAAATACTCATTTGTGGCAAATAGACGCGGCTTAACGTAGTGCGTCCGCACGGGACGTTACGCACCACGTCTGTCTCGTTCGTCTGACGTTACCACGTTTACGTCGAACATATGTCTATACTTCTGAATAGTCTCGATCATCCAGACACTGTGGTGGCGTGCGCTCACCAAGTATATGCAATCATTGGCCTGGTTGCACGAGGCTCCCTTCTGGCAAGTATCTTGTAGTACTTAGCCTCGATAGACCAGGCCAATGTTTGGATACATACGATACAGAGTCTGGTTGGACGAGGCTAAGTACTGATATGCTATCGAGTGTTTACAGTGAAACTTCATTCAATGCCCGCATCATACAAAAAAATTGCAGCTCTCGTTTGCTGTAACCGAGCAACTTTCTTTGTCTATATAAATCAACTATCATGGTATCTTCTACACATCTTCTGTAGTATCATATCAAGTGCTTAGAGCCAACCTCCATTCATTCAATCCCGCACAGAATATTGCAGTTAAACAGTTCACTTCAGAACACTTACAGCCTTCCATTTGAGCACAGCCCGGTGGTTTTATGACGGTGTTTTTAGTCATGATATATTTCTACTATAAGCGTAGTTATTGCTTTATGCACCATGGCGTGACAATATTTCATAGTGTTTCTAGCCCTATAACATATACAGCAACAACAACCAGCTCATGTGGCGTGAAATTCGCCCATAACATTGGACATTGTGACTGACCGGTTTCCAGAGGAGACTATAAATATGTCCCGCCCTGACAAAAAGTGTCCGACCCTCACAAACTATGATAATATTGAATACTCTCTAAAAGTTACCTACCCATCGGTCCATGAACGTTTGAAACCAGCCGGACCGAGCAAAAGCTGGAACCGCACTGCCGGGTAGGCTGTGTTTCATGTGCTAAAATTTACCCAGGCTGATATTACAAGTGTCAGAATAATGTATATTTAGTCCAATCAGTTACGACCGAAATCGCTCAGCTAACAATAAAAGCATTACACTATGATGAGTCGTGAGTACATGCACCTACCCTTCCTTTTCAAAGGTGGTACCAAAAAATTGGACATCTATCTTAGCAACTGTTGCTATAGAGCATATTACCCATAGCGACCACAAGTCACCAGCGGTGGAAATGAAGGCTAGGTAATCACGAGTCCAAGTTTCATGCTGTTATCGTTAAACGAGCGATTTTGATGAAAGTCTGCCGAAATTGTTTGGGCTAGTATACATGCATGAAATTTAAATCACACTTCTGCTGTCATCCAACGCCAAGAGCTTTTTATAGCACCCACGTTTATAAACCATAGAAACAACAACTATGAATTCACGCGCATTACTGAAAAAAACACCCACTGTCGCCCGTTATTGTCCGCTGTCATGAGACCGAGTCTGCCGTGTTTATGGCACGTTACACCATAAGCCAGCCTCCCCTGCCGTCGGCAACACCCTGGGGACTTCTGGCTGTAGGGGAGGGAATGTGTACAAGTTAACAAGCGCTAAATTCGGCCTTTGGGGGTATTTTGTTACGGTCAAACCCTGAATAAGATTGCGCTTTAGAATATTTGCTTCAAGGTTAATTGTCTGTCAGGTATAGCCTCAGAACGTATGAAATGGGGTATAAATTCCAAAATTTCCTCCAAACTCACCTAGAAAGGCTGTGAGCGGGTGGCGTTGTTCATGTCCATGGGTCCAACATTGCCCAGCATATTTTGCCTTCCATCTTTTGCAATCCCTTTCTACGGCCCCGTGAGCAAAAACATTCCACTAAAAATAACACTTGTATTTTCAAAATACAGACGGAATGGTTTAAACTACCCTTTCCTTGACGAGGTATCTTTATACATTGTTTTATGCAACTGTGTGTCCGCCAAAAATAAGACATAAACAACGCACACATAGATAATTATTAGCTGCTACTGCATACAGCCCTGCAGCCTCCTGCACCACACCATTAGCTACTTGGCACGCACCAAACCCCACCAGTAATGTGCTTGTGCCTGCGGAAGTGGTCTCTAGCACCGTCCAGCGTGATGCTCGATCCTCAGCCTGTTGAGAATGCAAATAGGACATCGATGGCGAGGTTCAGTGCGAAGTGTTTACGCCTTATACAGAATTTCTGCACTAAATCATGCATGGATTAGGAATGAATGGGATTATCTAGTCATAATTCACTGTAGTTGCTTTTGCGATGATCGAATAACATTTAGCTCATGGAGTGAAATGTAAAGCTGCTAAACCTCAGTCACAGCTGCATCCACATTAGCTGATCAATACACCAATTAAGGTCACAATTCCAATCTACGGCCATCCTATTAAAGATACACATATGATGTTGTTTTTCATGTAGAAGAATCTTGCATACGCCAAAAAAGGCAGTGTATTGATGTGCAGAGTGTTAGTTTGTACAGCGTTCAGCGGAATAATACCTATAACACCCAGGAGCAGCAGCTCAAACAGCCATCCATAATACCCCGTCATCCTGTCTGACCTTCGTCTGACCTCAGCATTTGGCAATCACAGCAGATGACAGGGGAAAGTCCCGCCAAATAACGTCATCGAACGTCCGGCGTAAACTGACATACGTCAATACACAGGAGAGGTGGTGGTCGAGCACAGTGCAACCTGTGTTATACAGGGATAATTTGGAGTGAGGCCGAAAGTGCCAGTTTCATATGCAGTTGGAGGCATTCAACTCAAACTTACACATCGTTAGTGTATACCAACATAAAGCATTTGTAATGGAAAAACATGGCCTAAAAAGAGACAATATTGTTTTCCTTATATGCAGGTATCCGTCAATACAGTCTGGTTCCACTGTAGCTGTTTCCTCTATATGGAGATGTCCAAACTTAGTTACTTACTATACATGTTCCACTGTAGCTGTGAGAGAAAGTGTCCATCCAATATGAACCTCTGTGTCCACTGAAGCATAGTAGAAAGCGCAAGACATTGGATCCATCTAGTATGACTCGTAGTGGCCGAGAAAACTGCTCCATCACTCGAGCGCAGGGAAGCAGCTATTGATCATATTTCTCATTCAAATAGTTCACTTTCATTTGTTTGTATTGATTAATGGGGCCCATTTTTCAGTGATCCTAAATTGACTTTGGTTTTTATTTGACAGGTTATAATAATATTTTGAGAATTGGCTCTCAAATATGAGTCAGTGTCATGAGTTCACATATACTTAGATGTATTGTTCAATGTAGTGAAACAAAGCAAATAAAATGACATACACAACACAAAACTACAGGGCATTTATCATTTTTACCTTGGTCATTGTCAAATCAGAAGATATGGTGAGCCAGTCATTTTATAGGAGCAAACACTTAAATACAGACAAAAAGAGACTACAACATCGGCATAACTCTTCGTTTCACTCCATCTGAACATGAAACAGAGTGGAAAGATACCACTACCAACAATTTATGTATCATGCTGAGTGCACTAATCAATTTTATGTTGGTCGCTGCTACAAACACAATATAGCAGTAAACAATACAGACAGGAAAAGAAAAAAAAAACTTTATAATTCTCCCTTTCATTCCATCTGAATATGAAACAGAGTGGAAAAGTACGTCTGCCATTCTTCCCATCTCCATAAGCCTGTAGTAACCTGATTGGCGTGTTTGGGAACGGGCTGTATTGTTCACGCGAGCTGAGCACATTAACCACTCAGCCACAGACCCATAACGACGTTTGTCGCTCAATAAGGAAGTGGTGGTGTAATGGGCCGAGTAACGGGTCCATGGGGAGGGCTCATGTGAGGTCTCGATTACAGGCAATTGTGTTTGACAAAATTGTAATGTGGCTATTTAGTGTTAAATGTGGATGTTTTTGTTGATTGAGTTAACATTCACATCAGGGCATTGGCTTTGTTGTCACACTATATTATCTGATTCTTGCCGCTTTATTACATGATGGACCTGGGCTGATAACTCGGTTTGTCACCCAATAAGGACACCGTAGGGTCATGCTGGAGCAAAAAATGGACCCTGGAGGAAACATTCCACAGGGAGCTGTAATGAATCAAACAGGTCGAAAAGAAAAGAGAATCCATGTGTCTCTAAACTTTAATTCTCTAACTGTGGCATAAAAAGAATCGAAATGTTTTTCAATTTTGAATCATGTTAATCCTTTCAATGGCAAACTAGCCCAGGTTATTCTGGGTCTGGGTTCCATTCACACATCAGACTTACAAGAGTTTCCTCTTTTATCTAATGTCAGAGCACAATACATGCCACTCACCTCACAACAGGACAATAGGACAATAGAAAGGCTTTAATGGGCCATGGCTCCAGCAAACTTGTTGTCAGAGGCGTGTTTTAGTCTGTATGTGCCCCTGCGGGTAGATGGAGACTAGAATGGCATGGTGGGAAACATACATGGGGGAGAACTAAATGCTCCCTGTCCATAGATGCGCTTAGTACAATACACCGTGGCACACGCTAACGTTTTCTGTAATAATGTCAGAGAATTAGAAGATTCCAAGTAATAGACGTTAGCAACCTCCAAATCGAGGCTCCTAGGAAAGAAGTAGTTAATGTTGTAGTTCAGGCAATGGCGTCATTATCACTGCTTGAACTACATAGCAACCGTTGTTACCATATGCAACTTTAGAATTTATAGGTAGCCAATAAAATATGAAACACAAATCAATAAAATGTATAGGTAACAATGGTTGCCTAGCAACGGTTGTTATCACTTGCTGAACTACATAGCAACAGTTGTTAACATATGCAACTTTAAAATTTATAGGCAGCAAATAAAATGTGAAACACAAATCACAAATCAATAAAATTTATAGGAACTTGATTAGAACTTTTTAAACATGTGGAAATTCATTGTTGCCATCCATGTTGACTCACCGATGTCAAAGGTCTAAATGGTTGTGAGCTTGCAGCATCTTGTCCTAGCAATTCGTCCGTCTCGCTGAAGAGGACGTTATGATTCCCTGTTTGAGGTTGAGACGTTAGGAGAAGATCAGACGTGAAGCAGAGATCTAATCAAGGTGGGAAACATACTAAGCTCATTCAAAATACTCTGTGAGGTCTACTGTAATGGTTGGAGGAAAGGTTCCCATTTCCCAGGAACAGCGTATCCTGCATGGGCAGAGCCTGGCCCCCGGGGTGTTTTGGGTCATTCCAAGAGATGCATGTATTCAAAACATCTAGGGCTTGGCAATAAATGCACTGCTGATCAACAGCCAGTGCTATAAATGTGACGGATGCACTCTAGTTCTATTCGATGACAGAATGCAGAAATATTTCTGGGAACATTCACTATTTGTAAAATGGTGTAAAATGAAAAGTAAAACAAATGTAACAAATACAGTTATATTGGTGCATTTTTTCATACGTTTATATGACATACCATTTACCATAGCACTATTTCCCTATCATTGTCATCCATTGGATGAGTTGTCCAATAACATTACCATCATTGCTCATGAGCTACATCCCCATCTGTATGCATGTGCATGGAATCTCAGCCTTTAACACCCACACTGTAGCACCCTCAGGGGACCACTTGTGGGTTGGCCAAGGTTGGGATAACAGTTTCGTATGAAGCACATGTTGCTCGGGTATATTTGCGGCTTGGATCAATAGTTCAATTAGAGTTTTCATTTGACACTGACCAACCCTTTTAACAATAGCCATTTGGCACTGAATCTTCACTAAACATTTAACACGGACTAATTTAACTATCTCATTCACCATGAATATACAAACCCTGCAGTGAAGCATCGGTGTTAGGACCAAGGGAGGCACTGCTGACATGGTCAATGTCTCAAAATGCAACTCGCTCACACATTAGCAATGCATTAGCCACTAAGCATTATCAGGCAGAAACACCCAATCAAAGGTCAGGTGCTCACATCACTTTGTTCTGTTCACCCAACCACAGGTGAGGTCGTCACGTAGTGTGTGGCGTGGTACTAGACCTAACCATTTAAAGCAACGGAATCTAACACAATCCGCAAATATATCAGGGATACATGGGTTCATTTCAAGGTACATGCAAGGGGATTTGCTTGCTCTGATTGTCTGGAGGCACCAGGAACTTTATGGGTTTGGACTGCGGCAGTGATAAATGGCATCGACTGGAAAGTAGAATCGTCTTGAAATACTCACCGACTGGCTTGGTCCGTTACATCTGTGTGCGTATGTGGGAAACTAGATATCAAATATCTGATAATCCGACAATACAGCTATTACAAGACCCACAGTGTGTCTTACAGTGGCTCCCTTCACAGTGACTTATCCACGTTTTCAGAAAGGGGGCACATTGAAGGGAATTTAAAGGCTTTCTTACGCGTGATCGATGGCGGACATGCCAAAAAATCCTATGAAAATGAAGTATTATGGTTAGAAAAGGGGGAGGGGGTTGCCCCCTGCACCCCCTTGATCAGCCTATGCCCCACCATAACACGCAGGCTCACTATCTGTACGCATGGGCGTGGACTCACAGCCTTTTAGCACTTTCCGTATAACGACCCGGGGGATCGTGGGATGTAGAGCAGCCAATGTGACTGTCGGACTGTTAACAGACAAGGGGTCACGACATCTATAGGCCGGATGGACTGTCCTGTTCATGTCTCCTGTCACGAACACGTGTATCCCCATGTTTAAGCTCTCTCTCTTTTACACTCTCTCAGCCCACACTCCCGCCCATCTGTATGCTTGGACACTGCTTTGCTGACGTTTACCACCTCGGCATAACACCCCAGTGGGACCACTTCGGGCGCGTGGCCCAGTTTTAGGGGAACACGGTCTTGTTTTCCCATAACACGTGGTGAGTGTACGACTTGCGTATAGTAATCAACGAGGAAGAACGCGGTAATTCTTCTCGATTTCGCTAATCCCCATACAAACGCATCTGCCTGCTGAGCGATGACACAGGCATTATTTAGTATGAACGTCGCTGTCGTTCACGTGGGTTCGCCTTTACACTGGTGCTACATTGGATGCGGCAAACCGCCAGCCAAATGATAATGTGGTGTGTTTGATCGCTACAGGGTCAATGGGTTTCTTGCAATTACGGGGGGACTGGAGACAGGCTCCGTCTCACTGTCAGCCGACGTTATAGTGGGAGCCCACTGCGCCTCCATCTGTAATGGCGGCGTAGATCGTGTTTAGTTGGCAGCAACACGGATCCATAAACGGCTCGTCAGGCAGGCTGCTGGGCTGATACCGTGAGTGGGCCACAGATCCTCACCGTATATAGGTCAGCTATTTATAGCATTGTAAAATCGAATGTACCTGGTATGCAGCATAAGGTCTCATTTTAATACTATATTCTCCTTTTTCGGTGCTTTACTCATCAAACAAGTCAAGTGACTTGATATTGTCATTAATATGTAATTTCATTTGTTTTTTTTTTATTGAAAAGGAGACTGAAGATCTCGAAACTAGTAGAATATTTTATTAATTTGATTTGTTTGATGAATAAAGCAGCAAAAAAGAGAATATAGCATTAAAATAATTTATAGCATTGCTATAAGCTTTGAACTTTTCATGTGCCATGTGATATAGGTACATCGCCATGCTAGCATGCGGCGAGAGATTAGGTCATATGAGCCGGATATAATGGCAAGTATACGTATAGTAAACCAGGCGGTCTTTTACATAATAAGAATAGAGGTAAGCAAAGCTCCTCGCCGATAACACACAACACCGGTTGAGATGTCGGTTGGGGTTTGAACCCGAGACCTTTCACATTGAAAAACTTAATCGGTCATCGTATCATCGTAAACCTCTTTCACACACAGTGACAAGTCTGCACGAATTTTTTCCATGGGGCGAGACAGTAGTGAGAAAATGACAGACTGCGGTTGGCGGGTTAGGCGATAATGGGGGATTCCTGTGCTGATTGCCGCCACATGTGAGGACGTTGTGACTTTTTGTGAACTTCAAACTCGAATATTGACCGCAGTGAACTAGGGCCAACTGGTATTGACTGGATATTAGGTGCTGCGCCGAAAGGTGCGCTTGTTTATGGCTGTAATGCAGACATGTTCTCACAATTTAACGTTCACACCAGGCCATTGGTCATTGTCCAATCCATCTATCATTTCAGCGCACAGTGGTAGTCCCAATCTCTCAATCTTTTAACCCAATGCCATGTGTCATGATGCAGTGTGCAACCATTCAGAGATGTTAGTTTCCTCAACAACCACAACCGTACACGACCAGGAATTGAACCTTCGACCCTCTGGTCACGAGCACCACTCGGCCACAGCAGCGCACTAGCATCTCACGAGAACGTCAAACGTCATCTCACGAGAACGTCAAAGTGGTATGAAGACAGAGGTGCTGTCATCAGAATGAACACAGTCACTGGAGAGGCGGTCTCTTTATGGAGACGGCGCTGTTATGGAGGTGCTGCGATTAGCATGTCTCATTAGCACCTGTCCGCGCGTGATCCGCCATGACAGATGCGGCCCGGCTCTGGGACAGACTGTCACGGCCTGATCCGCCATGATAGATGGGGTGAGGGGGAGGGCGCCACCTATAGATGGACGTGTAGAGTACTGACAGCGGTACACAGTACACAGGTCCTACACGTCTACATATTGTGCTCGTGGGGTGTAAGAGACGGCGAACGTTCTCCGTCGTGCGTTACGTTGCTAATTCTCAACGTCAATAGCGTTCGACGCACGAAATAAATATTACGTCTTTACTGTGCGACGTAGGAAAATATCAACAATAATAAACACCTTGGTACAAAAGCAATGTGAATAATTTATTAAAAATATTGGCAACTTATGTAAGCTAATTTATTTGCATTATTTAAGTTATGTATGCAGTAAACAGTGTTTCGGTTTAATATATTTTTTAGGGTTTTATACATGGTTTAAATGTGCAAATTTAAAGTGATTAAGAATTTGTTTTTGTCAATGTAGAATTTGATATGATAGATTTATGCAATTGTATTACAAGTTTACCATTTTATCAACTATAATGCGTAAATGAAGTCCAGTAAATAAACAAATAAACAACAAGAAAATTGACATTGTTCTGTGTCCAACAGTAACAGTCCAACAGTATTACTAAGACTGTCGTAGTACAAAGATGGTCAGTGTGAGCGGCAATAGGATGAGGTCAATCAGTAGTTATGTCAGTGACGGACCATTGATGCTGCTGCCGGATCCACGGTTACCGGAGTCTCTTTCTTGCCGTATTCTACCCCGAAATCATGTTTATGAACAACTTATGGCGAAGGGGTGATAAAGGCTGCAATTTCATGCAGGCTCTTTTTTCAGGGGAGACATGGATGTGACATTCAATATGGTATTCCACTTTTGAATGGTCATTTTCATATTTAACAAAACGGATACTAATGACTGTAAAATCGTAAGGTGTTAAGAACAACGTACCAAGTGTATCAAAAAACAACATTATGAATTCGATCGATGCAAGGAGGCATTTGCTGCGCATGTCTCTTTAAACACTACTCAATTTCCAGTATAATTCTGCCATTTGTTGAGATGTGCCTAAGGCACGAGATCTATTCAATAAGAATGCTCAAATTTATCTCTATAATATTCCTGGCTGTCAGACTGTGAATCTCAGTGGCTTGTTAAGAACGAGTTTGCATTATTGGTTGGTATTTTGTGGGTCAGCTTGTAAGACTATAAACAAGGGAGGACAATGATGATGAATGTGTGAGGTCCATTAGCATATCCGGATCCGTGTGATCCGGCCATTATCTGTTATTACATGGATTTACATGGCCAATTCTTTGCTGATGGTTTTCTGTATTGCATGTGAGGAAATAACCTTGTGTGACCGGGTGCAGATGACCATAACAGGACATCAAGCTACGTTTACACCAAAGAAGTCTATTTCAATTTTTAAATCATTTATTATACAAAAATTGTGATGTTCTACTTGCACTATCTTAGACAAAAATTTCCCAGTCCACTATAACATTTAAACAGAAGATCTACACATAATGAAAATACCGTTATTAAGCTCTGAAAGAAGGGCGTATGTATATATACTTTGTGAATATCGTGCAACTGTAAAGATTTGAAATCTAAAACAGCACAGCCTGTTATACTAGTGTCTGAAGAGATAATCCCCCACACATCAGATGATGACAGCATTACGAAAACACAGCATTAATCTGTGTTTGCGTCCGGTATCTGGAGGAAGGATTTAGCAGCGCAAATGGATCATTGTTAGAGGCTGACCCAGACTCGACACACGAGCATGGAATGAGACAATTTACGTGATGTTGCGTTAGTGGTGATGGATTGTTGTGTCCGTGTGGGAATCACACAGACCGGTTGTGATGGGGATGAATGTGGGAGAAGATTGAAATCTGTGCTGCTCTCGTCCCAGCAGTCGTGGCCAATCATAGCAGAACTGATTTTAGTTTACCACGTTTTGGTATTTCATATAGATTTAAGGATTGCCCTCATGGGATTACCACAATTACAAACTACAACGAAGTGATTAGTGGCATCACAAACATTACAAAATAACAACAACAACAAAATACAACACTTTGCATGATGTGACGTGCTTTATTTTACGTCTGACGTTCTTCTCAAATGCAAGTTTTAAAGTGTGACGTGCATCACTCAAGGTTGAATGGGACGTGATTACGCCAAATCTTGTCGACAGATTATCTCCCGAAACACCGCACATTAGCATATCTGGGGACGGGGATGCCATTATCTGTTATTACGAGGATTTACGTCTGTCCATAACGCTAGATCACCGCGGGTTCTCCCTATTGCGGCGGCACATACGTCATACTGACGTCACGTTTGGCGGCGGTTATTGCACAGTGTTGAGGAGACTTGCGTGGTTCTGTGACTGCCCGGCACGTTGATCATACGGGCTGCATCTACCTAAAGCACTGCACACCCAGTTCGTGTGTTATTTAAATAAAGGTTCCAAACAATTAGCACACACCATTACTAGTTTAAACATTATTGCTTTCCCAGTGCCAAAGTGAATAAATAAATTTTCTAGTAGGATCTATTGTAAATAAATATTTTCAAATCCCCGATTATCGCCATGCACGAACTGGGTGTGCAACGAAATGCACCATAGATCAAATAATTTTAATGAATCATAACAACTGTGTTTATCATGCGACAATATAAGTAAGTAGCTTTATTTTGACACATCAAATACTATTGAGGGTTCATTAATACTGTGTACGATTGTTTAAACAATAAAATGTACGAACTGGGTGTGCAGTGATCTACACACCAACATACGGGAAGAAGTTTTTTATGAGTGTTTGTGTGTGTGTGTGTGTGTGTGTGTGTGTGTGTGTGTGTGTGTGTGTGTGTGTGTGTGTGTGTGTGTGTGTGTGTGTGTGTGTGTGTGTGTGTGTGTGTGTGTGTGCGTGACCGTGCGCGTGTGCGTGCGTATTTGGTTGAGGGGTGGGGTGGGGGTAGGGTGAACGCCCTACAACCACCAGTATCGGCCACTACCCACCCGAACTGGGTCCCCTCCTGTTTGCCCTCCGCCGCCCGCAGCCTGCGGTCCCATCTGGCCGCCCCGCGAGCCTCATCACGGGGAGCGGCTTGCGCTGTCGGTTTATGAGCATCATTTCGTCTTCTTTACGCAGCCGGGGTCACGGGGTCAGCGGGTGGTTGCCATGTCACTCTCCACACTCTGTCATCTTTGGTCGCGTTTTGAAGTTTTGGTAATGCTGTTCTTTCTATTATGGCATTTATGGCATTTATAGTACTAAGGTCTCTGACATTTTTTAGGAACAAGTCTTTGACATTTTTGTTAATAGTTCTATTTTATTTTGCATAGAGGTGTATTGTTTCTTTGAACACTTTTGATCTAGTTATTCTTGCAAATGTTTTGTACTTTGTCTAATTAGCCATCAAAAGTGATATAAATTAAGGTAAACTGTCGCAATGACTCATTTGGAACGTATCATTAAACAGCCTCCTCACAAACATAAACCTGTCCATTATCTAGGAATCCAACAACAAAGTAAAAATTGTACTGTTAGTTTTGTTTTTCACTCAGTGGCTGACTGACGCACGTACCCGGGTGTTGACATCCACGAAATGCGCGGGTAAACAGCATATTCACGGGAACATTTTCTACCAGACGTAATAATCACCATGACGTTCTCATACAGTAACAGCCCGAGCCGGCAGGTCCACAATTGTCCGAGTACGCTCATCTCACACTCATAGGCTGTTCTCTTTTTACATGACCGATTCCAGTTTGACCTTTGACCGTTGTCTACCATTTGGGGCGTTTATAACTCGGTCCTCCTTCAGGACAGACTTTTGCATCCTTATCTATTCGCGCTTATTACTTATTCTTCAATGAACCTGGACTTTGAAGGCTGTGTGAATGGGAAAGCCGTGAAACCCACGATGAGTCTTCTCATGTTCTGCTAGTTCTGTTGCCAATCTAAAGTCACACGAAGAGCGTACTGTTCACATTTCGTCTTGACGTCACTGGTAGAACACGAATTATCATCCAGAAGATGTTTAATAGTTTCTGGATTCATCATATTAATGCACTAGCATTTTGTAAGGGGCACAGAAATTGTATATTTAAGTTTGCTGTGTTTCAGGGACACACGCCCCCTTCGACTGGCTTCTTCTTGCGCATGATCTTGTGCGCATCATAATAAGACCCCAGTTTGTTTGGCGTCAAGTTTTTAGAAACAAGGCAATATGAATAGTGAAGCTGATGCAGTCATTGCTAAACACGTGTGAATATCACTTTCTGATAATATAAACACATTTTGATCAAATCAGGACACAGTCACACGTAGTCACATGTAGTATGAGGATATAATCGGACAAAATAAGGACTCAGATAGAAGATTTCTTTACTGCTCATAGCCCCCCCCATCCCCAACCCAACCCCAAACCCAAGCCCTGAATAGCCGCCACCACTCCGGGGAATGAGCTGCTCAAAGCGGTGGCAGCCGCGGGGACGTTTAGAGAGATTGAAGTCGTTTACTTTAGACATTAAACAACTCCGTGTACTCTGGTCGCTGTAGGAATCTGGGTGTTGAGAACGCTGTGGTTTCTAGGATAAAGCACCCTGGCTGAATGAACTGCTAAATCGGCCAGAGGAAACAGCTATGAACAAATGGCCCTAATACACAAAATATATGAATCCCTGTGATGAGAACGTTATGATTGAATATCATTTATTCAGCATCCGCTCTGATTCTAGGATTCATAAGTACTAGATTTGTGTAACCTATTTCTTTTCAATGTTGGTGATTGTTGTTGATGGAAACGTCTTTGCCCACACCGGCAGTGAGTGCTACTAGGTAAGAGATTGAGCATCAGAACCTCGTGAGCGGGGCATTGTGGGTGAAGTGAACACTTATATCGCCTCCACACAAACGTGTAATTCCATGAATTGACAATAGTCAGCTATCAGAATACTTGTGCGTTTAGACATATTACCGTATCCTTCCACCTGTCAAGTCATACATATATATAATGGCCTATGAGCCTCTCTATACCAGCCACCCACTGAGTACTCACTGATCACCCACTGACCACTCTGTTCCCAGGAGAACAACGTATAGGAAATAATGATGTTTGTTTAAACAATGTATTTAGAAAGCACCTTACATCCGAAGTTGCACTGTAATATTGGTTGACCGAGGAATCCTGCATTTTCTCGTGGTCCTTCCGAGATGTCTAGCCGGCCCTGATAATATTCAACTAATAAACTTTTTATGTTAGTTTTTGTTGCTGTTTTTTTTTGTTTCTGCTGCCTTACAACCGAAAAACAAAGTCCTATTTTCTGTGAAAATCAAATTTAAATTTATTTAGATATGTTTCGACATCTCTAGTGTCCTTCTCAACTTTACAAAATCAAATCTTGTATAACTAATAAACTGTTTCTGAATCCTTGTGCTGGGAACGTTGTGATTAAATATAATTTAGCGGTGTGCTCCGTTCAGTTGTCATCACTCTACTATTTGTGTCTATCCTATTTAATTTTCATTGAACTCGTTTCTCTACC
Source organism: Streblospio benedicti (assembly GCA_019095985.1). NCBI lineage: Eukaryota > Metazoa > Annelida > Polychaeta > Spionida > Spionidae > Streblospio > Streblospio benedicti. Next base: position 43,596,653 of record CM032664.1, on the reverse strand, counting down.
CAGAGAAGCCTTGCCCAGCACACCCGGCGAGCGATCCTGGCGAGGATCCCGGTAACACAGTAGCCGGTGTCCGCTGCACACTGAGCTTTGTGTGAACCTATTTGTTTATATACCCTCACACTAAGCAAGCGTTATCAAATTGAATGAAAAATTAATGAATCTTTGTGCGATGCCATAGCATCGAACTATTTCCAAAAAATATCCATATATGTACATTCATTCCGCTGTTACCAGTCTATATATTACAGCTATATGATTAGTGTCTCGTCGTCTCTACAGAATGTACCACTTCTTTTTACCCTGACAGCAAACTGACCACTCACTGACCACTTGTTTTCTAGGTGTGGACGGCAAGTGTTACTTCTGTGGCTGTCTGACCACACACTAATCGATCACTGACCCCTCGCTGACCGCTCACTAGCATCTCACTGACCCCTCACTGACCGCTCACTGACCGCTCTGTTCCAGGTGTGGCCGGCGAGTGTTACTTCCCCCGCGGCTGGCGCGGCCGCTGGTTCCAGGCCGGGCTCGGGGACGTCACCATCCAGGAGTCGAGCTTCTCCGGCAAGGGACTGTGTCTGGATCAGCGCGGGGACTACTACTTGATCCAGAACAGGTGAGTGCAGTTCTCAACTACTTGATCCAGAACAGGTGAGTGCAGTTCTCAACTACTTGACCAAGAACAGGTTTGTACTTTAATGGATAATTCCATAATTCAAACAGTGTAATTTCATTTCCAGTTTAACAAGATTTATTATCATAGCATGAATATATGTAAACCCGTTTTCAGCATTTATCATCAATACTGCAGGTATATATTATGTACAATAGGCTATTTGTATCTGCATCTTCATCATCAATATCAGTTTCTTCATGACCATCTTCATCACCATCTATATTATATCCACAACACTCTTCCAAAACCAATATATTGTCGTAATGATTCATGTATCGTCGTTACAACACGAGCTATGAACTTAATGATGTAAATAGCGCAGTGTATTGTAATGTTGTAATGTAATTTCTTTAAAATGTTCAATAGAAACAATGAATAAAAACATTAAAAAAAACAGGCGCGTCGTAGCATTAAGGTGATCCTGCTGTGATATTATGACCGGTGAAAATTGTTTGTATTTGATAACAGATCCTAAATCGGCTACTGCACTGTCGCCATGTCCCTAATTGTGAGACGTCCAGGGTTCATCAGCCCCGACGCGGGGTCGCCCCCCAGAGAGTTGTGCGTCTTCCCTCTTGACATAAAATCAAACCCCCGCGGGACCAGAACTGATAGAGTTGCTTGACGGATGATGTCGCAGTGGCTGACTGCACTCCAGTGTTTTGCACTTATTTTTGACACTTATTCGTGTTGTGTGTGATACATACAATATTATGAACACATTACATGATGTGTGTAAATAACTCAAAATAAACGTTTGACAACGTTTGCTATCATAGGTAGATCCAGGGGGGAGGGGTGGGCAAGAGGTGGGCGTCCCCCCTTTTCCCAACGAAATACTTCATTTTCGTAGTGTTTTTGGCATATCCGCCATCGACCCCTCGTACAAACTATATAAAAACCCTGAAGTGCGCCCCTGCTTTTCCAAAAACCTGGATCTGCCATTGGTTATCTTTCTGGCTGCGCCACACAGGCTAACATCCCATATTGTCTCCATCTTTTTGTGATTCTCAGCAAGAGTAGCCCATGGCTTGTAGACAGTTACAAACCAGGGCAGTGATAAGCGTCTATGTTTAGTCTGCAACCTCATGAAAAGCAACAGGGCAAACAACCTAGTTCAAAACAACCTAGTTCTGCAATATCTGTATGGCATACGCAATTGCAAGTACGCGTAAACCTTATATAGCGTTGGCTCTCTCCGTCTATGACGTCATCAGATCGGAGACGAGGCGGGGGGTCGGGAGACGGTGCCGCCTGAGGCTATCACACCTCAAAGGCGTCCATCACTGCGACAGGCCGCAATCACAGAGATGGCCAATCAGGCGACGCCACCGCGGCTGCCACCCGTGTCTCCTTCTGATGCTATCACGTGACAATTCGCAGTGCCGTGATGGAAGTAATGCATAAAGAACTGATACAAGTGTGGTGCATAGAAATGTTCAAGCACCCTCGGCAGTTGGCACCTCACGTTGGGCCCATCCCACACGTTGAAAGATAAAGAAAATCCTACTGTAAATGCACATCATTATAAAAGTCTTACTCTCTGAATAGGCAATTAACTAAAATCCCATGGGATGTAGCTGAGTGCGTTGTGTACAATATCTATTTCGTTTGTGTTTCAGTGCGCTAGGCTGTCAGCAGTGGGTTTTATGTCCTGTGAACAAAAAACTTACGTTGAAATTGAAATTGAAATTGATGACTGTTTAATCGAACAAACTGACGTATTCATATGCGCATGAACACACAACTAAAATGTACCATAATATCCTGTTAACTACAGATGCATCTGAGTGCATTGTGTACAATATTTATTTTGTTCGTATTGCAGCGCGCTGGGCTGTCAGCAGTGTGTACTAGTGATGCCGCGACACCACAACCTGCTACAGTACAAGGAGAGTGAGTACAGCATTGTATCCTACTATAGAGGGGGGTATATACCACCCTTTGATCTCAAAATCTCAATAAATTAATGTTACAAATATGGTATCAAATGTTAGATCTCAATGATGTCCCCATCAAAGGAAAACCCAAATCTCAACTCACTGAATTGTATATACATGTATTACTGTGCATTTGAATGGGGCTTTGAAAAGATGTTTAAATATTTAAATGAATGAAAGAAAGGTAATAATCAAGGGATTAAAAGCTATGCTTCCATAAAATCTTCTTTTCCATGCCGTTCTTTAAATTAAGCATTAAATATGCACCAGTCAAAAAAACTGACACGGACTGTACATGAATACTTTGTCATTTCTTATTTTGATGGGAAATTACAGCAGTGTTTACATTTTCGCCGTACAGTGTGATGAAAGAGGAAATGAGAACCTCTGTCTCCTATGAATTGTGTTAGCCTTTTTGCAACGTGCAAACCCAGATTAATAGTAAAGATCACACTTTGCCCAATAGAGCGAATAAGCATCATAAATAAATGATGATTGTTACTTGCATTCCATCTACCCCCCCCCCCACCCCAATACACGCAACAAATGACATCAAATTTGTTGGGGTAAGAAAAAAAAAGCTCAACATCGTTTTTGTTACCGTCTTATCTTTCTTTTTACATTTGTTTTTCAAATCTTTGTATAACTTACGAGTTACATTAGTTGATGCAGCTGCCTTTGGTCCCCATGACCGTAGGTATCCCTATTTGTGAGGGTTTTGTAATAGGAGGATGAAAGTGTCTAAGGGGAAGATTTAACAAGAGGGTACTACTAGTCTCGTTCAACCAGACACTATATTGCACACGCCACCACTGAGTCTGGATGATCGAGGCTAGGGCACTAGGCGCATTGTTCCCTTGTCCCTTCACGTCGAACGTGCCGTTGACGTACGTAAGCCCATACGTGTGATGTAGCGCAAACACGTGAAAAGTTGTTGACTTGAATCTCCTTTCATACAGCAGACGTGATTAGTGAGTTGCTGTTGACTGCGGCTGATCCGCCACATTCACCACACACACACAATGTCGGCGCAGATTTCCTCTGGATGTATGTGCGCAGATTTCACTCGTAAATTGTACTGCATTATTCAGTGGCTGTGCCTATTATATAGCCGGGTCTCTTGGATGGAGGAGCCACATGGGCAGATCCAAGGGGAGGGGGGTCATTTTCCAACCAATATTTTTCATTTTCATAGACATTGTTTTAAGTGAAAGATTTATTGAATATATTTCATGTCATGGACACATCCTCAGCTTAAATGAAAACTTATTACATGTAATGAGTACACCAATGGTAGTACTAAAATGTACAAATACATTTATATTCATAGTACAATTAAAACTGCTTTTATAGTCAGCATACAATCATGCATAAACAAAAGATTACACATTATGCAATATTCAATAACAAAATTATTAAGCGATCATAGCAATATGATTACAACTTTATGGTCAGTTCCCTTTCATTTTCTTATTTTTAGCATTGACGCCTTTGATCACGGGTACTGTTACCCCCTCCCCACTCCTTTTCCAAAAACCTGGATCAGCCAATGGAGCCACTGACAACAGGAACAATATCAAATCACGTCCCTTGAATCTCACACAATGTTGTCAACTGCCGCCCCCACCCTTCTAGTGTGAGATGTGAGAGAGCTTATATATGTCTGACTGTTGTCAGCTGCCTCCCCATCCCACCTAGTGTAAGAAAACATAGATATGTCTGTTGTGAACAGTCCCCCCCCCCTCTGCCCCTTCCCTTGTTGCACACGGAGCGTCTTAGTGAGAGGTATTTCTGATCACGCCACTGTCTGTTTTACCTAACGGGAGCGTCTGCCCACGCGAGGCCTGAATTAGTGATGGCCGCTCTCAATAGGCTCAACCCTCGCCCTGCCAAGTCTACGGGCTGTTTTTCTAGCAGTCAAATATGAACAAAACTTCCCATGGACAGGTAAAATAGACTGTGTCTGCGAAGTCTAGACAGTTTCACTCGTGTACCATGCAATGGGGGAAATAGATATGCCTAACATAGTAATTCTACATTAGTAGTTAAAATTGTAACATTCTAATAATACAGTATAAATTTAAAACAGACAGAGTGCCGTAAATACTCAGAAAACGTAACACATTCAAATCTAAAAATTGCCAATTCCTCTAACAACAATGTAACTATATACATTATCTACCATATGATTCCCACATGGTACTGGGTAGACCATATAGATACTATAAACATTGTGAAAATCCATTCTCCTCTTTGTCGCTGCTCTGCAAAACATAACGTGTGATGACGTCATTTGAAATACGTTGATAAAGCGGCGTCTTAGCTGCCGTCCCGAATGGCCACTCAGTATGATTACACTCTCTCAGCCACGTGCCCAGCAGCACGTCACACGTACGTGCTTCGTCACGTGACACGTATTTTGTGTAACGTGCCACGTGATGGCGATGCGTTCATTGGTCAGATTAAAGCGTCAGACGTATTCTATTCTGCGAATCTGAGGGAGACCGTGTACGATGTAGTGTCCATCAAGCCGAGCCTCTGGTGGTTGTGTGGGGCTGGACGAGCTGTGTATGATGAAGTGCCACTGCTGCCTCCATTGACCAAAACCACTCACTATGATTAGACTTTACTGCATGAAACATGGCGCTGACAGAAGCGTCTGGTACACAAGGCTGCTGGAAGTCTCTGAAAGACGCCAACTCTACAATATTCAGCTTTGACCACGCGGCTACCGCACAGGAATTTCAACCGTAAAATAGTGATGCAGATTTTTTTCAGACACAAGATTCAGTCTTGAAAAAAGTTGCAGTGCCCTGTGTTGTTTATAGGCCTGAGTCACAAGAACCTTATCTCCAGGCGCCGCGTCCATAAAACAGCGAGACACTATTGTTCTTGTGTCATAGATCAGGGAATGTAGAGTTTGACATAAAGACGTTTTGTACAGATCCTATTTGAAGTACACGCACGTATATTGTGTGTGCCCCGCGGCGGGGACGGGGGAATGTATACAATGGGACTGGGATTGGCAGGAGGGAAGGGCCATGCTAGTTTTATTTAATACACTTTAATAGTGGATTTATTAACTTATTTTTCCAGTCTTACAATTGATCACGTGTGCATGAGATCATAGGCTAGTCTACCGCCCACACGCTAAGTAGACACCAGGTCATTGGCAGCCTCCTGTCACACTATATTGCATTCGTCAAGTTCGCGAGGAGTAGGCCTATACACCACTAAGTGTTGTAGCCGTGGCGCATGGTGTAAGTCATTTACACTTGCCTAACATGTACCTATTTAGCGTGTAGGGACGCAAACCTTCGCCTGACGTATAAAACTATAAATCCAGTTTGCGAGTCGCATGCACTAACAGTTACACCACCGAGAAACACAACTATATATCACATGCCCGTAAAATGTGAACATGGCAAATAAAACTATGGACAATGGTGACTGTTTATCTAGGTTTCAATAGCGTTCGCCGGTTTGACATTACACGCCTATAGCCTCAGGCCTGAGATGTAGAGTGCACCGTTTGTCAGGTTTGTGACTTTCAAGAGGTCGCTCCATATACTTAGTACTTAATGTTAACAACGGCTACAATACCACGACTAAATCGGCTTTCCCATCCACGGCTGTCTAACCATATTAACAATGGCTACAAAACCACGGCTGATTTGGCTTTAATATTTGGGACTCTCTGACCCTGACTTTCTATCCACGACACGTTTACTTACTTAGAAGCATTACTTGCATTTAAAGCTTGCTCAGAGATGAAACAATGGCCTTAATTTTGACAAAACGACCCTGTTCACATCGCGGGGATGTAGTTAGCAAGAGTTGCTGCCAAACTATAGAACTAGTGTGAGGGGGGTATATAGTAGGGGCGGGAAGAGTACTCAAGTACTAGTGTACTCGATAGTCAGTGCTGGTGGCTTAGACAAAGAACTGACCAGTTTCGTCCAGTGTTTCTTTGTTCTTTGTTCTCAGTTCCTGGTTCTAAAGCAACTGGCGTTAAAGGTGTTAATGGCCTAATTTAGCAGCCAAGATAAAAGGAAATATGACCCCTTAATGCGAGGGAGGGGGTATTTATATGGTCCTGATGAAAATCCATTCACCAACTATCTTTCCTAAATCACCAGTCACCAATACATTTCATTGTCTTTCATCAATCCTCAGGAATTGTAATTGAATAGATTGCATCACATTTTTTATCACATTTCACACACTTAAATACAGGCAATTCCCAATTCACGTTAAAGATTTAGGGCAAATCACCAATCACAGACCTTGTAATGAGCACATTACAAGTCACCAATAATAGAGTCCACGTTTCACACACTTAAATACAGGCAATTCCCAATTCACGTTAAAGATTTAGGGCAAATCACCAATCACAAATATTGCTATATGAGTTCCTCTAGAGTGGCACTGCCAAGTTGGCACGCCGTCTACATTAAACGTGTACATTGCCACGGACACTTGAACAGTGATGTATAGTACATATTACTTGTTAGCCATGTACCTACATGTGGCTGTACATTTTACACAGGACCACTTGACTAGTATCAATGTACAGTAAAACCTCCAATGAAAACCACCTCTTCAATAAGAACACTTCACGGTCCTAAACCTACGTCATAAAGCTACCAGAATGAATCTCTGTATAGTCTATAGAGACCACCACTCCATTGAGACCACATGACGGTTGGTCCTAATAGAGAGGTTCTAGTGTACTGAGAGAGAGCATGTATCACGCTCCCACCTGGGCTGCCCCCGGGCGAGCGAGCATTACACCGTGAGGGCCACTCGTGTCGCTGATAGTGCAGCCATCCGCCTGTCCCCCGAGGCCTCGTCTGTAGCACAGGGAGGAGGGGGCCACTTGAGCAATTTTTTAAAACGGAGTGTATTGAATCTGGTTAGTTTCAGGCTGTTATAACTGTGGTACATTTATAGAGGGGGGCGTGTATGGCCTTCATGAAAATTCACCAACAATCTTTTTCTAAATCACCAGTCACCGATACATTTCATTGTCTTTCACCAATAATTATGATTTGTAATTGAATAGGTTGCATCACATTTCATACGCTCATAATTCACACTCAAGATTTGAGGGCAAATCACCAAACACCGCCTTTGTAATGAGCACATCACCAGTCACCAATAATAGGTGCCATCACATTTCGGAAGCCTCGTTACAGACAGTTCACATTAGAGGATAGATTTATTCTGCACGTAAAATAAATCCCCTATTTTGAATGAAAACTATATACAGTGTGGGGGTGAGCACCCCACCACCAGTCCGTATTGTTTACAGTTCAGGCTCAAGAATTGGCAAATCACCAAGCACATGTTTGCTGGAGGTCCCCTCTACAAACAAAACGAAAAAATCCCATGTGTTTCTTTTTGTTGAGGACGGAAGAACTAAATATATACAGATACAGATACACATTTCACATACTTAACTACAGACAGTTCACATTTCACAATCACGATTTATGGAAAATCACCAATCACATTGCAGTGCATACATGACAATCCTTATCTGTGTGGGGGTGAGCAAAATAACAAACAGTCCGTATTGGTTACAGTTCACTCTGCTGTGGTAGCCCTGCACTTTCAGTCTTCAGCACAATTAGAAACAAATCACAGTTCACATGTTTGTCCCTCATTACAGGTTACTGTATCGGGCGCGACACTCTGCACAACATCTGTCTGTCCATCCGGGTGGAGGCCATCCTCTACACACTCGTCAGGGGTGAGTGGCTCCAACAAATGGATTATTTCAATATAACACTTTTCCACTTCACTTACGTCTAATGGCCAGGAGCATGGGCCTCAGCATCATGGGAGGGGGTATATGATCATCTACTACTATGGTTTACAAGCACAATACCATACAGTATACAATATAGATGACTAGTCATGACTAGTTATATAATATTAAAATGTATACTGTATGGTATTGTGTTTGTAAACTGTAGTAGTAGACCGTTATATACCCACTACCAGTCCCATGATGCTGAGGCCCATGGTCGAAAGTGAGTTAAATTCAATATTAAAGAGATGACTTTGCTCGCCAGTCACGGCTTTAGGGTTCCTCCTGTTCTTAAAGGGATCGTTCACAAATGAGTTTGTTTTGCGATGTCACTTTGCTCAAGTAACATTGATTTAACTGTGCCATTGTATAAATACAATTGAACATATAAGTTCATAATTCAGACATAATTTTACAAATGTATTTCGGACATGAAGCAAACATGGGAATGTGATGTCAACTAGTAGATATATCACAACTCACTTAACACGTCAGAAAGTAAGTTCAAAACCATTCAACAACTACACCCCCACCCCAGGTCATCTTTTGTCATCTTTCACTACACCCCCCCCCCCCCCCCTTCCGTGTGACATCATGTGTGAACGATCCGTCAGACACGTGTCTTTTCCCTCCTCCAGAGCCGGCGATCGCGGTGGCGTCCCCGTTCCTGGACGCCTACCACTTCGTGTACAACAACAACTCTGGCGGTCTGTGCGTCGACCCCGGCAACTACGCCCAGCAGTGCGCCAGCCCCGCCAAGTTCCAGTTCCACTTCGAGGCGTGTAACCCGCTGTATGTGGCCTACACCAGCACGCAGGGTACGTGTACACACGCACCCACGCACACACACACACACACACACACACACACACACACACACACACACACACACACACACACACACACACACACACACACACACACACACACACACACACACACACACACACACACACACACACACACACACACACACACACACACACACACACACACACACGCACACACGCACACACACACACACACACACACACACACACACACACACACACACACACACACACACACAGACATCAGCATGCAGAGTAAGTCTACAAACCCACACACACGCATACCAGCACGCAGGGTATGTTTACACACGCACACATGCAAACACACACAGGCACCTACAGCAGCACTCACAGCACGTGTATAGCAAGCATCCATGTGCACGTACTTCACTACACAGGTGCATTTTAAGTCGAACCAAAACCGCACTCAACTTCCAAAATCCTGTGT
>CM032664.1:43563922-43586844 GCA_019095985.1 Streblospio benedicti | reverse complement strand
AGACGTCAGTTGGACACTTTACTAATTGTGGCACACTTTCACCCCACTATTGAGTTTACTGAGATTTTGCTGGTAACGTACGTACAAAAGACATCATTTCCCGATGCCCTGATTGTAGTTACTTCGTAATGTAATTTCACATATACTACATTTGTCTTGTGTTACTGAACACATCAGATTGAGTGGTTTTGTTTGCACACATATGCATGTGGGGTGCCACTGCCACCACATGAGGATGGTCTCTAGATCACTTTTCACTTTAGCCTCACACTTCCACTGTCATTGACCGCTCACAAGTATCCAAGTATCTGCTCATTATTAAAAAAAAATGTCCCCTTATAAGATAATATTAGACATTATTTAAGACAACATGCCACGTACGAAAATAAGTGTTATATGACATAATGATATATTTAACATATGAACGGAGTACAGCTTCATGTAATGGTCATGTAGATAACGTGCACAGACTGACACAGGGGTGTATTATGATCTGCCACCTGTGGGGCCTCTGTCAGTGCCCCCTCTGTATGCTCAGACCTCTGCCAGTGGCCCTCCTGTATGCTCAGACCTCTGCCAGTGTCTCCTCTGTATGCTGGAACCTCTGCCAGTGCCCCTCCTGTATGCTGTGCTGAGACCTCCACCCTCAATAGGAAGCTTCCCAAATGAAATGTTTACCCTTTCTGTCTCGGCTGTCGCCAGTTTTATGCACTGCCATTTGGAGACTGCAAAATATTATAATGAAGGTTAATTAAATTTTCTCATTGACATATTACCCCGCAACGACAGTTAAACGACAAAGGGAGTAATCTCGGCTGAGGAAATGAAATTAACTTTTTTTTGCCCAGATGTTGTTCTTGAGTTACTGGATCTAGGATTCAGGTTTTTGTGACATATTATCAGAGGAGATGAAACAGAGATGTTTTTTGAGCCATGAATAATCCAGGCCAAGGGCAAAATTAGAATTTGTGTCATGTTTTTTTCTTTGTTCTTTCTGCATGTTGTTTGCACGTTTTGTTGTTTATTGTGTTGCTTTAGCTGCTGAAGCGATGCAATAAACAACAAAACGTGTTTGTGCGTGCGTGCGTGCGTTCTAAAAATAGCAGCATGACCTAATTGTCCCATATAACTGACCATGACTGCAATATATAGACACAACCAAGCTAAATGATTATGTTAAAGTGGTGAGAAACTACATAATTTATAGCCTAAATGATAATAAACATTGGAGAAAAGGGTTATATTTGTGTATGTAAGATATCAGAGATCTCACTCTCTTTCTCTCTCTTACATCCACTCATATAATAACCTTTTAGTGGCATATCATTTGCGGCTGATTAAATAGTCGGTATATTGTAATTGTGTACTTTTAATCACGATTTCCAAAACATTTTAGTAAACATCTTTATTGTCCATAATTCCACGTTGTTCTAGCGCATATACATCGTTTCAGTATATTTCTTAATTGGCCATAAGTCAAAGTTGTTCTAGCGATGCCGTGTTCTTTGAACACTTTTAATCGAGGTTATCTTGTCTTGTTTTCGTTCCTTTTAGAGTTCACAACGCGGCGTTTTCACTTTAATCTTCATAATTATCAAGACGTGGTTCATACAAATGCATTGGAATCTCGAATCCACCAGTAAAATTCGATAGATTCAATGTTCAACTGTTACCAACCAATTTCAGTGACATGGGCGCACATACTGGACCAAAAACATTGAGCCCTCGGATTCAAGAAACTTGTGAGGTGTAGTCCCAGTAAAAAAAAAAAAGAATAAAACATCATTGCTGTCATCCCGAACTGTGAACTAGAGAAGTCTGCCCACATTTATGTGCGTGTTATGATACATAATTATGTGAATAGACTACAGTACTGTGTGTATACCTTTTTTGTGCAAAACTCCAGTATGCGCTCGCGTCTTCAAACACGCCTTAGTGTATACAAACGCTGAAACTCATCTTATGATCATAATTTGTCTATACCACCGTCCATTGGTGTACTAATGTTTGATGTCTTTGCCCCGTGCAGGTGCGTACATCACAGGCGGCCACGTGGATCGGTGCTCGGACGCTCACCTCGGAGCCTTCCACGCCAAGCACGTCCTCATACGTAAGTCACACATCATATATACGTAAGTCACACGTCATATATACGTAAGTCACACGTCATACAAGTCACAAGTCATTATGCACCATGATATACATTCAGTGCTAGTCTTGATCAACCAGATTAACCGTACTACTGCTTTCGAGAGACTTGATTACTAGAAACGTGCAGTATATATATATATACACAGCAAACGTTTGTTATAGATTATATTTGTATGCACGTAACCCACTGTTCTTATCACCCCGGCATCAGCGGAGTACCATGATCCGGTGGCGTGCCCGTTCTCCGGACAGTTCTTCGTGCACCACGAGGCGCACTGTGTGACGGATCTCAGATCCGGCTGCGACCGGCCCAGCCACATCCAGATCACGTCCTCGTGCGTCACCCAGCCAGGTACGTGTGTGAGTGTGGACACTCCCTGCAGAGTATCAGGTGTCACCCAGGCAGGTGTGTGTGTGTGTGATTGTGGACACTCCCTGCCTTACATATATTCACAGACTGTATAATTGATTCAAGATGATTGTGGTGTAACATTCCCAAAGAGATCTACATAACCTTAGTGTGTATCGTAGTTTGCCTGGCCGTTGTTGGTCGCAAAACTAGAGAACTTGGCTAGCTGGATGTGCATTTCTTGTGTATCAGAGGAAATACTGTAGTAGTTTGTAACAGGCAGTACTGTAAGATAAATGTGCACACATTTGAATGCAATTTACTCATGTTAAGCTGTACTTGCTGCAATGCTCTTCGCGTTGTTTCAGTGGAGCGGCTGGAGTGTATAGAGACGTGGGAGGAACACAGTCGGCAGTACGTGATCGTGCGGGAGGCCGCCAGTCACCGCTCGCCCGCTAACTGCTTCGTAAGTCTCTGTCTGACTGGCACTGTACAGTGTGTGTGAATGGCTAGTTGACAGTCGGGATGCTTGACAGGCTAGCAGTTGAGAAAATCTGCATGGCAAACCATTGGAAACATACACATGTTTCATTTGTTAAGAATTTGTAAAACTATTTAAAAACATAATTTTTGCTTCACAGCCACTGATCTAGTTGAAACTTGTATCCACAACGCACCCCCTGCTGTTGTAGAGTTTCTCGCACCGGCCCGGGCAGCCAGATGGGGAGGACGTTATGGAGTTTGCTGCGGACCCGCACTGTAACCATGGCACGCCGCAGATCACCCCCAGCATCGCCTACAGCTTTGACGCCACGCCAGGTGCTCGGTTCATTCCACAGTATAGTTCATCACATTAAGGGACCGCTCATTATTTACGAGGAGGGGGGCTGGAGGAAATTAAGGGGGGTCACCAACTTTGTACAAAATTTTTCAGAAAATCCTCCGCCCCTCCCCATGAATAATGAACGGTCTCTAATCGCGCCTCCCCCATGAATTTCTTCTATTTGAATCGATTTTCATAAAAGTTACCTGCTCTGGTGCAGAATGAAACATCCTATGTAGAGATCATGATAATATGATAGTCCACAATGTATCTTCATGATAAAACGTACATATTGGGGAGTGTCCACAGCACTTTCACAAATGCAGGATCATGCTTTTACATCATTACGTTTTGCGTGTATGTGCATCGTTCCCTACCATTTTGGGGGTGAGGTCAAGGTTCAATCATGGTGTAATATTCTATTGGTGCGACTGCAGGTAACTCCGAAATGCTGCCGAAAACTACTGAAACAATTGAATCGTGAGGCCCACTGCTTTATACCACATCACAAAACTCAACTGGACAACGGGCAGAACAGACTAGCTGTTATATGCACGTAGTATGGAATAAACTTCCACTGTCCATTCGACAATCCAAAACTCTTGCATCCTTTAAATCACAACTAAAGCACCATTTGTTTAAGGAGGCCTACAAGCGTACATGAACATTTAGTGGAATTTACGCTTTATAAATTGCATTGTATTGTATTGCATTGCATTATTTTTTATGTTAACCGAGCCTTGAACAGAGAGTTACTGTGACATCTAATACATCCCCTCTGTCTGTAGTGGCGTGTAGCAGGCTGCTGGAGACAGCGTCCAAATCCATCATCCGGTCACGGTCTGATGACTCTGGAGGAGGCGGAGGTGGGTACTGTTTTTTTTGTGAAACATTCAGAGGTGGTCTCTATACAGAGGGTTTATTCTGAAGGATTGGGACCGTGAAAAGTGGTCTGGTTATAGTGGTGGTCTCAATAGAGAGGTGGTCTTAATTGGAGGTGCTACAGTAATTCAATGTGTATGTTTTGCTTACAAGTCTGCAGATGGAAGTGGGTAGACGGTAACAGTTTCTAGTGAATATTGGTGTCTAATGCTTACATGTTACAGACAGGTCTAACAATAGTGTGGGGGCGGGTAGTGTGTGGTTTTGCACAGGGAGTGTTGAATATGAACATACATTGTATACATTGAAAAATTGGGGACGTAGTTGGGTATGTTACTTGGCCAATCATAGATTCTGTCAATATCTAACTGCCTCTCTACTTCGAGGAGCATGATGCCAATGTTAGTCCATTGCTTTAAAATGTTTTAATTTAAGTTTTTCTTAGAATATTAGGTACATTGATTATAAATACTTTGATTTCTTCACCCTTGAGCTATTGATGATATATATTTTAATACAATGTAAGCCAACCATGTGAAATTGAATGCCAGTTGTTTTTATATTTTGCTGAATAAAACAATAAATAAACATTACAATAATGCAGTAAAAATCATAAACACTAGTTTTGCTATTGCAGGAGAAAGTAGTCCAGCAGTGGGTGAGGCGGAGGGATACAAGCTGACACCGGCCGCTGGGGGCATCGTAGTGGACAATGTCCAGCCGCTGGACGACGGTCAGTCCAGCCCGCCGGGTAGCGGTCAACTCACCCCTGACAATCAGAAACAGTCGCTGTCAGCCAGGTCGTCTGGGGGTCAAATAATGTATCACTCCACAGGGACTATTTCCCACCTAGCAGTGACACTGTTGGCACTTTTAGTTGTGATGAGGCTCCGGTGATAATTGTTTGTTTGTTTTGTCTTTTATACGTGATTTTATCCCCACTTGGTACCTAATGCTCTTCAATCAGTTCATTCAAATCTGTTTATTATGAAGTCGCTATTTCACAATCAGGTATTGTTATGCTATTATAAGAGCTGATAAGACTGACCCGTGGATGGTAGGACAGCGATCTTGCAAGCTGTGCGGCACCATTGAGCTATATTCCGTGTGTGCAGTTTGTTGTATCGATAATAAAGCTAGATTCAAGATTCCAGTATTACATATGAACTTGTTTTTAGAGTTTTTGGGGCTCAGTGGGGTTGACGGTAGTATTATTAATCAGCTCATGGTCTACACACAGTGTGCAGTGTGAACTGTTGACTAATTTCCTACATGTGTAAGCGAGTGAGTGCCATGAATAGATACTGCAGATAAGTAGCTTATTGTTTCCAATGTGGTTGTTTATAGTCAGAGTGTACATGAGTTTGAAAGTCTATTTTCACAGTGTTTACATTTTTTTTGTAAGAAATGGAAACAAAAATGGGAACTATTCGAGATTTGTGCGTAAGGTTCTGTGCATATTGTATGTCCAATAATATGAAGCACAAAAATGGGAACACATTGGACACTGTCTGTTTCCAACCTGTTAACACGATTGTTTACAGGCTGCTGGGTAACAGGCGCTCCCTGTTTACATACTTCTAAGGAAACGATTATAAATAATGATACCGGGGGTTGGGGGTGGGGGTGTCATCCATTTCGTGGTCTCTAAGACAAAGTTAACCAAACCGACCCCCCATCAACATTTGCAAAGGTTGAGTGAACCCCCACCCCCACCCCTGCTAAAGCAAAAGGCCTCTGCATAGTCATTGCATTTCCCCACCTGGTATCATTATTTATGGTCGTTCCCTGAGCAAACTGTTTGTTTTCTTGTGGTGGTTATTTAACAGCAGACATTCAGTGTAAAACAATATAAAATATATAAGTTATACTGGATGTTTTCAGGACCAAACTTACATGGTGTGGTCGGGGGTCCAATAGTTGTGTACTTATAGAATCTTTATTCTGATAACTGCTTCGTTGCAAATTGTATGTTTGTAATATGGTTTACATGTGGAAAGCTCAAGGTATACGGTTTGAATATGGTCTATATGTCAAAATGTATTTTGAAGAGTGCAAGTGCGATAGACCTAGTGTGAGTTGCATGTTCCGATCCAGAATCCTCTACAGAAGTGAAAGACTATTATTCCACTTTATGATGTACCGCTCTGGAGGCTCTATTTTACAATCAAATAATGTCCACTTTCATAACCATGTATTTCATATAACCATTTTTGAAATTAGACACTTAGACATCCAGATTTCAATTTTGTTGGAATGAAATTAAATCTAAACTACTGGATGTTACATACTCACTTAAAACTGACGCTTTGTGTTTCTTGTAATTGAAAATTAAAAAAAAAATAACTTTTATAGATTTCATGTTATATTGAGATTCATTTGATTTGTGTACAGGATTACGTATGTAGACTTTGTATGGATCTGCTGATACAGTCACTAAAAACCCGCGGTCTGTGGAGTGACCCCAGGCTACTGTCATGATGTAGAAGTGTGCATACTAAGCATATAAACTTGTGCAGATGAGAATCCAATATGTAAGAGGGTATTGCATTTTATTCTTGTTAGTCAGCAGGTTTTAGCATCATTTATTGTGTGAGAGATGGTTTAATCTAAATATTAGTAATCAAGCAATTAAGATATGCGTGTTATCGTTGAATATTGATGATTCTAGTCCAATAGCTGATATGTAAAATGTGTACAGTTGTGTAAATACCGTATTTATGTATCAGAACAACATTATAATATGTATTTTTGATATTTTGCTTTCACGTTATTGTTATATGTTAATGTCATTAAAAGATGTAACTCCAATGGTAATTTGTTTAATAAGCTATAAGTTTACGCTTAGGGTTATGACCAGTTTTATCTGCTTAACTGTATGACTTGAGGTGACCCGTACCTATGATCCCGGCAGTGCCAATATTGATTCTGCACTTTCTAAATGACATGGCTTAACATGTTTAACGTCAAAATGTCTGCCATACAAACACTTTTACCTAAGTCAGAAATCATCTCCTGGCGTAATGAATCCCAAATATCACTTTAAATCCCTTACAAGGATGACTTCAAATGAATTATCAGAGGCCTGCCCATAGACGAAGTAAAGTCTTAACAATACTTCTTCTACTGTTATTTTAACAAATGTTTTCAATAAGTAAACCACATGTTGTTTTATTTTGTAAACGCACCTTGTGGATGAAATAATTTATATTTCTTAATGATAAATATTTCTTCTTATATCTTGTTAAATGAATTGAAGAACTTTTGACTTTTTAAATGAAGAACTATTAAGAACTTTTGAGGTGACTATATTGTCATTTAAGGGATAAAAGGTTAATATTTGCAAATTGAGTAAAATGTATATAGTATTTGAGGACATCTGTGAACATCTTGAAATTGATCTAATGTAAAATTCACTTGGAAAACGAAATAAATTGCATTTCAATATAAAAACAGGAGAGCATGTTTATTGGCGATATACTTGGCTGCCATTTTTGGCTGCCATTATGAATTACCAATACAAAGCATTTCAAATGTCCTCCGTATAAAAAAACGTTTAGAATTTAACCTTTGATTTAGAATGGAATCCACCCTTTGCCACCCTGACACTTCCCAACAACCCTTGCATCTTTCCTCATAAGCGTGCAGTTTATAAGATAACTAAATTTATTGGAAAATTACATTCCACTAGATAATACCAGTGGGGATGATAAATCAGCAACAGGAGATATAGTCACATATCAGATTCTTATTTCTGAAGTGAGCACCGCCCATCCCCATACCACATCCCCACTACTCAACAACAAATGTTGCAAACCATTGGTTTACACCATCTGCAATTTCGCGGCATCCATCGTGACAAGGGTGCCAATGACCTGGTGTAAATATGCAAAGTCGTTAGAGCACAATAGCAGTGAATTCCGACTTTAAATAACCACATTTAAACAACATTTAATATCAAGGCGGAGGTGTTCAGAACCACATAGCATTAATGTTCTATTGTCTGATGAGGTTTGCTATATTTAACAGACACTAACCCCAGACAGAGTGTCTGATGTGTATCATTTTGACCTACATTTGATATACATGTTGATGTCTTTATATACAGGTTGATATT
Source organism: Streblospio benedicti (assembly GCA_019095985.1). Lineage (NCBI taxonomy): Eukaryota > Metazoa > Annelida > Polychaeta > Spionida > Spionidae > Streblospio > Streblospio benedicti. The sequence goes on along the minus strand of CM032664.1, from coordinate 43,578,522 downwards.
TCATATCTTGTACCTTGTATGCTACTTTTGGTAAACAGCAAAGTGTAAGGTTTCGTATAGAGTAAGCTTTAGTATTTATTGGAACATGGCAGTGCATTATCCCCATTTCATAGGTTTTGGCACGCGACCTTACACATGTAACAAAACCACGAAATAGTGGGATATTAGGAGCTATTTATACCAATACACGGGGTAAATCACAATCACTGTCGCTCTCCAACCCCATTTGCATTTCGTTTTCAATCAGAGAGACATAGATAGAAAATCACTCCCAATAACAGAGATAGAATATCAGCATAATGATCCCATCAGGCGCTCACTGTGAGGGAAGCCGGAAGTCTATCTGTATCCATTATCAGCAGCTCCATCAAAGCACAAAACACGAGACCTGCAAAATCACCACAGCCTGGCTCAAAAGTGTCTTGTTGTTTTTGCTGCTGCTGCTGTTGTTGCTGCTGCTGCTGCTGCTACTGCTGCTGCTGCTGTTGTTGCTGCTGCTGCTGCTGTCTCTGCTGGTGTTGCTTGTGCTGCTATTTCTACTCCTGCTGCTGTTGATACTGTTATTGCTGCTGCTGGTGCTGTTTCTACCGCTGCTGCTTGTGCTGCCGCTTGTGCTGCTGTTTCTGCTGTTGTTTCTGCTGCTGTTTCTGGTGCTGTTTCTGCTGTTTCTATTGCTTTTTCTGCTGTTGTTTCTGTTGCTGTTTCTGGTGCTGTTTCTGCTGCTGTTTCTGCTGTTGTTTCTGCTGCTGTTTCTGCTGTTGTTACTGCTGCTGTTTCTGCTGCTGTTTCTGGTGCTGTTTCTGCTGTTTCTATTGCTGTTTCTTCTTATGCTGCTGCTGCAGCCGCCGCCTTTACCACTTGGTTATGTTTTGATTAAAATGTTTATTGTGTAGCTGTCGCTATCAACATCTTGTGCCGTGTGTTCCTGTGGGCTGGATTAGGTCACATGGCCATGGCTGCACCATGTATTGCGAATTAAATAATTAGTATGTAATAAGAGAGTATTGAACAGTATGTAGTGGGATGTAATTGTATGTACTTTTTTATACCATTCATGGCAACAAATGAAGAAAAATAAAGAATTGTACACCCACATACAGTATATCTATCAATATGCATGGCGAAGACAATAAGCGGGAATCAGGCCCATATGAATCAAAATGAGATTTGTAAAGTTTGTGCTCTATAATTATGGATGTTTTCCTCAAATGATTGGTCAGGTCATGATTGAATCATTGCATTGACTTTTCCCAGCAGAAATTATTGGTCCGGCCATGGCCTTAGCCACAATGACGACCAGCAGCCAGGAGATGACGAATAACAACCCGATAGGCCTTTTCAGCTGCTTGGTCGTTACTGGAATTAGGGAAGTATGTCCGAAATTATGTAGTGTATATGAATGAAATTTCAAACGCGTTGGTTAGGAGATTTACCTGATCTGGACAGTGAAATCAAAGTTTCCTTCTTTTTCCCCCTAAGGGCACATCTATTGTGAAACAGACGATAGGAGAAATCTTTTTGCAATTGGAAATGGTTATCACGGAGGTTTACCTGTATAAGCTCTCCCTTTAGCAGGATTATAATACAGGACAAGTGTGAACATTGCAAATTACATACAGTTTTCGTCCAATCGTTCTTTAGATAAATTTAACCCTCATCAGTACATTAACCAAAACACCTTAATCAGTACAGTAGGGGTCCACGTGGACCCCAATCATTTGATGTGATTTTCTTTTCAATTCATGATCTTTCTGTGATACCAATACATTCATATGTTAACTATGGCTATGTCAGATGAAAATAACAAATAAAGAGTTATGTTTTCATTATAAACATATTTTAATAGGTCAAATTATCGAACAACTTTGTGTTCTCTGTACCCATCGTGTCTGGGGTCCATGCGGACACCAATAAAATTGCTTTTGTATTAGTCCTTATGTATAACCAAAGAAAATAATTTTCATTCTTAATAATGGGAAGATATAAGCTGACAACTTCATTAAAGGCCTTCAAAAAAAAGTGTACCCTGCATTTTCTGTTCTCAACGGGTGTTGGGTCCGTGCAGACCACAAGCAAATATTTTTTATGTACGTCCTAATATTTAACTAAATCAAATAATCTTCAGTACTGATAAAGACATTATATAGGGTGACAACTACTTAAAAGGAAATAAGAAATACCGTGCGAATAAAGATGTATCACAAAAATGAGTCCGAATGGACCCCTAATGTACTGGTTAGGGTTAAGGGTAACGTTTAGGAAATTCAGGACTGCATTGTCAAAGTAAAACAAATTACTTTTGTAACGAATAAAAGGAAACAAACCACAATATTTTGATGAAAGGATTCTCAATGTCCTTGTGTATATTAGGGTTAGAGACATATGCATTGTTATTATGTTTCAAAGGTGATTTACAATGCGTGTTTTTTCTTCATTTTTGATTGTTCGGCTAGACTCAATGTATCTCGTGAATGAATCGATAGATTCACTTAACTTTTATTTGTGGTTCTAAATGTATACAATCTTCGCCCATAAAAAGTGTGTATTTCATACTTGGTGTTATTTTTATTCCCTCTATAACAAAAAACAAACAAACAAAAAACACCCTACTGAATCGATTCTTATGATCCAGCCTGTACATGTACACAAGCTGCCCTCCTTTCACTGAAAGGCAGGAATGTTTAGCAATCTATAACAAGGCAGAATCGAACAAACTGCTAATTGTATTCACAATAGAAAATATTTATTTATCTTAAAGCCATTGAAATTGAAACTGGCCTGACATATATAATGACCCTTATGACAGCAGACTGGTCGTTGATTTGCACTGCTTAGTGTCTTACAATAAAAAGTATTTAAAGTGATTTCCTGATCTTATATTTGTAAAACGTCTTGGCAATTTTTAATCCAAACTAATCATGATTAGAATAGATTTGTGATTAAACTAAACTATACTAAAGCAATTTTTTAAAGTTTGTTGATTAACTAAAACTAAACTAAATTACACAAATTTTGGTTGGATTAATCGATCAAAACTAATCTCGTCCCAACTCTGGGAAGCACTAACTACTTTTATCATCACTAGCTGAAATAGGATTTTCTATCTACGGCATATTTTCAACCATAATGATTTTACAAATATGTAGTGCCGAGAGGTAGTGTGTAAAATGAACAAGTAGAAAGTATTTGTAGAAAATAATTTATTGATAAAACCGCCTATTAGCAAATATGCTGTATAAAATGGATTTGTTTATATTATATATATATATATATATATATATATATATTTGTTTATATTATATATATATATATATATATATATAAATATGCTGTATAAAATGGATTTGTTTATATATATATATATGTATATGTATTTATTCTAAAAACTTGGTAATCAGATCTTGCATGGGTAAACGAGAGTATATATGTCACAGGACATAAACTTCCTGTACTAAAGTCTATAAAATTCATGATAGTATGTTCTCCATTTTATCAGAGACAACATAAATGTTATGTACATCTGTACAAAAAAAATACAAAATCACAAAGTAATAGTTTCAAAACAGAAACATTCTATGTTACAAATAATATCGTCTGATAGTTTTTGAATTCAAAATATCATTGCATTACAATTAGCCAAACCCTACTCTCTTATCACAGCAATTTTGGTGGAAATAAAATTAGACACAATGCACCCTAGAAGAGCTTGCTGGTAATGAGTGCTGCTAGTACGAGGCTGGTGCTGATGATGACGCTGGTGGCAGAGTTACAGAGATCGCCGCCGTCACAGCCGCAAGCCTGGCCATTCAGGTCACCAGAGACGGAGATGCTAGAGCCCATGGCCTGCAAAAGTGCAAATGGGGTTTGATTAATTGTCTCATCGTGTTTTCAGTTAAAGAATCTATATAGCATATCTTTTCATGTTATTTTCTCTTTTCTACCACCTATAGCTTTAGTATTTGTATCTGTATGTGAGTGTCCGTGCGCCTGAATGTTTGCGACTGTATGTGCGTAAGGGCAAGTGTACTTACTCTGGTGAGTGCGGTCTTGTACTCGTTTGCGCCTTTGCAGCCATCACCCTGGGTGCCCCAGGTGGGGTCGCCACAGCCACGGCTCGTCATCTCAACGGTCACCGTGCCTGGTAATGGAGGAGATAATCAGGCAAAGCTTTCAACTGGCCTCAGGCCCTCTTTACGTAATACCCATAAAGGGTTTTGTGAAATTGAGTACCACAGATTCGGACCCTTATTTCTTGCCTATAATCTCCAGTGCTGACCTCTAGCCCTGCCGCCGACTGACTTGTGCGCCCCCCCCCGCCCACTGCCACCCCAGTAATGGACCTTTGACCTCAGTAACTAAACTGTGTTCCTGGCAAATGCCCTGTGACACCGCCGTTGACTGGTATATGCGTGCTCATTGGCTCACATGTGACCCCAATAGTTGACCCCTGACCCCGGTAACTGACCTGCGACTCCTGGGATGGTTGCGCTGAAGCTGATATCGACCTTTGAGCAGACTGTGGATGTGCTTGGGCAGGTTTGGGTGCCAGGGGGGCTCTGTGGACAACACGCACTCATTAGTTTGTATGATGTGGACAACATACAGACTCAATAGATGGTATTTTTTTCAAATTCTGCAGGCAATTGTTGACAAATGTGTTTTAACTACAGCAAAAACGTAAACAGAATTCTAACATAACGTGCAGTGTGGTGTTCAATCGCAGATCCACATTTGTGGTGTTCAGATCCAAAACGGGGATTACACAAGGGATCTCGGAGGTTTGGTTATGTGAAGCACCACATGAAAATGAAATATTTTCCTAGTATGTAAAAGGTGGGGGGGGGTGCTGTTCTCTAACATGATGGAATAACTGTTACCGTGTCGAATTTCTCCTTGTCCTGCGTACACTTGGCGTCCACAGTGTTTGATTGCGCCAGAGCCGAGTTCGTGGCCGAGTCGTCAGACTTCATGATGAAGTTGGTGCACGAGTAGCACTTGAGACACGAACCTGCAGAGGACAATGTGTGGTACATATTCATGTACTGTTAGAATGTAATGCGTATAACGATATCCGTGATCAGTATTCAAATGATATTGTGAATGCCCACTCAAATGTTTTAGTTTACAGTAGGAGTGACATTATTAAGTGCATCCTAGGTTGCCAAGGTGAAAGTTTAGTGAAATAATGTTCAAAAGGCTGCCATGAAATACTTTCAAGGAGGAGACAAATGCTCTATTCTTAAGTTTATATCAATGTTTTATTTAGTAATGTCATACGCAATACTCAAATTTTAGCATGTGTCTGTGAAGGTCAGGTCAGTGGCAGCTTCTGTGAAATCATAATGTACCAGTAAATAGTACTATACAATCGATGTTGAAAAGCCATGATCAATTATTTGGATGCTTTCGCATGCCACGTACATCATGACAGTCATCAGTCACAATACACTACGCACCCGCCTCTCACATATTCCGTAATTTTAGGTATCCATTGGGCACTTTAGAACTGATTTTCCTCTCTTCCATCACACATTTTGACATTAGATATGAATGTTAGTTATCTAATTATTTTGTTGGAGCTGGCACTGATGCAGGCTCATCTGCGTCTGGGACAAACTGAGCATCATCATTTTGAACAGGTCGTAGTATAGGGATTATTACACTCTGATACGACCAGCCTAACTGTCCCGTCGATGTACGGCCATAATGCACCCCACACTTGCAACTCATGAAACAAAATTTTCAAGAAGCAGCGAAGAATGAGGATGATTACAAAGCTGTGTGTACCATTGTCACGCACCATCACACACGCACACCTCATCACACACACACGCGCACACACACACGCACACACACACACACACACGCGCACATCTCATGACACGCACATACATCTCATCACACGCACACACACACACACGCACCTGTGTGGACTGCAGCAGCCACCAGGAAAACAGACAGAAGGAGGGAGGAGGCAGCCATGGTGTCACGTGATCTGCAAATCAATAAGGAGCAAGTCATTAACAATATCAAAAGTGTTCAAAGAACACGGCGTTGCTATATGGCCAATTAAGATATACAGTGAAACTATATATCCTTGAAAGGGTTCATCTAGTTGGCAATCGTGCAAATCTTCTATTGTATTTTTTTTCACAACACATAAAAATAACCAATCATTTGACAGTTTCGTCAGAGATAGTTTAGTTTAGGTAATGCTCTTTGGTTTCGTCCACATCTTTAGACATTTTCAAAAATACTGACTTTGCATGTCAGGTCATACTCAAAATCAATAATTGGGGTTTCTTAATTGGCCATGTTAAATCGTACTTCTGAAGTTTGATAATGAGGCGGAACAATTCGGCAGTGGGCCTTGCAATTGGTTATTTTTTTAGGTCAAGTTCCGCTGATATCAAAGGGTTTGGGTTGTAACACGGCTACAAAGTACCATCGTTGGTTGCACGGCTCTATTATTCACACTACCAGGTCCGTACAAAATATCAATACAGTATATGTTATATTCTATTAAAATAAAAATGTTTAGAGAGGACATCGGCACCATATTAATTTCAACTCGTGGTAAATAGATACTTACTTTAGCCATGTTTAGAAAACACCCCAAGCAACCCAATGGCAAGAACATGGATGTAAGAATATCAAATAATACATGTTGCTTCAATCAGTCTTACCATTACCATGCAATTAAAGTATTCAAAAAAAATTAAACAAATGTAATCAAAAAAAAAAAAAAAGAAAGAAAAAGAATAATATTTGTTTTAAAAAAATTGAATACTTTAATTGCATGGTAAGACTGATTGAAGCAACATGAGACCACATGCTATATACCGTATAAACTCTATTTTAAGTAATCAAATAATACGTTTTTCTGCTTTAATGCTTTGATTGCAAAGTAAACATCTTTATTGCCCATGGGTCAATGATGTTCTAGCGGCACTGAGCTCTATGAGCACTGTTGATGTAGTTTACAAATTTGTGAATGCTCGCTTAATCAAACCGACCTTTGCCGAAGTTATCTACTGCAAGTTGTGTTTGTGAGTTTCTAAGGAACGGCATCATTCTTTGTACACTTCTCAAACATATCCGTTGACTAAATGATTGGATACTATATTCTGTTCATAGACTTTGAATAGTCCATGAACACTGAGCTGATTCCTGTGGTGAGATTGAACTATGATACACTTACGCTCACAAATTTGCATTGCGTATGCAGTGGACTGTCATGCATTCTATCACTCCGTGCAAAAACCACCGCCAATGCTGCATTCTGATTGGTCCAGATTCGTGCTAATTTATACGGTTGACTGAACGTTACTAAGGTTCGCTGCACGTTACTAGGGACTGTAACAAATACACGTGGCTACTAAAGCTTAAGTCCTAGCTCTCGACGCATCCTTTCGAACGCCCTGTGCACGTGTAGCGTCAGTTTCTACACGCGGCACCCAGTCACAACCACAAAACGAACGGTGGGTTCTGCCTGCTTTACTATATGAAAGTCTGTTTTATTTAGCTTTATGGAACACGTAATCAAGTTTTCTTCATGATAGAATGGTATTTGTGCACTCGATTGCCGTGTCAATCTTAAAATCAAATCCATTGCAATACCATTGCAAAAAGAACCATCTCATGCCGCCATTTATATGATATTATATTCTACTATTCAAATCCGGCTTATCCCTGTGATTGCTTCACCTACTCTAAGACGAATACAAACAACAAGAAAAAAAAACACAGTACAAACCCTGTTACAAATCTCCCTACAATGAAACACATGAACTAAATCGCCGATGCTCTTTAAAAAAAACAAATCCCTAATCCGCGGTGTCCGAATGCCTCTTACCTGTGCTGTGGTAGGATCCAGACGCGGCAATGACGCTCACGGCGGCGGCGGCCCCGCCATATAACCGCTCCTGTTGCCACAACCAACAGGCAGGTGCCCGGGCAGGTGCCCTGACGACGGTAACTCGGGGGGAAAAGTCGGTCGGGGATCCAACGCTTGCTGGTACAACAACAAAACACCAAACAATTGCGCAATTCTTCGATCTGATGCAATCAAGATCGCCATGGAAGTGTTTACCAATACGTTCTAATCAGGCCTCCTGCTGCCAACAGCGGGCACAACTACTCACAATGTCGTCTGTTTTACCAAGTGATTAGAAACTGGCAGATCAAAAAAAAAGAAGAAGAAGAAAAAAAAAGAACGGTTGCGTTCAAGGGATCTTGTGGATTTTGAGCATGAGATCATTTAATAGGGAACATGTCAAAAACCGATTGAGAATGAATTATTTTGGTGGTAAAGGGGGCCCGCCCCCCCCCCCCTCACCCACACACCAACATCTGCCTTTGGTATTTGAACCACAACCTCTGGGTTGAGATGGTAATTGACCAAATACTAGTATACAAATCAAAATCATGTTTTATGTTTATTAAAATCAAATTATCAATGTAATATTTATTCACCATTTGTATTTACCCCAAAAAAAAAAAAAAAAAAAAAAAAAAAAATAAAAAATAAATAAATAAATAAATAAATAAATAAATAAATAAATAAATAAATAAATAAATAAATAAAATCCATTTAATTTCCACTTTTCAAATATTCATTGCTGGAATTATGCGTGTGTGCTGAGCACAGTATTGATTCATGTGTTTGTGAAAAAACCTCGTCCTCGATCTGGTTTGTTCAAATATCAGCGAGTGTGGACTTGTGAGCCCATAACTAAAAACAAGCCTCAAACAGGTCCTGTATGTGGAGTGAATTGATCTGCTACTTGCGTAATAACAAGCAACAACAGGGACCCTTAGCAATGAGCTCTTTAGAGTTGAAAAGCTTAAACTAGAATATCAAACTTTTGAAATATTTTAGAACTTGTTTGATAGCGCAAAGATTAAAATAATGATGACAAACTAAAATCTTTTACATTATAACATAATTATTGACATATCTATGAGTTACATTATTTTCTTGAGTTACTTTTAAAAGCTTATCTATCGTTACATCGTCATATAAAGTTATTAGGGTCATTTACAAGCAATTCCGGAGATAATGACAGCTCTTGACAACAACCAGGCTGAATATCTAATTAGTAATAAGAAACTGTTCATTGACATACTTCAAAGTTGATTAATCGATTTACACTGGGAAAAAGCCAAACAAAATGGGATGTTGGAAATAAGGCCAAAAAATTAGGGGTGTGGGGTTTCTTGACCACCCTACTACCAGCTACCACCCTCCCCTCCCCCCATCCACCCACTCTGTATTTGAATTGTGTGAGATCTCCAGAATTAACGGTATGATCCTATCCGGACTTTCAAAGGTTTACTAATAATAAGTGGTAGGTATTGGATTATCAAAAACAAAACAAAAACAAAACAAACAAAAACAATAATTAATTGGAAGTTGGAATTTGATTGTCCAAATGTAATACGTAATATTTAATATTGCTCATGTGCTCTTGCTAATTTTGTCTTGTTACGGTAAGAAAATATGTCTAGTGTAGTCTTAGTGCGTGTTTAATATTATCAACTATGTCAGTTTCATCAGAAACCCATGCTCTTATGGGTTTCTGGTTTCATACATGGTTTTGTCAAATTGTGAGACAATATTGACTGCGCATTCCTGTGCTTCTTTTGCAACACTCGAACGATTAAACGGAAGTTCATTTACCTTGGATATGCTAAATCTAAGTATGTGTGTGTAAATGTAAATGTGGTGGTTTATGGTCGTGGTCCAAGTCTTGTTCTCACGACTTTACAATTTACACCAGGTCATTGATTGGCCCACTTATTGATCATCAATCGATCATTTCTTATATGCTTGCACCGGAAGCACATTCAGTGCACAATGCTAACCACCACTAACTCACTCATTCAATCCTATGACTTGTACCTAATGAACGTGTAGGTGCCACGGAGCAGTGTGCAACTATTTAGGGATAAGTTTTCTTTAGAGATAAGTGTGACAGGGTGTCAACCCAGGACCTGTGGTGTGAGTCGACCTGTGTGTGTGTGTGTGTGTGCCGTGTGTGTGTGTGTGTGTGTGTGTGTGTGTGTGTGTGTGTGTGTGTGTGTGTGTGTGTGTGTGTGTGTGTGTGTGTGTGTGTGTGTGTGTGTGTGTGTGTGTGTGTGACGTTTTTATATCAGTGGCTGGTCTAAGTGGAGCGGCGGTCTCTTTACGGGGGTCATTTGGGTCAATGTCACTCAAATATGGTCCCGCTGTACTCTGATAGTCTACGTGTAACTCAAGCCTACTTATTTTAGCCTTTTACTAAATTTCCAAAAACACTTCACAGGCTAGCACCTAACAGCCGTGTTCACATAACATTGTATAATCACCTAAATAATAATCAAATCTAATAATATCACATAATTATGAAACTATTGGTGATAAAGGATTCATTTAAAAACATGTTGTCTTATCATTGATTATGATATAATACACATTAAAGAGCTGCCAATAACAGGCTTATCCCTCACCACGTCTTCTATTGTCCCCACTGATCCCAATCATTTTTTAACAAGCACCACAATCTTATTGATTTCTCCATTACCATGGCGAGGCTTTGCTGTGTCGCGCTGTTTTGTTGAGAGCTGTGAATGTCTATGTTTAATGTGGGGCTGAGAACTCGATCAACAGTAAACACCTAGGTCTATGACTCTGTTTTCCTTTGCCAGCGAACAGAAATCCTTTGAAAACCCTCATTTTCATGTTGTTTTTTGTTTTTTATTATTTTTTTTGCATACAGACTATAGACTGTCACACGTACAAAACCCGTAAGTGTCCCCCTCCCTGTTTCCAAAAACCCGGATCTGCCAATGTCACCGATACGATTATTGTTGGCTTCAATACCATAACATATTGGAAAGTATAACGTCTTTTTGAAAAACCATAAACCACCAACAATTCCATTTATTTACATGCAATTCCGATAGAAATGCACACGTTCTAAATATCTACTAATGGGTTATCAATAGCAGATCCAGTTTTTTTTTGGGAAAAAAGGGGGGGCGGGCACACTTAAGGAAAAGGGGGGCTCACTTATTAAAGGATTTCATGAAAAACCCTATAAAAATAAAGTATTTTGGTGAGAAAAGAGGGGGAGCGCGCCCCCTGCGTCCCCTGGTTCTGCCTATGGTTATTTATGACTTTATTTAAGACATAGTACAAATATCAGTCCATATATAAAAACAAAAATCTATGGTGTATGCATCATGCTCGGTTTAACACAGTATTGGCGATTGCTACGTAACGTGTGACAACAGATATGAGATACCAATCGGCATCAATACAGGTTGTTCCGTATCGGTGCACAGAGAAAGCGCCACCAAGGTCTGAATAAATTATGTTATTATGTCAATATATGCGAATGATTGATTGGAACCGGATGCGGTTCCTTTATTAGAACACTCCAAAAACAATGCTTGTTGAGCTATTACGACAACTTTCTAGCATTTGTCTTACTGCGCATATGACAAAGCGAGCCTTAGTGATCGAGACTAGCTGTGGAGCTTTTACGACATTGTGTGGTTAGTTTCTAGCCTCTGTCAGCCAAGCTGTGCATTGCATATCACAAAGGGAGCCTTGGTGGTCGAGACTAAAAAGATCTCTTGAACAGAGCGCTCAGACCACTAAATGAATGCTCAATTGTAGATGTTATGGTTAACATTTACAGTGGGTGACTCTAACTTACCTGTTGTCAGAAAACATTTCTCTGGCTTAAAGGAGGGGCACATTTGACCTTGCGGGTGTGATGACCGCAATCCGTGTTGAGGTCTGCGGCGTCTACGATGTTTTCCGCATGCATTGACAAAAGTACAGTTGTTGGCACATCAGCACGGCTCTGTGCATCATGGGTGCGTCGGCACTGGGAATGCTTTTATTGAGATGGCCGTGAGATCAACATGCATCAAACGTGCGTTGTACTCACGTATAACTTACGCTCTAATCAACATGTGATTGTTAAAGTAAGGCATTCGTACGTTCATGTTACAGAGAACGCTCTGCACCAGTAGTGTACATGTACATGTGCCGACAACGTGCGGATAAATCCTCTGTGATTATACCACGATTAGCGTAAATCGACAAGCACATTTGACCTTGCGGGCGTGTTCGCCATAAGGCGTCTTGAGGTCTGCGGCGTCTACGGCGTTTTCCGTATGCATTAACAAAAGTACAGTTGTGGGCACATAAGCACGGGCTCCGGGCGTCATGAGTGCGTCGGCACAGGGAATTCGCTTTTATTTGAGGTGGCCGTGAGGTCAACATGCATTGAACGTGCGTTGTACTCACATATAGCTTACATTATACGCACCGTGTGTTTACTAAAGTGCGGCATTCGTACGTGCATGGTACAGGGAACGCACGGCCCCAGTGCTGTGTCTGTGCCGACAACGTGCGGGTAAAGCATCTGCGTTCAACGTAAGGTCTCCGCATTGGCTCCTTATGGTCAGACCATGAGGTAGGGTGATCGTAGAAGTTTGGCATGCCAAACTTCTTCTGCGACCACCGTACGGCCTTGAAAAAAACGTACGTTTGCCGCACGCACTCACGGATCACGATCCCTTCAGACTGTAGGCAGCCCTTGCTGCGTAAAGCGATTGGCCGCAAGGTCTTCTACAGCCAGTCTACGCGTGATGATCCGTGCGTATGCAGTGCGGAAAACGACGTTTTTAAAACCAGATGAATGCAGAAGAAGTTTGGCTTGCCAAACTTCTTGCCACCCCACGTCATGGTAACCGTAGGGAGGCAGTGGAGACCTTAAACGCATATGATTTACCCGCACTTTGTCGGCACAGACACAGTACTGGGGCCGTGCGTTGCCTGTACCATGACCGTGCGGGTCCCGTACTTTTGTAATCACACGGTGCGTAGGACGTAAGTAATACGCGAGTACATCGCACGTTCTATGCAAGTTGATCGCACGGCCACCTCAATAAAAACCACTCCCTGTGCCGACGCACTCATAACGCACGGAGCCCGTGCGTATGAGCCCACAACTGTACTTTTGTCACTGCATGCTGAAAACGCCGTAGACGCCGCAGACCTCAACACGCCTTGTGGCGACCACCGCCGCAAGGTGGAATATGCCCCTCGCTTAATGTAGGGCACAATTACATTAGGCACATCAGGCATTAGAGATCAGTTACTTTGTTATTTTTATAAAGATGTGGGAGATGAATGTCGTGGTCGTTAATTTTGTAAAAACAATGTCACATATGATATAACAGTAAATAGGAAACGAATCGATAAGGCCCAATTAATGAATTGAAATTTAACAGCTTACTTTCTTCTCACATTGTAGTAACTATCTCAAATCGAATCTCCGTACCTTTATCTCAAATATTATCTCTCTATTAAATAGATTGTGAAAGGGTGCAACTAAAATTTCTTAATATTTACAACAAATTCCCTCATATTCTACTGTATTTTACTGTATCGATGATATCTCTTATATGAATATTTATATATGTATATTTTTTTTCTTTCAAATACTGTATGAGCAGATTTTTACATTTGTCACGTTTGATGTATTACTATCCCACGTGTTGTTTACAATTAGTTATGCCGGCATATAGGTAATTAACATAGACAAATTTCTAACTTATTGCAATGGCTGCAACATGTGTGCATGAGTGCGTGTGTGCGTGCGTGCGTATGTGTGTGTGCGTGTGTGTGTGTGTGTGTGTGTGTGTGTGTGTGTGTGTGTGTGTGTGTGTGTGTGTGTGTGTGTGTGTGTGTGTGTGTGTGTGTGTGTGTGTGTGTGTGTGTGTGTGTGTGTGTGTGTGTGTGTGTGTGTGTGTGTGTGTGTGTGTGTGTGTGTGTGTGTGTGTGTGTGTGTGTGTGTGTGTGTGTGTGTGTGTGTGTGTGTGTGTGTGTGTGTGTGTGTGTACCTGGTATGTATGTCTACGGCAAGCTAGAGCTTTTGTGGTTGACCCGATGTCGTTCAAACTTTACACAACTATGAGAGATGAGGCAACACAGAAGTGATTCGATTTTGGGCACTTAATAATTAAAGTGGGTTTTGCAATTTCTGAAACATGTATTTGCTTGTATTATACATGTATATCACTGCAGTGACTGCACTGTGTTAAGTAATATTATTCATTGGATTTGAAACTGTTATTGATAATTATCTGTTACTTAAATAATACTATTGCAACACACTGAGTAATATATTTCCCTCGATATTTATCCCTGTTGTAAATTAAGTCCGTGCGTTCTTTTCAAATTCATAAAGTTCTTAGCTACGCCGCCTTCTTTGAACATTTTTGATCTAGTTATTTTTTCATTTCTCTTGTTTGATCTTGTAACTATTCACATTGCACACTGTGGTGACATGTTTGTCTTTGACTCGTTACTCGTATGCATGTTTTCTGTAAAATAATCGATCTAGATCGAATGTCAAAAAGTGCACAAATAACTTGATAAGTCCATGACTTACGCCACAGTGATTATGTTAGAGATTGGATTTACAACAATGAGCTATCATGGGCTAATGTTTATTATTTAGTATTATACAATAGAACCTCTAAATGAGACCACATCACTTTTGAGATCACCTCAGTCCCAAACCACAATAAACAGA
>CM032664.1:43550899-43563822 GCA_019095985.1 Streblospio benedicti | reverse complement strand
GAAGTAACAACTCATATATTACCGTAGATATATATTATCATGATTGTACAGTAGAACCTACAATTAAGACCACCTCTATATTGAGACCACCTCTATAATAGAACCATTTCCCATGCTCCCAAACGTTCATAAAACGACCAAAATGGACATCCATATAAAGACCACCTCTCTATGGAGACCAGTTGAGGTCAGTCCCATGTGTAGTCTTAATAGAGAGGTTCTACTGTACAATTTTGTACTGTGATTGAATTAATTAGATTCAAGCAGTCAAGTGGATCAAACATGTTATTACAAATCTCTCTTTTTGGTGCTGAGCGTGTCACTTTTAATACTTTTTTCCATAATCATTAGTTGGTTCTCAGCCTTATCCACGAATGTAGACTTTCCTTTGATCCTTATTTTCCCCGATTCACAAGTTATGCGAACCTCATCACTGGAATACAATATGCTCTGATAATAATCTATTTTTAATTATATCTATTTCCACGTATATTTGGTGAAGTACATTGCTATTTTCATTGTGGCCATTTTCACTATAATTTCACCCCAGTTCTGTGGCAATATACATATTATATATGCTAGAACAAATTGATGTGCCCCAGGTTTGCTGGGTGCATAATATTCAAACATAAATAACGTTTTAAATTTGAAAATTAACTTAACTTCATTAAGATTAGACATCTAGGTTTAATGATGTGTGAGCCATAATAAATATACACAAGTAGATTAAAAATACACTGACACAGATGTTCCACATATCATTCACTATATTTCTCAAGATAAATCAAGAAAGACATGCAAGTCCAACGCTGTGTACAGACTGAATAGTGAGTTCCCCCAATGCAACGACATCTACAATTTGCGAGACTAGCCAACCATTAAAGAAGAGGTTCAACCAACACTAGAGAGCCAGCACTATTGAGTACGCATTTGCAATTTACCATCATATCTTTTGGCAATAAATTACAACAGAAAGGTAAGAAGAGACAAAACCAACTTCTAGAATTTTCTAACTGATTTTATTTTACTACAATGCCAACGTGGCAACAAAAATGTCCCCTGTGCGGATGGGGAATCAATTTTACCAATACAAATCAAATATAATAAAAATTTGAAATACTGAATGATGGCGTTGTGAATCGCCAACCCCCCATAACAACAGCAAAGACACTCATTCAGCATGGAAACTATGGGCATACTTGACAGAGGACGAATGTGGTTTGAGTGGTACATAAAAGAGACAATTTACAAAAGGTTGCATCAACATTTTTCTTACACACAGGGCTCTACGTTGGGATTTGAATCAACTTGTCCGTCGGACAAGTAGAGGTCTAAGTTCACTTGTCCGCCAATCAAATGCACTTGTCCGCACAAAATATTAAGAATATTGAGGAAAAGTATACATATATATACTTGTATATGATAATTAGTATATGTGTATAATATTATAATTGCGCAAAATGTTTGCATTATTCAGTACCTTTCCATTTCTGAATTAAGAAATTGAATTAGGAAATAAAAACTGCATTTGACGTTGTAATTCTAACATAAAAATTATGAAACAAAATGCATAAATTTGGAACTGTTTTATGATGCCTCTGAGTAGTGAATATTTAAAATCTACATTTTCTAAAAGATAGACCACGCAAGTATGCATTATGCAATAAGCAGTATGACCAAACAATTTTATATCTACATCCTGTTAAATTTTTTAAAAACTTTACTCAAAATCAGAGCTCAAAATCAGCTTCTTGAACAAACATTACTTGTATCGACCCATGAATCTACGTCTCCTCTTACCTCTAAACATCCACCTCTCAGAGACCTCATGGGCCTCATAAGCCATGCAGTAATTAAGCTCTTGGCTTTAGCTTGTTTATTAACCATGTTAACCCTGAAGATCGCAAGTTTAGAAATAATTATTTTGATCAAAATAGTGTAAAACAATAGCATAAGACAAAAGTGTATTTAATAAGCATATCGGGAACATGGTGTATGGATGCTACTTGTCCGCCGGACAAGTGCCCGTGAGAGTTTACTTGTCCGACAGCAATTTTTACTTGTCCCGGACAAGCGGAATGTGCTTAATGTAGAGCCCTGCCATCAGGTTTCCCATGGGTCAAAAGCAACGCTTTAACATTTTCGCTCTGCCTACTCTCAGTTTTTTGCAAATAAATCTTAAAAGTACTTACAACACAAATAGTTTCATACTGAGTATAGGCTAAATAAATAATTTTAGGTATATACTTATCAGGTCTACTAGTTTTTAATTTACATGGATCTCCTATTCAGAAGGAAACCGCGGTATCCGTTAAAATCATGTCAGTTTTGACCAATAGAAAAATGCTCTGACCTCTCAAACCTGACAAACAACACTAATAACATAACTAATGTCTGTGTCAGAAATTCCAAAGAAAGTTTATCTCTTGGCCCCAAACTATGCAAATAATCATGAACCTTGCTAATCGACCAAGTAACATTATAATGAGGCATGGCTGGCCTATGTGGATAAACAGCACGCAAAAACTGCCTAACATTAGAATCCTGACCCAATGGTACATTATTTATCTCAATATTCTTTGACAAAGAAGAGCGCATTGTAATGGAAGGTACTGAAGTTTGCGCATGTGCACGTACATCTCATAGGGATCCTTCTGTAACTAGGGACAACAGTGTAATCCGAATTGTCTGCAGCATGGATTGTTATTGTTTACATGTACATGTAATCGTCATGTATGCATCCCAATAAGCTGAATCACTGTTTACCAGCAAGGCTGTGATAGAAGTTTACTTGTGCGATGCACTTTGATCAGCAGTTGTTAATTATAATAGTCTTATCCAAACTATATGAGTACCACATAATAATGCGTATTTACTATAAAATCTATTCACATAGCCAAAAACTTCAAAAACAATATATATACCATTTTCATCATTGAATCCTACGATAGCTTTGTCTGTATTACACTCTTGGTACAAAATTATGGTATCTGGTTTTCCACCAGAGCGTTTATTCTCTAAATAATTTTGAAGCAATTCTGAAGACACTCCCGCAGCAAGACCAGTTATCTAGAGGATTAATGCAAGAAATAGCTTTAAATCTAATTGTTAATATATAAATTTGTGTACGTCTCATAAATATGTATCTCTTCTTTCACTTCAAATTTGCATGTAACTTTCCAGCTAGTTTCCTTCACATTCATACATGCTTTAAAATATTAACTTTCAAATCTTCATCATCCTGTGTTGATTTATTTGTGTGATTTTTTTGCAACAAATAAAAAGTAATATATTTACCTCTGCACATGCTGGTGCAAAAGTAATGCCTAACAATCGGCCTTTCAGCTTTTTTATGACAGGTAATGGTGCAGCTGAAATAGAAATAATCAATAAAATCTTACAGGTAATAAATACGAGTTTATGATTCTATCCTCGTTCAGGATCGGAATATTTGACCTTTGACATTGCGCGGGAAGAGCATTCTGAAGATGCAAACAGTTGTTTGGCGAAACTGTTAATGTATCAAAAATATCTAGTGTTGTGAATAAAGAAAGATGAACCAATATATAAATAACCACATTTACATTTTTTTAATATATAGATATCGGAAAAATCCACCCAAAGTATAAAATTATTTTCTTGCATTCGCACCGTGTGTGATAATACGTCTTTCTCCAGACTCGGCGGACTACACTTCACAAAGATAAACTCCGCTGTGGCTGTAAATCGAGTCTGTTGTTTCCGACCTCCCTGAAGTGAAAGAATAATACAGCAAGTTTTATTATTTAGTTAGGTATTTAGATAGACGTTTATAACTTGTCACATGATGAAATCAGTTGGGCGATTTAACATATTTGAAATAGGTACTAGAAATAAAAGTTGTGTGAGGCAATGTTATTTTTAAATCAACTATTATAAAAAAAAAAAAAAAATGCCAAATACACCAAACACACAAATTGCACCCCAGCGAAAATAGATAAATGTGTACGTATGTTATGAATTTTCTAGTGACCATTTGATACATCAGTGTTGAATTTCAGTGGGTGCCTGCACGGCCAGGGCATTAACCCCTGCGAAAGATTTTACTCACAACTGTGTCTTGGAGCAGTGAAGCTCGGATGGCACTGGTCAGGTCTCCAAAATATTCTACACTATTTACATCAGAGATGTCATGCACTATAAGATATACATAGTAGTCAAGGAATCAATTAACACTAGAGAAATCTAAATAGATTATGAAAAGACACTGGCCATGTTAATAATTTTACTAAACAGTAAGTAATGTTCATCTTGAAGAGGAAAGGAAGTGAATAAAATTTCAAGATAACCAATATTTAAAATAACAATGTTGACAAATGTCTACTTAATAAAATGAGATTAAATTAATTACAAGAGAATTACAGATTTTCCTGTAACATACATGTACATGGTTAATAAATGCTTCAGTAATGCATCTGTGTTACAGGGTTCATACAATCCAAAACACTCATGCTTCCACAGTTCTCCAGGGGTATTTTGTTCTTAAAAGTATTTTTTTTCCATGACGATGAACTAAATCTAAAGGGTAATTCAAGGGTCTATTCCTAAAAATATTACAGACTTTCTTAGCCAGTGATTTTGGAGATAGTTAACATGTAAACCCTGCCCCAACATCTATTATAAAGGATATTCTGTGTGGTACTGTGCTCTCCTCCATCCATCCTGGTTATAGTCACTTCCTGCTGCGATTCTACAGATTTTCAAACCACCTTTTCAAGCTCACTATCTACTTCCTAAGAATAAGAAATAAAAACAGAAAACTGATAATTTTTAAATATGAATTTAAGTCATTTTTCTAAAGTTAAATTACTGACATAAGAATTCATTTTACACAAATTAAAAAAAAAACATGTATTTTTTATATGGATACGAATTTTTACATAGAAAATGTTTTTTTGACTGAGCGTTATCTTTTTGAATAAGTAAAGGTCAGTCAAGTGAATACTAATTTGAGTGATGAACAGTATGCATTAAGGTAGCGTTGTATGTTCCCCATGGAGTTGAGAAAGGCAATAGCTTGAGACGAATGTCAATGACCTGGTGTGAATGTAAAGTCGCTTGAGCACAATGACAGTAGCCTACTGTAAATATGCACATTTATGTTTACTTGTCACACACACTCACATAGATATTGAATATAACATTCAATGCATCAACTTAAAAGTGTGCAACCACATTATGGAAAATAAAATTTGAACCATCTTTACTGTCACCCTTCTGCATGTCTCATTGTTGGAACTAGAGTGCACAAATTTGGTATGTTGTTTATATTCAATATTGTTGTTAACTGGTATATAGCAAATGGATTCATTTTATATCCTTATTTTTCTTCTTTTGCTTATCCCAACCAAAAAATTAACTAAAAACAAATATATATTTATTTAAATTTCGACACCACAGTGTCCATGTCAAAATCAACTCTGATTTGATTTTGACAAGGATAATGTGGCGTCGAAATTTAAATAAATATTGTTATATTTGTTTTTAGTTAATTTTCTTGGTTGGAATAAGCAAAAGAAGAAAAATAAGGAAATAAAATGGTATGTCATTGTAAATGGCGACCACCTACAGAATACTTTATATGAACCCATAAATGTATTTACATGCAGTTCTCCTAACAGCTTGTGACAAAGCGTGTCCCAAAATTCCAGGCAATCGTGGAGCTCACCAGGTGTGTATCCACATTTCTCGATTATACGTTCACCCAATGGCAGTAATTTTTCCTGTAATATAATTTACAGTCCACCTTTTATCTTTAGTTTTTAAATATTTTTTACATGACATTCCTATTCTATTGCTGCTATAAAAATATATTGGTAGTGTCTTCCACTGCTGTAAAAATATACCGCGCAAAGTGCAGCTAAATTAGTTATTCAGGCCTAAAAATGAATAAGAAAAAACTCATTCAGCATGTGAGCCCCCCATAAACGATAATCAGTTGGATTTAACCCATAGTCTACCGCCGATTTCATTGGTTTGACAGAAAAATACACGCCCACGAATAATCCGATTTGAAAGTTTTCGGTTCAAGACAATAACTTCTCTGGAGGCTCCGTAAATAATCATTTCTTTATAAAAATTTACAAATGTATTCAGAATCGTATTGGCATTCTTATTTTCAGCAAATGGTAACAAAATTATGGTCTTATATGTCTAGAATATTTTCTAAACTTCAAGCTGGTCAGTCCCTTGATTCGAAATGACTGCACGGAGCTGTCATTTTAAAAGTAGTGATTTTGGCACTTCCAGCCATCGTTTAATAATATTATTGCTCGTGGCTATCAAAAAACGCATGAGCAGAACAAAAACATATATGGCAATACTTACAATGAAAGGTATCTAATACATATCAGACTTCAAACATTTAATTTTCATATTTTCAAGGTGAAAACTGTCCTTAACTTGACACTGTGAAGTTTCACACTTTGCTGTCGAATACCAAATCATTCGCAGCCCGGGCCGCATTGGCGTTCACTAGATCATTAAACAATCGGTTTATGTAGCATCAGCTGCATGAATTCATGTTGAATAACTCACCGTAACGATGATAATTAATTATTTGTAAAAATATTATACATTTCAATTGTTTCTCACCAAGCCATTTTGATATCCCATAATTTCAAAGTGGCATCGTTTCTCATTGGTCGTTCATGTAAACATGTGCGCGAGTAGCCTTTATCACAAGCCGCAATATTGTATACAACGATTGAAAGCAGTGCAATGTAGACTACATTTCAATTAATTTGTGTCAATCTTTTATCGAAGCAGAAGTGCGTAGTTTTGGTATAAAAGTTTTGATCAAGGCTGTATCTTTGTGGTTAATTTCCAATGACGTCATTAAAAATAATAATATCTCCTTGTCATCAACAGGAAGAGTAGGTATATCCCTTCAAAATAGTATATGATATGTGGGGTCAATTTCAATAGAAATGTGAGTATTTGGCGATGTAAATTAGTCGCATAAAATAGTTTGCCGATGTGCAAAAAAACGTTCTTCCAAATGATAGTAAAATTATATCAATACCTTGTTTATTTTCCACACAATTTACATCGGTATGTAAAGTTTATTCGCTTTAGTTTGACATACAGAAGTATCACGTGAGTATGGGAAGTCTTTCTGAATGAAAAAGTTGGTTGATAGAGAGGGTGATTTTCCCGTGATAAAGTCGGTGTAGACTCCGATGTGGTAGACTATGACTTACACATATCGTCAAGTAGAGATAGTTAAATATAGTGTACATGTGACATGTACCAATATACTTCGACGATTGTCAGCTATTGGTTACTAATCCGGTAACAATCTACTTACGAATGATGCCTGTGCAGCTGCAGCTATGATAAATGATGTGATAGTGTCTATGAGACTACCATCAACTGTTGTCAGCAGTTCAATGTCATCATACCAAGGCATACTCTGTAACATTGCTAGGGCTGAAGACAGGTAGCATGAGCTGCCTACAGAGAGCAGAGGAACAACTGCAACAACAAATATTCTACAGTTGTATACAACTGATGTACTTTAGATAATTATGTTACTCATTATAAGTGGCACATCATGAAAAAGTATAACAAATTTATACCTGTCCTGGAACACGCTGAGCTGCTTGCGGAATCTGCTGTTGATGTTGACGCTGCTCTGTTGTCTCCTGACACTACGGGCTCAGCTTTGGATGGTGATGCTGGTGCACTGCTAGACGGTGCTGTTGAGCAGCTCTGTGAGATAGCCTATGAATGGTATGGAAAAATCATTTTGGTCACATTGGTTGCTCTAAAACATTAAAATTGTCATATCAAATACACGTTATAAGCATTCCAGTATCAATTAATCATTCAAATCCTTTGAGTTTATATGTTTGTAAGCCAGCCTATAGAGTACAGGTCTACATGTGAACATGAAAATCAGGGCTTAACACTAACTTTTTTTGGCGTGCCCACCAGGGCACATGATGGTCCAAATCCATGTGTACTGACCTCATTTTTATGTGCCCTGATTTTTTTTAGCGAAACCGCAGACACCAAAATAAAAAAAAAAAAAAAAAAAAAAATAGTTCAACTATCAAATCAAACATGGTCGCTGCACTACTGTATGCAATCATGGATAACGTATCACTTTCATATCGGCTACGGAGAAGTAATTACACACAAAAAAACAGTGACGTACACGGTCATTGTGACAGTTTTACGTCAAAGACAATAACTTTTCTCAGGCCGAGACCACTCTATACCCCTGTAATGTTAATTTAAGATCGGGATTTCTGCAGTATTTTACGTTAGTCCTTGCACAGCTATGCCCCCAGAAGCGTATGATCTCTTGGAAGTTCGGTCTTTTCCTGGTAATGGCAGGTGCACTCGGCTTGTTATCTCTCAAAAATATACAATTTAGACCAAGTTTGTCACCAAAATACAATGCTTGCGCACTCAAATTTTTAAATTTTGTAGCAACTAAAATATAAGGGTGTTTTACTTAATAAACCAAATGTAATTAAAACAAAGTAAAATGAATTCATTAAAATTATAAAATATTACGTTTCTGATCCACTCTGCTGCTGATCTCCACCCTACATTTACGAACATGCGAGAGAAAATAGTAGGATTACCAGTGATTGTACACAAAACATTTTACCCAATACTGTTTGAATTTACAGACAGGATAAGAACAAAATTGCAAGAAAGGAGAATATTCACATGTAAGTGTATGAATGATTGCTCTGCAATAACAGTCAGTGTACTGTTTAAAAAAAGGGGACTAAGAGTGTAACCTGGAGACACCCGAATCGATACTATTATTCAACACAAATTGAATACTCTGGTGAAGAAAAATAAGGTTATTGGACAACACTCAAAGCTAAGCAGATTAGAGGGGGACTAGTTATTACATAGTTAATAGATCTTACAATTGAGCATTTATTTAGTGGTCTGAGTCCTCATTCAATGGTGCAACATACCTCAAAACTTGAATCTAAACATATTGGTAACTGCTGTGCTCTCTCCTGTGTTCCAATGGGAGTGGCCTGAAACAAATGGAAGCGGGTATTTGATGTGTGATTAACTCTTTCCAGTGAAAGAAATTATTTTATGCAGACACATTAGATTCAATCCTATGACCTTATACTAACTGTAAAGATATTTCTTCTCTATTAAATTTTTTCAGTCTGGATCCATAAATTAGTTAACGGCTATTTATTTTTGTGGTTTGGAAGAATTGCATAATTTTGAAAGTAAATTTCCGCATAATTTGACAGTAAATAAACAAATAAAAGCATGAATGAATTATTGCATTAGGTCTTTGATTAGTGCAGAACAAAGCAAACACAAATCAGTACTGTATGCCTACTTCTTTCACTGCCCCGGGCATTTAACTTGTCACAGGTAAGTTGAAAAAGTCCAATAATTGCATTATATAAAAGTAACATTTCTATTGAAGACACTTACCTCTGATCTACAAGACCTTGTTCTCTCTCTCTGAAAAATTAAAATGTCTTTGGTTCAATAAAAGCAAAGTTTAATTGTCTGTTTGTAGATCTTTAATACAATAGGTACCATTTATCTCGAAGTTGAAGGGACGTGAATAAAAATTCGAGAAATCACAGAAATAATGTAGGTCATGGTTATAGTTGAAGTCATAGTTCGAAATCATTGTACTTACTAGAGGCATAAGGTCATGTAATTCCATATCCTGAAAGAAAACATAAAGCCAGCATTATAAAAAAGCAAGACTTCCAAAAAGCAAAATATGCTGTATTAATTGTAATTTATTGTAGAAATAAATATTTTTTACATTTTCAATTCCTACTAAAAAGTCTTAACCATGGCACGTTTAGAAATGGTTTAGATTTATAGACTACACTGTGCTACTCGGGTTGAAACGGACGAGATCCGGAACATATTAAATGGTCATCCTTCCCTCTGTCCTCGATCCATCCCACCAGCTTCCCAGTACACAGGTGAGGAACAGATCAAATGAACAAGCATACAGCATACAGGTATAATAATCAATCTATATAGTATATAATCAAAAATGTTAATAAATAGTTGTTAAAGATATCACAGACTTTATCTATATTTGCACCAATAAAACTCAGTTTTACCTCTGATGTGGATGCTTCTCCAGTATTTCGTCTCCTTCTAAATTGCACCTAATTCAAATTTTGAAAAAGACTGAATTAAGCTATTATTTTAACAAGTAACAGTACTACATGTGTATTCATGCACTCACTGAACTTTCTTCTGGGATGCACAATTTTTAATTATTTGCATTCTATTGAAAAATAATGATTCTTGGATTCGGGACTTACATATAGATTAATTAGTAAATACAGAGAAAGATGGCAGAAAGTCATGTGACAATCATGTTCAATCTCTTACTCATAAATTCACAAGCTGATGACATGAACATATGTGATTATTTATTGAAATTGAATCCATTAACAATAATGATGTTTGCCATAAAGTGACTGATTTTTACATGCGAGTGCATGCGTCTTACAGAGATACACAAAATAAAGATTTGTACCTCTGGGGTGCCAGCATCATCGAAGTCAAACTGAAATGAAAGGAACGTAAACAGAACTGTATATATAACAAAATACAAGTTATAATGATGAAGTTTAGTGATCATTGTCTATTGAAAAACTTACCCGTTTGGTCAGCAAGTACAACCGCAGAGGAGAAATTGTGCAAATCGATCGAAATTTGCCAAATGTAAATGGTTCTCCTTCTACTTCTTTCGGCAGCACGTTGTGGTTGAAGCGTCCCACCACAGATGTGAGCTGATTAGGCATAAAACGTTAAAAAAAATAGAAATTAGATGATTTGATATTGAATGCACAATTGTAATAGTTGTTGCATAGTTTGTGCCTACTTGTGAAGATATTGATGCATACCTTGATGGTTGCGTACCCCTAATAAATTGCATTGACATTTTTATGATTTATCATACACATGTATTGCACAGAAGTGGCTAGATATTGAGTGATAAAAAGTGACATTGGAACAAATAACTAAAAATTTAAAAGTATTTTAAATTATCTGCAAAGCAATAATGACAAAGGGAGCGTTGATGTCAACCACATTTTGGCACTTTCTGACCCCCACCCCCACCCACCCTCGTCAACTTCAGGACCCCACCCCCCCCCACCCTCCTGTCAACTATGACGGTAATGTCAATAGCGGTGATGTCCCTGTCAACTTTTATGGTGACCGCCCCACCCCTTCACCCCTAAACTTTCAACTTTTGCTGACCCCGCCCCCTTCAGGGTTGACGTCAATTGTGAACACTCCCAAATAACTGAATTCTACAACTGTTTTTATTTTTTTTCACAAAATAAATAACAAAGTACATCAATGCCATCACTCTTGGAAAAAACACAGAATGGGGGTGCTGAACTTGTTGGGCTCGCCCACTCTGAAAACTGCTGTAATGTGCTGGAATGCCACTATACATGATATATGGTCCTGAAAACTCCTTTTAAGATGACAGTACATACTATAATTGATTAATGATTGTCAATTATATGAAACGATTAAGGCCTTCTTTAACTCATTCCTTGGTTTACAAAAATGACCGACTAGCAAAACCATCAGTTATTATAGAACAAAGAAAAATAAAGAGATGCTTGACAGTTGGTTTTAATTCCCTACTGACCAACAAACAGTTTTCAAACAAATATACTTTGTAAATCAAAGAATCACTGGGTGTAAGTATTTTCAAAATTCATACCTCTTCAAGGCAAAGGCCTTTGATCGATGTCCCTCCGGGGAAAAATTGCTCCTCCAATGAGGATTTTAATTCACCAAGAGAGCAATCTCTCTTGATTGACATTGACACAGCCGCACCACAACCCCCATCTTTTCGGCCTCATCAATTCATAGATTTTCTTTTTGTCGTTGTAGTGCTTCCACCCAATGTAGGTGGACAGGGCATTGGGCTTTCTTGTACTCCTTTCGGGTTTGCCAGCCTGAGATTGTAATACATAATTAAAATAATTATAATTTCCAGTTTGGAGGCAAATGTTTGGATCACTTTTATATTCGTGTGCTATTTTAGTGTATTCATAGTTCCGATGCTCCGCCCCGCTCTAGTTATTTGCTTCTTCTACCATGTGGGTCCCACAAACACCGGCATGTCACAATAGAAAGCATTGGAAAATGCGGCATTTTAAAATGTCATAATGTCAGTAGTTTTTTTAATCGTAGCAAGGTCAGGATTAGGTAGAAAAGTGGTACTCGTCAGCAGGACTAGTAACCCTTAAATATCTACTCGTCCTGCAAAAAAAGTACTGGTCCTCCTTACACAAAGCTCTATATTTGCATACCATATTGACCAGAATTGCTACTCGTCAAAAGGACGAGTTTCTAAAACATTCTACTCGTCCTCCACAAGTTTTTACTAGTCAATACGAGCGGACGAGTGGCTAATCCTGACCCTACGTAGCAGCTTGTCATCGAAGATACTCAAGAAACACAACACAAAGGACTGTCAGAATTGATTTTCAATTCCATGTCTCCCCTGGAAAAATAGAGGCCTGCAGCCTCTATCACCCTTGCGCCAAGAGCCAAGATGAGCTAGTCAGAAATATTTAATAAGGCTTGTAAAAAATCAATGTTTACAAACATAAATTTTCAGTACCTTTCATAAAACCAATACCGTATCCCCATGCAATAAAGCACATTTTGTGAAATTGTCTCGATTTCTTATGCTGGTTTACACATACTAGTACTACGTATACTGAATTAAGTTATAGCGTATACTGAATATTGATATTAAAGAAAGTAACGTGATATGTATCGTATCGCATATTTTTGGATGATTTGTGTTGTTTCTTGAATATCTTCGATAAAAAGCTGTTACAAGTAAAAAATACTACTTATATTACGACATTTAA
>CM032664.1:43517655-43550799 GCA_019095985.1 Streblospio benedicti | reverse complement strand
GCGGAAGAACTCCATTTCAAAACAGCGTTTGCTTTATGATAATACATTCATGATAAAATTCTTGGTCCCTTTAATACCTAGTGAACAATTGAAATTTGTACATAAATATATAATTCGTAAATACGGCCATATATCATTGGAATATCTAAAAGCGCATTTGCTATTAGACACAGCTTTACATGATAACGCTTACCATTGCCTAACATTTACCCCCAAATACTGACAAATTTTATTACAACTCTCAATATTGAACATATATTTTTTAAATTATCTCCAATTTTATCAATTCTACAAATTCGAGCATGCAGCCCCTCGTCATCCATCATCACCCCAAAAAGAATTTTCATCATCTTCATACCGAGTAAACATTACATTGAGTAAGTAAATATATATATATACTACTTTTGTTCTTACTTTCTAAAAAGCCTCCATCTCTCTCATATAATAACAATCATTCCATGTAAACAAATATAAATTCACTTCACCGAACTAAACATATCACAATAATATATATATATATACGTGCCTGCACACCTTGTACCAAATTCTACTTTTGTACTACTGTGGAATGAACATCTTCAATAGACACTATTTTTTTTACAAATAAAACATTTTCCTTTAAATAGAATAATACTTGCACTAATATCTGAAAACACAGCTCTGACATAGGGAAGGTCTGCACACTCAGTGTACGTCCCCCTTCTAATAAACAGTGCAAATAAAAAAATTTGCCCTCTAGTAAATATTATAGAACTGCTGATTTTACAAATTCAATAATCAAATTTCACAATAAATATGTACTTAAATACTCTCCCCTTTACATTAGTTATTCTTTGTACAACTGTTGTTGAAATCAAATACCTTCAAAATTGAAACTTGCCCCTCTCCCCCTCGCAGCTCAAACATGTGACCCCAAAGACCCTTTTTACATAATCATGTACAACTCTATTTCACAAGATGTAACAAAATTTTTAACTTAAACTAAATATCTAAAATAATTTCAACTCAAATAATCATCTTGGTCATCAGTTCCTATACAAAAAAAACAATAATCCATCCAACTCTGAAATGAAAATGCACACCTACAACACAACACAAAAAAATCAAAACAGTCCTGATATGAAATTCAAGCAGTTCTCAAGCAAAAAAAAAAAACTCTGGGAAATTCACACACCCCTCCATAAATGGTCAATCAAACCAGCCCTGAGATGAAAAAAATCAGCAATAAAGCACTAGCAAAAATAAAAAGTCCTGGGTCTCAAGTGTTCTCGGGGCGGTCTCTTGGTCTCGCCTAGAAAAAAATCACGTGACCGTTGGAACGCCATAAAATGCGCATGCGCCATATTGACTTGTTTCCCGCGTTTGTGAAGTTTATGTTAAGTTTTTTTGATTGATTTGATTTTGATTGAGGTAAGTACGTGTCAGTAGTTGAGGAGGAGATTATTGAATGGGCAATGATTGTTTAGATAACAATGACGTTTATTTCGGAGGGCTTAAGGCTTTTAACACCGTCTAGTTGAGTGAACTGTTTGTGTTCATAAATGACACTGCAGACACTAGCATTGCTAGGGGATTCCAACATCAATATTGCCCACTGGGATGTTATCTACATAGTAGATGCTGTCGCCAGGACCTCAACATCACCTCAACATACGTGAGCAGGTCGTCACATGTACATTTTAGTGACGAGACAATCTGCTTAAGTATGTCGAGGTGCTGCCGACTGCATCTTCAAGCTTGACACATATGAGCCGTGACGCAAACGACCCGGGTTATGAGCTACACCATTCGTAAACAAAAATTTGATAATCTTTTTAAATTATTTTTTTTTTCTGGTTGCCGGGGCACCTCATCAAATCTAGTACATTTTGTGAATTAATTTCCCATAATAATATTGAGCTACACCATTGGTGTTAAACAAACCTTTGCTAAGTTTATCATCTAGGGATAAGAAAAAGTAAAACTAAATTTGTATACAAGACTATTTATATGGTAGAACATAATAACTAATCAAAAAACATTTGGGGTATTTTATTACAAAATGAATGCCTAATTGCTTATATCAATTCTGCCACTTTATATGACCTCATCTTTTAAATTACTGTTCTCTTAATGAAAATCATGTACATGTATGACACACTGAATAGTGCTACTTAAGATAACATATAATTTTAATTGGTTTAAAAAATTAAAAGCATGTGTGATGTCTTTTTTGTGCGGACATCAACTTTATTCCACTAATTTTTGGCTTGTAACATTTTTTTTCCTTCGGACAATTATTCTGTAAATTATTGGAAATCATCCATGCTAAAATGCCACACCCACATGAGAATTTTTGTGCATCTTCAGCTTGTAAAGATGTGCTAACAGTCACACTTATATAGAAAAATTGAACATATCTGGCTTTTTAACTGTGTAGCCATATTGTTAAGAGGCAAATGGGCTATGATTGGAACAGCTGTGTTTATATGCTTTTAGAAACAATTAACTAATCCCTATATTAGGTCCAGATTTCACATCCAATGACTGCTTAGGCATTAATGGCATTGTATAATCTCTTGTGCATTTGGATATTATTGAACAATAGAAGTTATGCTTTCCTTCACTGGTTTAAGTCAGTAGCAGTTCCAACCATGCAAATTTGCCTGACGTTTTTAATTGGGCTTTGCCTGTTCAAAATGTCTATATTTGCAAATTTAAAGAAACCGGAAACTTTGCGTAGGTGCAGGATATTACTTTAAATCATATCTAATAATTTTTAGAATAAGTGTTTAAGGAAAAAGTTTTTAATCTGGCAAAAAGCAGTGGAATGAAATTGGTGCTACCACAATAGGCTGATTTTGGGTAGATTCCACTCAGATTGTTCAAAGTGGTGTGCAGGATCCTATATACCTCTACCAATCTCTGTTTATATCAGGTTTCAATTCTAATGTTAGAATGGCCACCCTCAATGGGCATTTGAACTACTAATGTTCCACATCAAGCATCTTAATTAAGGGGTGTACAATGTCGCGACACGCAAAATTGGTCTTTGCTGCATTCAGCGTGCGTTTGCGTTGAACTGATCAAAACGTGTTTAAATGCAGAGTTGGCCACTTTTTTTTTTTTTTTTTCTTTTAGAATATTGTTCTTGTCATCTATGCTCTCAAATTCAATTTTAACAACTGTTCCAGGTATATTTTCATGAAAAGGGGTCGTTTTTGCATGCTTCATCTTGACTTCACTCCCTATACTGTCTCTGATAAGGTCCTGGGACTTTTTTTTACAATGCTACGATCGTTGACTCTGTATCAAACGGAGAGAGATTCTGGGACGAGATGCTTGCTTCCATTTCCGCGAGTCTGCCTTCTAAATTGGCCACATCCTCACCTATGCTATCAATCTCGGTCTGAATAGTTTTGTGAAAGTCCTCAAATCTTTGGTCTAAATCTTTCTGAATCTATTATTTTAAATTTTGAATTTCCTTGGTAAACAGCAGTTCAACCTTTTCATGAACCCTCCTCAATTCGCGCATTTCTTTGGTGTTTTGTTTCTCTTTTTTATTGTCCACTCTTGTACTTAATTTGAAAGTATGCATAGCTGTAATGTTCTTTTTTTATAAATTCAATTTTTACAAATTCAATTGCAGATTATATATGATTTTTTCACCAAACTACAAGTTGCACTGTACAACTGGCAAGAGATTAATGAATTCAATACCCTGTACTAAGTACTAACAATTCAAAAAAATTAATCCTGATGCAAACACTATTTATTTTTCACAGAAAGTTATCGTTTCACTTTAAATTGTCATTTTAAAGTTATCGTTTCACTTTAAATTGTCATTTTAAAAACACACATATATCCACTTTATTGGCATCAAGTGAATCCATGTAACAAGCACAACACTCATCCAAATTATAATGCACGAGAGTTATGATTTCTCTAAGAAAATGTCAAGAAAGCTCTCTGAAGAAAATATCCCTTCTCTATATAGATCTAGTAGATTCTAGGCCATAATCCTATCATGTGGTTCAATACTTGTGAAGCCTATTCGTGTATTACTGCAGTGAACAGTGTGAATATTTCCATTTGTTCTTGATTTTCAGCAAACTACTGCAACATTATTGTACATGTGTCGTTGGTATATATATAATCCGTCTCTTGCATTAACAATCAAATGAAATGCCAACTGCCAACTGTATAATATCCCATGTCATGAACGAATTAAACATAAACATACACAAACTCTTGACATTACTGCTACTTTGCCTGGATACTGAAATTTGACAGTACTTGCTATTAGACTAGATCTACTTTTTTTTTATAGATCTAGACTAATACATTCACGGACGACAGATCTAGGCTGATTTTTTTTTATTGATTTGAAAATTGTAACAGATTTTTTTTATACACTGTTGCACCTTTAACCTTGATATAGAAATGTTGCAATATTTAATTATACTGGTGCAAGTAACAAAGTAACATTGTTTACATGCAAAAACACAGCGACCCCTATTATTTTTAGGACTAAACTCTTACGAGTTTATTCCTCACGTCGTGAATTCATTAAGTAATATACAGGGCTCCCACGTGTCCTGGAAAACAGGAATTAGTGCGGAATTTCGAAATGAGTCTTGAATAAATGCGGAAATCGACAATTGTATCTAAAAACCGGGAAAAGATAAGAAATTTTGAAGAAACCAGGCATTTTATTTAATGACCAAGAAATATCGTGCCCATTTTTCTTGTTTACCACGCCCGCAGCACCATTTATATGTAGATCGGCTTCAATTTTGTTGAGCATGTATACCATGGTCTTGTTTCAAAAGCATTTAATGTATCAACTATCATTCTTTCAATTTGTAGATGGCAGAGGATTTGAGGGCTGTTTTGCAAGCATGTGGGCTGGAGCAGCACTATGCTAACTTCATCAAAGAAGATGTAAGATTGTAAAACACACTGGAAATAGGTTCATTTAGTTTAGAGTACAGGTTAAACGATACACCGATGCACCACTGTATATTTTGTCACGATGAAAGTATCGATACGATATTCTACGGCGCGATACTTTAATGATACAACTGTTAAAATATTTATATGCAAAGCCTGGTAGAATGCTGCAGAGCAGATTAATCTGTGTAGGCCGTGGTTATGACAAGAAAGCCGACGAGGCTGAAAGGCTGAATAGGCTAATAATAGTATCATGGCTGGAAAATGGTATGACGCAAGGTTGATACTGGTGAAATTCGAAGTGTCTGTACTTCGTCCTCGGAGGATTAGTGCAGTGGCAGCACGTCCGTCTCTGGACGTATGACTGGTCTGTACCAAAGACGGGAGGCCGTGAGTTTGATGCCACGATCTTCCAAATAACTTTACACGTCCTTACCGATTATTTCACACGTGCAACAATTTTAAAATCCTTGTGGGTGATCTTATGATCCGTGTCTCTTATGTGCTCCTCCGATTCGGCCCGATAAAGCTGTTGAGAGAACTGCGAAAGACTCGCCGCAGAGCAAAATCAATGGTTCCAATAGGTATCTGAAATTATTCCTTAAACCATGAATAATGGAACCCAAGATGCATTGAATATTCATTCATTGAGCCATATTTTTATTTGCTTACACATGGCTTGTCATACAAGTGATACAGCAATGTATATGCCAATCTAAGATGTAAACACTTGTCTGTTCTAACCATGGGACGTAATTGCCATTTTAGGATATTTCAAAATTTCTCTGTCTCTGACAAGGACTGAAAAAATGTCAGTTTTATGTGAGTGATTGTATGATGTAAAGCAATCACCAAAAAAAATACAATGAAGGGTTGGAAAAGAAATAGTGTAAATCAGAATTTTCAATATATGTCAGGAAAAGAAATAGTGTATATGATTTCTAACAAGTTTTTTTGACATTCAGTACAATTTTTTTGGTTATAATAGAAAACGTTACTCCATGAACTTGCTGTCGACACATCGATTACTTATTTTGAGTTTTGAAAATTTGTATTGTTTTTAGTTTAAAATATCAACATTTTCCATTATCTTTTACAGATTACGGTCGCACATTTAAGTGAAATTTCAGACGGGGATTTCGAAAAACTAGGCCTGACCATAGGTGAAAGGACCAGGCTGAAACTGCATATATCAGGTATGAAATCATTCATTCATTTGATCAGATTAATTTCCTCATACTTTAACTTTACAATGTACAAACCAATTCCCAATTTCTAAACAAATTTGAAACTTGATCATGCACAGGCATGAACTTATATCAGCACTTGTTACATTTAGACTGCTAGTTTGTACATATTCTATCATTTTTTTATTTTTTGCAGAACGCAAACAAACCGGGATAGCAACAACCTATTCGGAGAGGTTGTCAGCGCTGATCGCAAACAGGAGTGCTGGCAGAAATGAAAAGCCTGAAAAACCTGAAAAGGTATACATGTATAATATATATGTAAACTTTATAGACCCATATTTCACCTGATTGTAATGAAGTTGTAATTGCACGGTGCAGTTTATCAAAAAATAGCCACATTTTTCACATTTTCACAGTATCAATGTATATTTAAATATTTACTTACAAGTTAGTCCGAACAAATGATGTATTTACATGTATGTTTTGCACCCAGTGCACATCCCTTAGGGCGGCTTTATAAGAAAGTAGGATGTGGGGAAAAAGGCTGAACACGGCGATGTGCGAAATAAAACCAAAAAATTAGGGATGTGGGATTTCTTGACCCCTTATGATACCCCCCACCTCTGGCCAAGCGAACCCACTTAACTGGAACATTCACAAAGGCTATACTAATCCCTATTCAGCACTGCAATATAATATATAAAATATTTATAAACTCACCAAATATGTCTTTTTTTCTATGCCCATGGAGGGTATTGTGGTCCCATTTACATGGACACTAACATTTCCTCCC
Organism: Streblospio benedicti; assembly: GCA_019095985.1. Classification (NCBI taxonomy): domain Eukaryota; kingdom Metazoa; phylum Annelida; class Polychaeta; order Spionida; family Spionidae; genus Streblospio; species Streblospio benedicti. The sequence continues at coordinate 43,543,884 of CM032664.1, read as the reverse complement.
TTAGATTTTCATTTTACATGCCAAGGCAATGGATTTCACCAAAGATTTATGGGATCTACATATGTAACTGGAGTGATTCAATGTGATTCTCAGCATGCCTGTTTGAACACACGGGTACATGCTAGTAATAATTAAAGCTACATACATCACGTTTGTTTTGATCAATTTCGAGTAATCGTCCATTTGTTTGACACTTCCCGCTGCCGATTTTAAATGTCGTAATATAAGTAGTATTTTTTACTTGTAAAGGCTTTTTATCGAAGATATTCAAGAAACAACACAAATCATCCAAAAACATGCGATACGATACATATCACGTTACTTTCTTTAATATCAATATTCAGTATACGCTATAACTTAATTCAGTATACGTAGTACTAGTATGTGTAAACTAGCGTAAGAAATCGAGACAATTTCACAAAATGTGCTGTATTGCATGGGGATACGGTATTGGTTTTATGAAAGGTACTGAAAATTTATGTTTGTAAACATTGATTTTTTACAACCCTTATTAAATATGTCTGACTAGCTCATCTTGGCTCTTGGCGCAAGGGTGATAGAGGCTGCAGGCCTCTATTTTTCCAGGGGAGACATGGAATTGAAAATCAATTCTGACAGTCCTTTGTGTTGTGTTTCTGGAGTATCTTCGATGACAAGCTGCTACGTAGGGTCCGGATTAGCCACTCGTCCGCTCGTATTGACTAGTAAAAACTTGTGGAGGACGAGTGCTTATTTTTAGAAACTCATCCTTTTGACGAGTAGCAATTCTGGTCAATATGGTATGCAAATATAGAGCTTTGTGTAAGGAGGACCAGTACTTTTTTTTGCAGGACGAGTAGATATTTAAGGGTTACTAGTCCTGCTGACGAGTACCACTTTTCTACCTAATCCTGACCTTGCTACGATTAAAAAAACTACTGACATTATGACATTTAAAATGCTGCATTTTCCAATGCTTTCTATTGTGGCATGCCGGTGTTTGTGGGACCCATGTGGTAGAAGAAGCAAATAACTAGAGCGGGGCGGAGCATCGGAACTATGAATACCCTAAAATAGCAGGCGAATATAAAAGTGATCCAAACATTTGCCTCCAAACTGGAAATTATAATTATTTTAATTATGTATTACAATCTCAGGCTGGCAAAACCGAAAGGAGTACAAGAAAGCCCAATACCCTGTCCACCTACATTGGATGGAAGCACTACAACGACAAAAAGAAAATCTATGAATTGATGAGGCCGAAAGATGGTGGTTGTGGTGCGGGTGTGTCAATGTCAATCAAGAAAGATTGCTCTCTTGGTGAATTAAAATCCTCATTGGAGGAGCAATTTTTCCCTGGAGGGACATCGATCAAAGGCCTTCGCCTTGAAGAGGTATGAATTTTGAAAATACTTACAACCAGTGATTCTTTGATTTACAAAGTATATTTGTTTGAAAACTGTTTGTTGGTCAGTAGGGAATTAAAACCAACTGTCAAGCATCTCTTTATTTTTCTTTGTTCTATAATAACTGATGGTTTTGCTATTTGGTCATTTTTGTAAACCAAGGAATGAGTTAAAGAAGGCCTTAATCGTTCATATAGTTGACAATCATTATTCAATTATAGTATGTACAGTATAGGTCCGAATATCCGGATTCCGATTATCCGTAAATCCGCTCTATCCGGATATGAAATCTTGGTCCCATTTTTTACGAACTCAGACATCGTATTAAAATAGTTTCACCGAAAAAAATTGCGAATAGGGGGGAAAATCGCAAATAGGCAATTGAAGCAAATAGCGTTAGCCTCGTCACCCGGTTTCTATTGATAATCTAAGGTACCTTACCGGTCCTTTACGGGGTGATAAAGACTAAAACGTGTCAGATCTAGATCTTTAACAAGAAATAGGTTGGAATTGGGCCGATATGTTACCGGTTGTTTTCCAGATAATGGATTGTTTTGATTGTAAAATAAATATCATATTTGTAATCTAGACCTTTTGCTCGTTAAATGCATGTATTTAACTTCAAAATCCGATGAAAAATAAGCAAGATATTAACTAATTTAAGAACGTTATGGCAAAAAAGTTCGCGGTCAATGCATGTTTAGAAGCACGTGGTCGTTATGTTATGCTATTGTAAAATAATAAACCGATAGTATAGCTTAAAAAATATTGTTTCTAGAGGTCAATACATGTTGATTATTATGATAATCTTGATAAACGTACAATGGATATTGATTATAAACGGAAGGTAAGGTTACTTGTCACCTATAAGTCCAGAAATATGCCAAAAACGTTCGATACTTGTTCGATTCTCGTACTTTCGCCCATGTCATGGTCTATCAGAATAGTTATGGGTCACCACCATGATATCCGGACGCCCGCTAATTCGGACATCTCATCAAGGTCCCGAGGGGTCCGGATAAGCGGACCTGTACTGTACTGTCATCTTAAAAGGAGTTTTCAGGACCATATATCATGTATAGTGGCATTCTAGCACATTACAGCAGTTTTCAGAGTGGGCGAGCCCAACAAGTTCAGCACCCCCATTCTATGTTTTTTCCAAGAGTGATGGCATTGATGTACTTTGTTATTTATTTTTTGAAAAAAATAAAAATAGTTGTAGAAGTCAGTTGTTTGCCATTATTGCTTTGCAGATAATTATTTAGCAACGAACTTTGTTCATGCTAAATGATTGTATTAGTGAGGTTGGGGGGGGGGGGTAGAGAGGTTGCTTCAAAGTAAATTTACATATGTTTCTATTAGAAGGGATTTTCTGTTTCTATTAGAAGGGATTTTCGAGATTTTTGTTTTTTGGTGGAAATCGTATTGAATTACACGTCAGGCCCGAAGACTGGCCCAAGCTAGACTTCAACCAAAACCTTACAGCCAAGAGAATTCTTCCATCTTGGTCCCCTTGTATTCATATTGTGTGAACGTCTTGCATTTGCAATGTGTTTATATTTACGACCGGAGACCATGGAATAAAAGTGACTGTTCAATATCCTTGTGAACTTAAGCTTTAATATTGCTTTTGATTATATGCAATAATTTGATCTATTATTTACTTAGATAATTTAAGCTTTAATTTTGTTTTTGATTATATGCAATAATTTTATCTATTATTTTAATTAGATAATTTTAAAGTTATGTCATCTAGTGTACATAAAGTTAAATAATATTATTTTGACATTTTAGTGCCGAGGCGCATAATTGGTTCAGTTTTAGAAAAACAGTTTGAGTTTGTCTGCCACATTCGTATATAAATTCGTGGTTCTAGTCTCAAACAAATTGTCAACAACAACAATTTACCTTGAATACATTTCTAGAAGTAAATAAGCAGCATACATTAATAAGAAATTAATTAGTGTGAAATTTAACCAAACAGGCATTATCTGCTGCAATTTTGAGTAAAATGGAAATACTCTTATTTGTGTTAAAGCTTGTCGTATATGGTTTGAATTGTCATGAGAATTCATTTAAACAAATGTGAAACTAGACTCATCAAGGTCATATCCAGATATATATTTTGAGCCTTATCAAAATGAAATGTATTCTTAGGTTCAAATACAAAAACACGTTGACACTACTAATTAATTGATTCTATATCACCGAATAAAAGGCTGATTTTTGCTCTTTTGGTAAGAGTGACAAAGTTGAACATTTTGAAAAAGAATGTTCAATTTTTTACGTCCATCTTATTGTATCTTGGAACCGAATCACAAATAAATCGTTTGGCAAACTACCCAATAAGTGTGGACGTTGAAAATCTACTATTTCTATCAAAACGGATGATGTTTTTGTCGGGTAGTGGTAGCACTGGTGCCTGTCAAAACTACACGGTTTTGAAGAAATAAAAGTTGAACACGTTTTTTTTGGTCCGTAATATTGTAAAAAAATATTTATTATGAAATAGGGATGGTTTATGGTTTTTTTTTGTCTATCCTGGATAAAAACTTCGCTGCACTTAAAATTTCTACTGCTACTACGACATTTAAAATCAACCACGCAAGCTGTCAAATGAATGGACGATTACTCGAAATTTCAAAATTTAACTTTATGCTGTATGTATCTTTATTTATAATGGTAAAAATAAACTAGACCGTCTCCTGAATCTGAAAATGTTCTGATATTTTTTACAAAGGATCATATTTTGACAATGAAGCCCCCACATGAATAGTGTCACGCAAAATGCGTTCTGGCACTGAGGGGGAGTATAGTCGGCTGGCGTCAAGACATGTAAATTGGTTAATTAGTTTATCTTACTTTTATGTATATTGTTAACAGAAATTAATAATTTTAACGATACAAATTCTCAAAGAGTAAAAATTCATACAAATACTAAAATACGACATGAAGAAATTAATTCAAAGAACACACTTAACCAAACAGGCCCAGGGCAATTTTGTAAATGGAAGATTTACTGTGTCCAGTAAAAAATTATGGATTTCTTTGTCTAGAAATTTGGTTATGGCTGATTAAGTTTCTTTCACCTTATAGAAAATGTCCTCTACATATAATTCTAAGAAATTGATTGCGGGAATAAACGTTCGTTGCTCAATTTCGAGGGGGTAGACCTCTATCTAGTTTAAAATACTGTTGAATTTTTAGTTATTTGTTCCAATGTCACTTTTTATCACTCAATATCTAGCCACTTCTGTGCAATACATGTGTATGATAAACCATAAAAATGTCAATGCAATTTATTAGGGGTACGCAACCATCAAGGTATGCATCAATATCTTCACAAGTAGGCACAAACTATGCAACAACTATTACAATTGTGCATTCAATATCAAATCATCTAATTTCTATTTTTTTTAACGTTTTATGCCTAATCAGCTGACATCTGTGGTGGGACGCTTCAACCACAACGTGCTGCCGAAAGAAGTAGAAGGAGAACCATTTACATTTGGCAAATTTCGATCAATTTGCACAATTTCTCCTCTGCGGTTGTACTTGCTGACCAAACAAGTAAGTTTTTCAATAGACAATGATCACTAAACTTCATCATTATTTGTCTCAAGTTGCACTTGTACTATTATCCTTGAATAGATTGGTAGAGATGTTCAATATCCGTTCCAGGGACATGCTACTGGTGGTCACGAGCCCATTATTCCGCCATCGAGCGATGTAAGTATGACATAGAATCATCAACTTGTGCTTCTACTTAAAAACACAAGATTGCTATTTATCAATGTCCTTATTTGTCTCATGTAATACTTATACTATTATAAATATCCATTCTAGGGACATCCCACTGGTGGTCAGCAAGGACACACTGGTGGTCAGCAAGGACACACTGGTGGTCAGCAAGGACACACTGGTGGTCAGCAAGAACACACTGGTGGTCAGCAAGGACACACTGGTGGTCAGCAAGAACACACTGGTGGTCAGCAAGAACACACTGGTGGTCAGCAAGAACACACTGGTGGTCAGCAAGCACACACTGGTGGTCAGCAAGAACACACTGGTGGTCAGCAAGAACACACTGGTGGTCAGCAAGGACACACTGGTGGTCAGCAAGAACACACTGGTGGTCAGCAAGAACACACTGGTGGTCAGCAAGGACACACTGGTGGTCAGCAAGGACACACTGGTGGTCAGCAAGAACACACTGGTGGTCAGCAAGAACACACTGGTGGTCAGCAAGGACACACTGGTGGTCAGCAAGGACACACTGGTGGAACACACTGGTGGTCAGCAAGAACACACTGGTGGTCAGCAAGAACACATGGTGGTCAGCAAGGACACACTGGTGGTCAGCAAGAACACACTGGTGGTCAGCAAGGACACACTGGTGCAAGAACACACTGGTGGTCAGCACACTGGTGGTCAGCAAGAATACACTGGTGGTCAGCAAGAACACACTGGTGGTCAGCAAGCACACACTGGTGGTCAGCAAGCACACACTGGTGGTCAGCAAGAATACACTGGTGGTCAGCTAGGACACACTGGTGGTCAGCAAGAACACACTGGTGGTCACCAAGGACACACTCTTGGTCAGCTAGGACATCCCACTGTTGAGCATGAGCCCCTAATTCATCAATTGAGCGATGTAAGTATGACATAGAATCATTAACTTGTGCTTGTACTTGAAAACATATTAATGCTATTTATCATTGTGCTGGAGGCCTTATCACTTGAGTTCATTTTTGGATTATGCTGCTAATTAATGGATTATACACGTGAAAGTCATATATACGTTGGTAGGCGATTGGGAAGTCATGCATTAAATGGGAAACATCGGTTTACTCGGGGTTTCTTTAGAAACGATTGAGATTTTCATAATCAGTTTGACAGCTGTTGGCAAAGTGTACTCCGACGAAAATTTCAAAGTTTAAACACGTTTCTGGTTCGTAATATTGTAAGTAGAAATATATTTGTTTGATTTCTGGATGATTTGTGCTGTGTTTCTTTAGTATCTTCGATGACAAGCTGCTACGGTTAAAAAACTACTGACATTACGACATTTAAAATGCATCATTTTCCAATGCTTTCTATTGTGACATGCCAGTGTTTGTGGGACGTGGTAGAAGAAGCAAATAACTAGAAAGGGTCGGAGCACCGCACTAGAAATAAAGCTATATACAAGATTCATTATTTGAGTATGACAATGTTAAACTTGTATTTTGTTATATATACAATTCTATTTACGTTCCTTTCATTTCAGTTTGAATTCGATGATGCTGGCACCCCAGAGGTACAAATCTTTATTTTGTGTATCTCTGTAAGACGCATGCACTCGCATGTAAAAATCAGTCACTTTATGGCAAACATCATTATTGTTAATGGATTCAATTTCAATAAATAATCACATATGTTCATGTCATCAGCTTGTGAATTTATCAGTAAGAGATTGAACATGATTGTCACATGACTTTCTGCCATCTTTCTCTGTATTTACTAATTAATCTATTTGTAAGTACCGAATCCAAGAATCATTATTTTTCAATAGAATGCAAATAATTAAAAATTGTGCATCCCAGAAGAAAGTTCAGTGAGTGCATGAAGATACAGTCATGTAGTACTGTTACTTGTTAAAATAATAGCTTAATTCAGTCTTTTTAAATTTGAATTAGGTGCAATTTAGAAGGAGACGAAATACTGGAGAAGCATCCACATCAGAGGTAAAACTGAGTTATTGGTGCAAATATAGATAAAGTCTGTGATATCGTTAACAACTATTTATTAAAATTTTTGATTATATACTATATAGATTGATTATTATACCTGTATGCTGTATGCTTGTTCATTTGATCTGTTCTGCACCTGTGTCTACTGGGAAGCTGGTGGGATGGATCGAAGACAGAGTAAAGGATGACCATTTAATATGTTCCGGATCTCGTCCGTTTCAACCCGAGTGTAGTCTATAAATCTAAAGCATTTCTAAACGTGCCATGGTTAAGACTTTTTAGTAGGAATTGAAAATGTAAAAAAATATTTATTTCTACAATAAATTACAATTAATACAGCATATTTTGCTCTTTGGAAGTCTTTTTTTTTATAATGCTGGCTTTATTTTTTCTTTCAGGATATGGAATTACCTGACCTTATGCCTCTAGTAAGTACAATGATTTCGAACTATGACTTCAACTATAACCATGACCTACATTATTTCTGTGATTTCTCGAATTTTTATTCACGTCCCTTCAACTTCGAGATAAATGGTACATATTGTATTAAAGATCTACAAACAGACAATTAAACTTTGCTTTTATTGAACCAAAGACATTTTAATTTTTCAGAGAAAGAGAAGAAGGTCTTGTAGATCAGAGGTAAGTGTCTTCAATAGAAATGTTACTTTTATATAATGCAATTATTTGACTTTTTCAACTTACCTGCGATAAGTTAAATGCCCGGGACAGTGAAAGAAGTTGGTATACAGTACTGATTTGTGTTTGCTTTGTTCTGCACTAATCAAAGACCTAATGCAATAATTCATTCATGCTTTTATTTGTTTATTTACTGTCAAATTATGCGGAAATTTACTTTCAAAATTATGTAATTCTTCCAAACCACAAAAATAAATAGCCGTTAACTAATTTATGGATCCAGACTGAAAAAATTTAATAGAGAAGAAATATCTTTACAGTTAGTATAAGGTCATAGGATTGAATCTAATGTGTCTGCATAAAATAATTTCTTTGACTGGAAAGAGTTAATAACACATCAAATACCCGCTTCCATTTGTTTCAGGCCACTCCCATTGGAACACAGGAGAGAGCACAGCAGTTACCAATATGTTTAGATGCAAGTTTTGAGGTATGTTGCACCATTGAATGAGGACTCAGACCACTAAATAAATGCTCAATTGTAAGATCTATTAACTATGTAATAACTAGTCCCCCTCCAATCTGCTTAGCTTTGAGTGTTGTCCAATAACCTTATTTTTCTTCACCAGTGTTCAATTTGTGTTGAATAATTGTATCGATTCAGGTGTCTCCAGGTTACGCTCTTAGCCCCCTTTTTTTAAACAGTACACTGACTGTTATGGCAGAGCAATCATTCATACACTTACATGCAAATATTCTCCTTTCTTCCTATTTTGTTCTTATCCTGTCTGTAAATTCAAACAGTATTGGGTAAAATGTTTTGTGTACAATCACTGGTAATCCTACTATTTTCTCTCGCATGTTCGTAAATGTAGGGTGGAGATCAGCAGCAGAGTGGATCAGAAACGTAATATTTTATACTTTTAATGAATTCATTTTACTTCGTTTTAATTACATTTGGTTTATTAAGTAAAACACCCTTATATTTTAGGTGCTACAAAATTTAAAAATATTTGTGTTGATCAAAAATCATTCTCAAAGAGTTCTTTTGTTTCTTTTCAATTAGTGAAACCAAATGTATTTTTAACTCTTAGTCTACAGAGAATCTGCCATTACAAAATTTAATCGGTGTTTTGAACAAGGAAAAAAACCTCCATGAATAAAGCCGTTTTGACCGATTTAGTATCAAGATGATAAATTTTCTGTAGGCTCCGTAAATAATCATTTATTTACATAAATTTGCATGTGAGTTAAGAATTGGATTTTTTAGCATATGCTCAAAGGATTATGGATTTATTTGTCTATGATATCTTCAAAACATAGAGCTTGTATCGCCTTCCATTCAAAATGACTGATCAGAGCTGTCATTTTCAGAGGATTAGTTTTATCACTTTCCGTCATATTGCAATAATATTATTGCTCGTGGCTATTAAACGACGCATGTACAGAACAAAAAATACTTAGAAACGCTTACATTGAAGGATTCATAGTTCCGAACCACGCCCCTTTTTACGTCTGCCAGCCAATCAGCGGGCGGCTTCATACAAACATACGCAGGTGCGCTATCATGGTCTCACAAGCTTTATCTCCTCCCGTAGTAAACAGTGAGAAATTGTCATGTTTTGACACCAGATTCTTGAATGAAAATGTGCTAAACATCTTAATTTTTCAGTTGGGATGCACTACCTTTCCTCTTTTCTACATTGTATCCAATGTATACATATCAATTATCGATTTAGAAGAGTTATGACGTTGTAGTAAAAACACTACCGCACACTGTCACTGGCATTTTGACAGTTTTACGTCTGAGACAATAACGTTTCTGGTGCCTCCATAAATACTAAATTTTTACATAAATTGTCCACCTGTACACAGAATTGTATCGCGGTTCTTATTTTCAACATCTAGTTATAGGAATATGGATTTTTACGTCTAGATTATCTTCCAAACATGTAGCGAGTGCATGTAGCTTGTGCTGCCCTCGATTCAAAGACCGGTTCGAGGTACACTTTATAAAGAGGAATTTCTAAAAGTTATCATACTCGTAAAATAATTTGACTGCTGTGAGTCATCATAAAGGGTACAGATGATACGAAAATGAACATAAAACAGCTTACTTGAGTGAAAGACTCTATAAAAACGTCTTCAAATATATCTGTCATATGCGTACACCCGTGTAAACTGTCAAATTTCTTCATCGCCAAACACACACGCACAAACCACTGTGATTTTCAAACAATTTGCGTGATTTGAGAAATATCCTTTCGTCAATGTCTTCATAACCAGTTCATAATTGATCCGACGTGTCAATTCTTGATGGGTATGTTATTGTAACGATAATAATCATTTCGTTTCACAAATTTATCACTATTTGGCGAGCTCAATAGACTAGTAAGAGCGGGTTGAGGTCTAGTAGACTCATAGGCAGGAGGTCCCTGCCTTGAGTATGAGCAAAAGCGGTGCCTGATAAGTCTACCATTACAATCCCCCCGCCAAATAAGGGACTTTTGCACGTACAAAAGGACCTTTAGACCTCATCCCAACTTACATATGAGCACGAATATAAACAAATACATACATTCAATCTCATCTTAATATATATTGAAAAAGAACTACATGCTAACTAGGACATAAAAATATGCAAGAGTCTAGTTCACATACTACACATGTTCACTTATTATACTGTTGAATAACACATTAAGAATTAACCGAAGAACTTGAAACGTTAAATGAAATACATACAATCATGACATTAATAAGAAACTTGGATTTGAAATAGTATGAAATCACATATGAACTTGTTTTGTTACAATGCATTTAGTTGAGTGCACACGATTTCAAAGACACAATGAGTCACTTTCTCGTCCATAAATAATGGTCCTCAATTAATTTATAACATTCTATTGGTTATAACTACATATATGTTATATATATAAGCTGAATAATGTTTACAATAAATAATCATCAAAGAAATGACAGAGTGGAATATCCATGATTACTACACTTATATAGCGCACTACATTAATCATAAATGCGTTTAACACAAGAAGCAAAAAAAATCTATATATAATGTTTAAGTGCACAAAGAATAATACATTAATACTGGTAAACATATAATGAAGTAATTGATATATACATTTTGTGAATAAAGATTAAATTAGTTTATTTCAAACGAATGTTCTTATTTCACAAATACATGATAGTGTCCCATATAGCCGCTAGACGGCAATACAAGTGTTCATATCGTCCTATGGTTCTGCGCCGCCCTGATTGGATGTTGGATGTAGCTGATACAAAGGGCGTGGCTTATCCCTCGTTACTATGGTATGTAAGTTCCGTCTTGTAGAGTTGATGTTATTTCTGTTGTTTTCGTGCTAATAAAGTGTATACCGTTTGCAATTGAGTTGATTCTGTTGAATCAAACGTTGGGTCGCAGTCAAGATGAGTGTGTAACTTCTTAACACGTATACTTCATGTGAGTAAAAGTCGAAGTTAGCACTGACGATATTTATGTCTAAAGTTAGATTATTAACCCTTGTTATTGTTTCTTTTAATGCTGTGTCAGATTGTTCAAATGACCTGCCAGAGACCGGAAGTTTGAATAGGTGTTATTTTTGAAACTTGATACGAAATCGTACATCGAATTGATAGTATCTGCATTATTTTTAACGTATCGTGCCGTGTGAATAATCTGTTTTTGCAAGTCCTGTATTGATTCTTTGGAGGTGAATAATTGTGATAAAATGCCGCCAATGTTGAGTATATGTGCACTCCTGTGTCAGTGTTTTAAAGTTTGACACGCAATTGTGTCGTAAGTTCCTTATAGTTAGGTCTGCATAAAAATCGCCAATACCGTGGGAAAGCAAAACTCGCCCAATCACCGCCTTTTTATATCAAGTCCGGTGACGGGATTGTTGGTTGGTCATACCGCACATTTTGGCTATGTTTTCTGACACTGTGCTTGTGGCACTGGCCGTCTTGGTTTTATATTGGTTATAATTGGTTGTAGGGGATTATATATGGAAAGAATAAAATAAATTTTCAGAAAATAACTAATAATAATAAGCAATGCTGAGTTGTGACCGGGGTTGCTTGAGACCAATCGATTTCAACCATATGAGCTAAACATTCTTTTCCCAGCACGAAAATGAATGGACCTGTTTACATCGATTGTGAGACCAGCATTGCCTGTGCGATCCAACAAAAGGAGCAATGACTTATTGTTCTGTATTTTGCTGAGTTCTGAGTTTGACATCTAAAGTTTTATCAAATTTCTGGTCATCTGTTATATGTGGTGGTTTTAATTCATCCCGTTCGTCGAGGCAATTCCCATGGGTTGGTGATTTCTTGATCACGGATCACGTGTTCAACATTTGTCGTTTTCAATCTCCATGTGTTGTCTGAGGGGATTGTTTGATGCGTGGCGAATTAGTGAATCCAGGATTTGTTGTGGCAATGGAATTTGACGGATTTTAATGTGTCCGTTGGCCGTCTGCTGCAGATTATCTTGTCACTTTCCTCGCCTGTTTTCGCCATTTTGGTGTCTGATGTGTCAAATGAATGTCTGTTGCTAGTCAATTTACTGGCATCATCCTTCTTGATGGGCAGTTTATTGACACATGTGTCTGCTTGTGATCCAGGTGATTGATTACGGTGACTGGGCGGTTGGGATAAGTGATTGTCACTTGATTCGAGATGCGAGGTGTTAATTTTGTAATCTGACGCGGCTCGTTTGGAGTATTGATTAGACATTGACCTCGTGATAACATCTATACCAGGAGAGTGTGGCCATCTGTCTGATAGTGGATAGTGTGTATCTTTTGGAGATGGGAAATCTGTCCGTTGGAAGCGGTCTGTGATTTGTGCAGCGACCAAACAAGATTCATAGGGCTCTATACGTAATTTTTGTATGGCATGAACTCTGTATGGTTTTAAAAGTGAAGCTGTGTGCTTTGAAAAATCAAGAACAGCTCCGTGTTCATTTAAGAATGTTCTACCCAAAATTAAGGCGTGGTTCAGCTTATCGAATACGTAAAATTGTTCAGAGTATTTTTTACCCGCCATCTGTAGGTGCAGTGTAATGCTGCCTGTAGGTGTGAAATTGTCACCGCCTGCTGTATGAAATGATCTAGTGGCTGGCAAGTTTGTTTGCGCCAATGCGGCACAATTGACAATGTGGACACTGAAACACAAGAGACGGATGCGCCCGTGTCAAAGCTGTGACATGTCTTTGACGCGGAAGAAAATGTCCACTGTAGAATGGAAAAAATTAACATCAAGGGCATTGGTATGGGAGATCGTGCAAGTGAGGGAATGGCACTTGGGTGTGCTGCCGTGGATGTGTTATGAGTATTATGCAAAACGTTGTGACGAATGTGAATGAGAGACGACAACTCATGGGTTTGATCTAAACTATTGAAGTAATGTGAATGAGATGATGAGTGGTGATTCGATGATTGGGGCGACGCAGCAATTAGTTTAAATGTTCGTGGGAATTATTCTTGTCACTCACTTTGCCGACTTGATTTTGTTGTCTTGGTTTGTCTTTTGTTAAATCTATTGTCACCATATATCTTGCCATCTCTGTTTCGAGACTGTGATCTGTCGCTATGCATGTGAGCGGTAGTCGCCACGTGATTGGCTGTTCATATCGCCGCGCGATTGGCTGTTATACCCTGATGCCGTGCTGTCGTGTTTTTATGGCATTAATTGAGGCTGCCGCCTTTTCCTTAGACGTAGCCTATTCTCAGAAGCAAGCTTTGATTAATATTGTTATACTCATCATCTTTAATCTCAGCTGCAATCTCGCCAATTTCGAGGTCGTCAATATCACTCATTTTATGCGGTTGTGAGTCAACAACCGTATCGCCGGTATTGATGTCTGACGTGTGGTGTGGTTTGAACGTGACGGTGTCGTCACTTGAAGTGAAAGGACGCCGGGCTGGTGAAAGGTTGTGAGAATGTGGGTGGCCTAACTGCTTTAGGCTTAGGTGTTGCGAAACCACTGTCAGCGGACGCTGAAGGTAGAATGTATGACGCGGAGGCGCCCTGAATAGGAAATTCAGTGTCAGCGGATGCTGAATGTAGAAATTCAGTGTCAGCGGATGCTGAATGTAGAAAATGTGACGCGGATGCGCCCTGAATAGGAGATTCAGTTGGTGAAACTTTTTAAATTTCGGGAAACGTTTGGAGTAGAGTTTCTTTTCATAGTAGTTCAATCTTGATGACAGTCACACCGACCATAGCGCGATGCAATTAAGAGTAGCGGCTGGTAGTGGATGTAAAAAGATTTAAATACCCCAGCAAATCTTTACTATCAATGATTTCTGAGAATACTTCTGGTATGTTGTAGAACAGAGGTTACCGAATTTATCCCAAGTTAAAACTAAGAAGATCAGCAAAATTTTGATTCAACACTCTTGGGTAGAAAGTCGGCAATTTGGTGACTTGACTTGACTGACTTGAGGAGCGTGCACGGATATTGTGAAATAAATAAAAAAGTCTGTGTTGTCATACATTAATTCCAACATCTCTGGACAGTTCATGAGTTGTACATTAGATATGCATGAAGGTTTTGTGTCAACAATTGTATTATTCATTAGAAAAAGACGTCTAAAATGTCGCATAAATTCAATGCTTTCTATTGTAACAAGGCGGTGTTTGTGAGAACAACGTCGTAGCGTAAACAAATCGACTGAAAGGGGCGGAGTCAACGGAACCATGAATATCCAATACGTAACAGGCTTCTAAGTTTTAATTTCAAATTTACAAATTTAAAACGTCCGAAAACGTGACAGCTGTGACTTTCTCTACTTTTGGTCTTCTATATCGAGTCATACACAGTTCTGAATGAATTGTCATTAGGTCGATTATCACACAATTGGTCTATTTGTATCTGTGCAATATTCTGCAAATTCCAAATGGGACATTGCACAGAATTGACGTCACACTCTAGTGGACGTCTGGGAGGTCCATGTCAGGGTGTATGGACCCTGCCGTCTAGGGGGTAGGCAGCATAACGGTCTCTGCTGGGAGCAGATTCCACAGAGGTATTATTCTTGGAAAGAAGGTTACCACAACATAAGGATTAGGCGATTCCCTTCAAAATGTTATATGATATGTCGTGTCAATTTTCCTAAAAATCGTAGTATTTGGCCATCGAATTTAGTCCTAAATGGATTGCTGATGCGTAAAAAATCTTCAAAATGAAAATGGCATTATATTAATTCCCTGCTTATTTACCACAAAATTAACATCACATTGTACTGTTTATACGGATTTCAGGGAGAGTACAATTTGGGGTGCACAGTAGTCTTTCTGTATTAAAAGTGGCTCAGAAAAGATGTCTATTTCTGCATCAAATGTGAAATGCAAAATATGAAGAAATTACAATTTTGTAGATTAAGAGTTACAATTTTATTCTATGTTTATTCTTATGTTTACGAGTATTATTTGTTATTATTATTTTTTCTTGTTTATTTTTGTGTCAATACCAACTTCTATTTGAGTGTCTTAAAGATAAGGCTCAGTGTAATAAATTATTGGTGTGCTTGTTCCAAACTTGTATGGATACGAGCTTCCCTTACAGAAAATTCACTTGAACGGACGTTCCGAGTCTTAAATCATGGTACGTTCCCGGGGGAAGCTCTGTCCACTAAAAATGTTTCGGGTTAACGACTGGTACATACGTCTGAGACTGCCCATTTGAGTGAATTTACCACATGGAAACTCATAATTTCAAGTTTGGAAAAAGCACATGAACGCAGCATTACTGTTCTGTAAAAATCAGTATTAATAAACAATGACTTTTCCTTTTTAAGTGTAAGACAAATATGATTATTACATTAACTAACTCTATAATAATAATATGAAAAGGAATAATTTCCATATTATTATTCTGTTGGAGAGTATGGCATCAATCTGTGGAGTGTGGACAAAAATAATTTGGTATTTTTGTTATTAATAATAAGATCCTCATTTAAATTATGAAATGATGTGAAGTCAAATGCTGTGGGTGTGATCGCCATTACTAATTCAAACAGTTGGTTTAAATCATACATTGTAACGTTTGTTCTTTTAGCTATGGGGATTGCCCCATCTGCATGAAAGAATTCCCCATGACAGTGCTGCCAGACCATGCCTCACAGTGCGTGGGTGAGGAAGCAGACAAGTGAGTTTTTTAAAACTTGGGACACTGTTTAATGTTTTGTCGTTCAAAGGATCTGTGTTTCTGTCCAAAGACTAAACTGCGATGATCGCAGGTCGCAAAGGAAAAACGTTCATTCCATGGACCAATCAAAAGTCATATAAGGATCAAGTAAATACACAAAACCGGGTGAGTTGTTTAACATGATTTTGTTATCAGTCGAGTTCTTGGGGTGTATCATGACGAGTCCGAAGTACGAGTTGTGATTCAACACAAAAGCAAATCCTGATAACAAAATCATGTTACACAACGAATACATTTTTGTATATTTATCATTCTTGTTTATACATAAGCCATGCTGTTTTAAACTTAACTGCTTTAACAAAAAGTTGTTCATTTGAGAAGGATCCATATACAGAAGTTGTATCAGGTTAGTTCGAACATGACTGATACGGATTTTAGGTTATCGGGCAGTTCTGGACCCTAATAACCAATGGAAATACAAGCAAAAGAATGATAAATTATGTAGGAAGGACAAATGGAACAAGGCAGAGAGGTTACCAACACCACTTGGTATTTAAGTACATGTAACTGGTATACTGACAGAGGAGACTATTTCAGACCTTTTGAATAAAACAGTATATGTACTGATTCGATTTGTCTCCCATTGCTAGGTTTTCCGCAGATATTTCATTAACAATTTTGGGCTTCTTTACTGTTGTAGTGCATCACTGGAGGACATCCTGAAAAACCTAAAGGCCCGCCTCAACAGAGAAGGCGGAAAAAACATCGTGAATGTAGTGAGAGGAAACGTACTGGAGGGGGGGATGAGATGTTTTAGTCGAAAGAATTTCGATCCCGAAAAGGCACTGTCAGTGCGTTTCACTGGGGAAGAGGGAATCGACGAGGGGGGTTTGAGTGTTGAGTTTACAAGACTTATCCTGCAAGAGATGGCCGCTGACAGCAGCCTGTTTTTTGGAGAGGACGGGCAGAAGCTCCTCACCTTTGATCAAATTGGTAAGAATCATATTAATATATCTCGTATCAAATTATATACATGCGGCTATTTTTGTTCAGCCCAAAGGGGCAGACTAATTTGCCGATGGAAATTCAATCAGCTAGATGGAGCCAGGCGGTAAAATCGGTCTTTTTGGAACATTATAACTAACAGTGGCCCTGACCAACTTCTGACCCTCCCACAACTTCCATTTTGAAACTTTCGACCCCCCACCCACAACATTCAAATACAAAGATCTGACCCCCCCCAGTTTTTTCCCGACCCTCCCATGGCTTTAAATAATGACTCGGCCCTTATATCTATGCTCATGTTTTCAGCTATCAAGCGAAAGCGGTACAGCACAGTTGGCACAATATGTGCCTATGCACTAGTGCATTATGGCATCAAGCCCACATTTCTCCATCCTTCCATGGTGGAAGTCATCACGAGAGGGTCGATTAGAAATGTTAGTGTACCCCTCGACTCCATTCAAGACCAGGAGCATCGAGAGGCAGTCCTAAAGGTATAATACAAGTCTACTGACTACATATGTATTTGCGTGCCACTTAGTGGAGTTCAGCAGTTATTTCGCTTTATATCTAAAATAGTTAAGAAATTATTACAGACAGCACAGTAATTGATCGTTTGTTGGTCAGAGACAGCCTACGTTTTATCAATGTAACTCAGACATCAAGTTGACTAGTCCGAAAGGCAACGCACATATGATGATTTTCGCTAGTTCATAATATTGTAACAAGCAATTTTCTTCCAACCAGTATTTTTTCAATATCAGCATACATCTTGTACATAATCATGGGATTCTTTAAGAAATAATAAGTGGTGAAAATTTAAATCAAACTTTAAAAGTAATTTAGCTGAGCATTATTTTTTTTGAGATTCTAGGCAGTACATTGTCATGTTTATTTATTTTTAACTTAGTAGGTTGCCTTAAAGATAAATTGTCTTGTGATGAATTTTGATATTCTGTTGGTTTTGTTTTTTTAAGCTCAAGTCGGCAAATACACCCGCTGAGTATCAAACAGCCAAGCTGGAAATGTTCGACCTTATTGAGTTGTGTGGGTGCGTGTCGATGGCTATCAACATCGCCTACAAAGATGATCTCATCGCCACCATCACAAACTTCCTCGTGCTTGGTCGTGCTGCAGAAGCATACGACCAGTAAGTATGTTCATGAACTAAAAGAACATAGTCATTTCCAATTATGAAAAGTAGTTCACAAGTTTATCACTGCTTAAAGCACCTAGAATTTCTGTGATCATAGCCATTTGCAATTGGATATTAATACAACTTGCTCAGTGCGACAATTTTAAAGGAAATGGCCTAATACAATCAACTCGAAATGAACACTGTTATTTTTCTGCAGTTGGTCATTTATCAAACCTTGATAGATTGTTTTGGTTATAAGTATATCGGTGGAAATGACCATGTGTATCGTGATAGTGAGTTTCATAATAATGCTTTTTTGTCGAATGTTTTACAGCACTTAACAAAAGTTGACCTCATGGTCATGAATCGTGCTGATTTTTTCTATAATTTTTCGCACTCCTTTTAATTGACCCTTTGGCCACCTTGGGACCTTTTAAATGTCCTATGTGTAAAACGTTCAAAATTGCTCTACAATTTTTATTTTATTTATCGTTTATTTCAAGTAAATTTAATTGTTCATTAACACAATATTTATTCAATAAATGTCAAAACAAGCAGCTCCCAAGTGTAGTCACACTAAGTAGATATACCGTATACAACAATCTAAAAGCCCATGCTCATGTAAAGGCCCACCCAAAATTTTGTACCATGTCAAAATATCTACCATTGATTTCAAAAGCAAATCGAATTCAGGTAATAGCCCACCCCCTTAATTAACACATTTTAAAAATAAAAGCCCATGGGCGTTTACAGGGTCGTATACGGTAGTACTTCTGCTTTTTCAGTAAAGGGATGATACTCAAAGTGATGATGAACATTGATAAGGTTAGATCTTACATTGCACTTATTTGATTGAATGATTCGATTGTAGGTTCATGGAGGGCCTTTCGTCATTTAATTTGTTGCCGTCGTTACGGGTGGCAGAAGTGGTTGGAGAGGCGTTTCTGTACAGACCTCAAACAATGACCGCTGAGGTCATGGAGAAAATTTTCCGTGTAATATATTCCGTGCCCGGAAGTGACAGAAGAAGGCAGGAGGAGCAGGTGATCGCCTGTTACAATGACATCCTGCTTGATTTGCAAGGTATTCTATCTGTTTTATAATATAAAACCTGCAAGTTTTATGAAATTATTTGATCTTTACAAAGCTATTTACTATCTCTATCGTGTGACGTTTGCGAGAATTTTAGCTTGGAGGGGAGCACTTTTCAGTGCACACATGTTGGTTTTTTGTTGTCCAGTCAAGTTGCAGTGAATATCATGAAAATAGTGAGATTCAACTGAGCAAACTGAATAAAGGAAAATTTACTAGCGCATTACCTAGTAATAATGTACAGTAGGCCTACTGATCGCCTAAGAGGGATCCCCATTTTCGTTCGCTTTTTTCTGTTTCGTTTCTCATTGGTAGGTTATTTGTGCCATAAATTCGCATGTTACTGTCTAAGAGAACTGAAAATTCCAAAGAAATTCTCTTATGAATTAAGTGAAAACTTACTGTAGAAAAAGGAATATTTCGTTGTTTTTTTTTTTATTACCAGATGACTACCCATCTTCAATCCCTTGTGCAAAATTTTCTTTTTTGGCCATAATGTTTTAAAATAAACTGTGTGTGTTCTGTTCATCTTTAGATTATCAATTAGTTATGACTTTTATTGTATAGTAACACCCGCCAGCAATTGCTACAAATGAACTCAAACCTTACTTAATATATGAGGCATGTCGACGAAGTCGTGAAAAAATTCTGTTTCAAACAAATTCTTATCAAAAATACCCCAAAAAGCACCGAAAAAAATTGTCATACGTGAGTAGACAGGTAAAGAAGAGAACTTTTGCGGAAACAATCTTATTTTTTACGAAAATATTTCTGTTCTGATACGCTTCTGAATTTTCAGTATTAAAATGTTATTTATTCTCTTACTTTCTCAAACTTTCTCATACGTTCTCAATAACTCATACCTTCACCAATTCATTTGTCATTACAAAGAATCTGGTGAAAAAAGTGGTCACTCCTACGCGATCAGTAGGGTAAGCAATTATCAACAAAACAATGGAAATCCTCTAAGATGGAAGGATTTTTGACTGCAAAATGGGTTTTGGTTGCTGAGGATATTCAATGTTTAGGAGGCACCATTATAGTAATGCTAACAAGTAAATTTATTTAGTTTTCAAATACAGCAATAAAGAACATTTCCGTATTACAATATGCTTTAAAAGTCAAATGTTGATTACTGTTAGGAAGAAAACTAGCCACTTAGATAGTCACCAACATTCATAACGTACTCTCATACTTTGTCTGCTTTTAGAGGAAGATCCTGCCACCCTTGTTAAAATTTTAACCTTCGCCACTGCACACGACGCAATACCGGCGATGGGTTTTTCAATCCAGCCCACCATATCCTTTCGACATAGAAGAGATTTGGAGGAGACTGATGCCACTGCAGAATACCCTGTGGCAGACACGTGTGGTCTGCAGTTGCGTCTACCAGTGCCAATGGACTATGACACTTTAAAACTGCACCTTGTCAGTGCAGTGAATAACTGTGAAATGTTTTTTCTACATTAGAAAGTTATTTATTTTTAATGTGTTTTTCCCAAGTTTGCTTTTGGATACAATTATGTTCTTCTCTCTCTCTTCTATGGCAAGCAAGCTCCTACCCACTATATTGACATAGCTTGAAGACACATCTTCCATTTGACTATATCAAGTGGCCCAGACGGGACTCGAACTCACAACCCCAAGGTTGTGAGAATAGAATGATACCATCATCCCAAGCAGCGGGCTGTTTGGATGATGGTATCATTATACCTTGGGGTTGTGGAGCTGAAATAAATGGAAGATGTGTCATCTTTATGACAATATATAGAAGATAGAAAGAGAGAAGAATATAAAGTTATTTATGGTTTGTGTTGGTATTGTGTGACAAATGCATCAAATACAAATTGTAACAACCACAAGATTAGATACAGTAAAACTAGAAATATTCGCGGCTATTTAATTTTGCAGTTTTGAATAATTCAGCACAGGTTAACAATTAATAAATAGAACTTTTCAATTTTTTCTTTTATTAATACTTGAAGTAAATATGACAAAGTAATATGACAAGGTGAACCTTGTACGGTCCACGTGTAGTACGTTGCTTGCCAGCAGAGAAGATGAAGCCTTTGACATGTTCACAACATTTGCATTAGCAGCAGCCACAGCTGTATTGGAATCATGTGGCAGATTAAAAACATCTTGATCATTAGAAGCAACATTGTGTTCTTGAAAAATAAATGTATGAAAGTTGTTTTGCCAAATTATTTTAGGTTTTATATACACACCGAAAATCAACACAGTAGTGTACTGCACATGAATACTGGTATTTGTTCTGCATCGCTAGATCTCGATGTACGTCACTTGCACTATGAAACCTTGCCCGTAAGTCCACAGTTTCTACTGTTTTTTTTTTTTTTTTTTTTTTTTTTTTTTTTTTTTTTTTTTTTTTTTTTTTTTTTTTTTTTTTTTTTTTTTTTTTTTTTTTTTTTTTTTTTTTTTTTTTTTTTTTTTTTTTTTTTTTTTTTTTTTTTTTTTTTTTTTTTTTTTTTTTTTTTTTTTTTTTTTTTTTTTTTTTTTTTTTTTTTTTTTTTTTTTTTTTTTTTTTTTTTTTTTTTTTTTTTTTTTTTTTTTTTTTTTTTTTTTTTTTTTTTTTTTTTTTTTTTTTTTTTTTTTTTTTTTTTTTTTTTTTTTTTTTTTTTTTTTTTTTTTTTTTTTTTTTTTTTTTTTTTTTTTTTTTTTTTTTTTTTTTTTTTTTTTTTTTTTTTTTTTTTTTTTTTTTTTTTTTTTTTTTTTTTTTTCTACTGTAAATGTAGTAATATGTGGTGGGCTAAAAAATATTGGCGGCTATTAATGTTTGCGAGCTATTGATTTTTTATGTTTGTATACCACCCTCGAAATTTGCTAATTAAATCGCGGCGTGAATATTTCTAGTTTTACAGTATTTAAGGCAAAAAATGTGTAAATCAACAAGAGTAATGAAGTGCAGAGAGTTACTGTATTTTAGTTGGAATAGTTTTGGGAAGCAGGCATGCCTGTTTAACTGTGAGGGGTTTGTATTTACCAGTATAAGAGTGTTTCATAAATTGTGAGATTATTGATTTGTAAATTGACTATTTTTCATGTACTGTGATTTTTACGTTTGTTACTAAGTTAAGTGAGCATTTTTTAGATAAAGGGTGCTCGCCTATGGATGGCATTTTACATATTTGGGTACTTTGACATTTGTCCTGCAGGGGAGCAGATGTGTGATCTTATTTGTTTATTGTTGCAACATTCTATGAACTGTACAGACATTCTTCAGACAAGGTGTGTCTGACCTGGATAGTGTTATTGTTTATGAAGTCTCTGCATGTTTATAAAGAAACATTGGAGTAGCTGAGCATTATCTTTTAAAGGTTTTGGCGGTTATCATTTTACATATATATTATTTCTTCTGCGTTTATTCCAGCCCTCAGTTCCTTAATTAAGACTCAATTTCTTAGAATAATATGTAGAGGACATTTTTCCATAAGGTGAAAAAACTTCATAAGCCATAACCAAATTTCTGAACAAATATATCCATAATCCTACTGATCTACGTTCACCATAGATCATATAATATTTATGACTCATAAGTAATATTTATCTTACGAAAATATAAGTAAGGGATGATGTATATTTTGTCACCGATATTCCATTTCGGCGGGGGGTTTCAGTCAAGTTTTGGATACACCACTTCTTTTTTGTGGGTCTAATATTTCAACGCACGTGCTAAAGCTTTTCATACCAGAATTCTAATATTTTCTATTTAATTGTGGCATTAAAAGGATACGAATATCACACATTCATTAATATTATGATTCCATTATATGATGTACAATCCAGATATATAATAAGTATTATCTTATGGCATAGATAGGTAATATTTGAATGAATATCGCGAAACACTATGTAGATATCTGTCTTTGCCAAATAGTAGCTCTAGTCTAGATTGCAGAAAAATGCATCAAATTTTCAAAAATTTTCGGGGAGATCCCCTCGCCCCCACATGAAGGGGGGTGTCCCCCTCCCGCACCCACCCCGCGGCGCCTGCGGCAGCCCAAAATGTGGGCCGGCACCGCTATCTCTCGGTTTCGCCGAGTTTATTACATTTAACAATTTCATTAAAGATTCACTTGACACATCACAAGAAATGTGCAAAAAACATGATTATCGCAGAAAAAAACGGCTTGTAAAAAGAATTCTATTGCTACCTAATTGAGCGAATAAAATTTATCCGACACGATTAAACACTAACACGTTTAAATAACGATGTAATTTAAGAAATATGTAAAAAATACCTAATAAAATTTGTCACATCCGCCATATCTATGTTTATTTCGTCATCATAAATCACGCTCACGAGAAATGATGGCGTATTTCTGACATCGAACAAACTAATTATTGCGCCATCTCATTGGCTAACAGATGGCGCAACTACCAATAATATTTAACGTTTCATTCGTTTCATTCGGCTAATTTATTGCGCCATCTCATTGGCTAACAGATGGCGCAACTACCAATAATATTTAACGTTTCATTCGACTGGCGCGCTAATCAATGGCTCATTATCATAATTTATGCATATGTATGCAGGGTGCAGAGAATCAGCCTTAATCAATCGCGCATGGCTGTTGCATATTGTTAACATAGCCCTTTCGATAAACGATATGTTAGCATACAGGTAGGGCGATAATAAAAAAGCAATTTTGTCGTCTTGATCTGGGGAGTAATCGATAGATTTCTTAAAATATTTACAATATTATGGTCTCAAAGTGTGATAATAAGAATCACCATCAATACTTTGAATAATGGAACCTTTTAAGTGCAACCGGCTGATGCAGGTAACAATATATTTTGATTTTTTGATGTAGTTGAACTTTTATTCTGCTGGTGAACACTGATTTCCGCAGTATCGTCTAATAGAAACATATATAAATCTACGTTGAAGCAACCTCTCTACCCTCCGCCCCCCCCCCCAACCTCACTAATACAATCATTTGCTTTTTTAACAAAGTTCGTTGCTAAATAATGAAATCAGTGTCAAATCACAAAATAAAAACACTGACGAACAATGGTTTTGACGGTGTGATGCCCAAGACAAGAACTTTTTCTGGAGCCACGAAAAATGGTTGTTTCTGTACATAAATTCACATGTGTATTCAGAATCTTATATGCTTTCTTATTTTTAGCACAGTAATTTGTAATATGTATTGCTTACTACACTAATATTGTGCGAAATGATCATTATTGTTAAATCTAGCTTATTATATGGTGAAAGAAAACCATTAAGATTTTATTAAGATTTTTGTCGGTTTTCATTTATCCCAACGCAAAACAACAACCAGATAACAACTTTTTATGCACTAAAAGGCTGGAACCAGCAACATTTTACACTGAAAGTTGCACTATGGACAGTCTGCTGGTAATTTCAAATTTGTGCTCATCTTAAAATCCCATAATAAAAGACTAACGCGCACATAATGATTACAAAGACCTCTAAAATCGTAATTTCATGTTTTTTCCCCGTAAGTTCACATCTCTGCAATTCCCGTCTCCTCCGCCTAAGCTACCTGGTCTGACCAACTAGTTGACCGGACAGTGTCATGGTCACTAGTGGTAGATATCTCCGACCCGGCGGGAAACTCCGGAGCCAGATTCCTACGACATCCGAATGTGGGTCTCAGTTACATCGACTGATCACGGTTGCGTCACAGCTGGACTGCTGAAGGTTTCCAAAGACAAGCTCTCAGACACAGACTTGGACAAATAGTAGCTACCACCGGCAACTGTATACATTGGACAGATCGTGACTTGTAGCTTCTGTGCAGTTGACGATCTAGACTAAATGTTTAAAGGCGATAAAAAAAGACTCGATTGTGTATTCTGCAAACAAATCCTTTGTTATCACGGCTGTTTTCCGGGATTTCTTTAGCTTTATTTGCTAATGACGTCATTGAAAATATAATATCTCCTAGTCGCTGACGTGAAGAGTATGTCTTTTCATGTGCTTGCATGTAGGGTATCTCATCTGAACAAGGTTACAGTTATTTTATTCATTTGTCAGGGTTGAAACTGCCTATCGTTGGGTTTGTCATCCAACTTATATAAAACAGATGACCTATTAACTTGTATTTTTATGGCATGCCCACCAGGAAACAGAAGCCTAAGATTTGATGTGCCCTGACTTAGATTTTTTGTGCCCAGGACACCAGGGCACTAGCAAACGTCAAGCCATGCTACTGTTATTGCCGAGAAAACATTTGTAACATTTGAAGAAACTGCTTTAACCTTTTCAAATTGTTGCCAAAGTTAACCAGATCAGAAAATACCCTCACAATTCCTGACATTTTCCAAATTTTCTAATTTCCCTGACATTTTATATTTATTTTAGAATTCCCTGATCTTGATTTTTTCCCCCTGACTTTTCCCTGACCCATATGAACCCTGTCAAATCATTGGTTCTGGATTTTTTTTTTATCAGGTCTGCAACTTTTTGGACCAAGAGACCTGTTATCACTGCCACGCTGTAAACGCTGTAAAGTATTGCAACAGCTGTCAGAGCACAAAAAGTAAGTAAGAAAATGTAAAACACTTTCATTAATAATCAAAATAAACAAAACAATCATTTATGTTGTATTTCATTCAGCAAACATGAAATTGGAAAACTGTCAACAAGGATATCTCGAATATTATTGGCTGCAAGTATCTCAGTACTTTTATTCACATCCCTTTATTAATTAACTTCGAGACAAACAGTACCTACTGCATAATTTAACTGATGAACCAACTTAAAATTCACAATATACCTCGACATCTCTGTCCATGTTTGGCATATCCATACCCACAACGGGAGCAAACAGGTCTATTGGCATCATCAACAGTGCATGATTCACATCCATCTCCACAATCTGAAATAATGAAAATTACCATGCTCTAAATTACAGCAAATAGAAAAAATATCTTCAACTGAATCAGATGTCCTCTTTGTGACTTGATCTTTATGTTAAAAAACTTATCTAAACTAACATCGGAAGCAATCGCCAATTCGAATTTGACATTATAAACTGCGCAGTGCCACAACTTATAATAATCATAGCAATGTTTAAT
>CM032664.1:43501536-43517555 GCA_019095985.1 Streblospio benedicti | reverse complement strand
AAAGTGTTGGTATTGTGTGACAAATGCATCAAATACAAATTGTAACAACCACAAGATTAGATACAGTAAAACTAGAAATATTCGCGGCTATTTAATTTTGCAGTTTTGAATAATTCAGCACAGGTTAACAATTAATAAATAGAACTTTTCAATTTTTTTCTTTTATTAATACTTGAAGTAAATATGACAAAAATAATATGACAAGGTGAACCTTGTACGGTCCACGTGTAGTACGTTGCTTGCCAGCAGAGAAGATGAAGCCTTTGACATGTTCACAACATTTGCATTAGCAGCAGCCACAGCTGTATTGGAATCATGTGGCAGATTAAAAACATCTTGATCATTAGAAGCAACATTGTGTTCTTGAAAAATAAATGTATGAAAGTTGTTTTGCCAAATTATTTTAGGTTTTATATACACACCGAAAATCAACACAGTAGTGTACTGCACATGAATACTGGTATTTGTTCTGCATCGCTAGATCTCGATGTACGTCACTTGCACTATGAAACCTTGCCCGTAAGTCCACAGTTTCTACTGTAAATGTAGTAATATGTGGTGGGCTAAAAAATATTGGCGGGCTATTAATGTTTGCGAGCTATTGAATTTTGCGGTTTGTATACCACCATCGAAATTTGCTAATTAAATCGTGCGCGAATATTTCTAGTTTTACAGTATTTAAGGCAAAAGATGTGTAAATCAACAAGAGTAATGAAGTGCAGAGTTACTGTATTTTAGTTGGAATAGCTTGGGAAGCAGGCATGCCTGTTTAACTGTGAGGGGTTTGTATTTACCAGTATAAGAGTGTTTCATAAATTGTGAGATTATTGATTTGTAAATTGACTATTTTTCATGTACTGTGATTTTTACGTTTGTTACTAAGTTAAGTGAACGCATTTTTTAGATAAAGGGTGCTCGCCTATGGATGGCATTTTACATATTTGGGTACTTTGACATTTGTCCTGCAGGGGAGCAGATGTGTGATCTTATTTGTTTATTGTTGCAACATTCTATGAACTGTACAGACATTCTTCAGACAAGGTGTGTCTGACTTGGATAGTGTTATTGTTTATGAAGTCTCTGCATGTTTATAAAGAAACATTGGAGCATTATCTTTAAAGGTTTGGCGAAGTTATCATT
This sequence comes from Streblospio benedicti, assembly GCA_019095985.1. Lineage (NCBI taxonomy): Eukaryota > Metazoa > Annelida > Polychaeta > Spionida > Spionidae > Streblospio > Streblospio benedicti. The sequence goes on along the minus strand of CM032664.1, from coordinate 43,516,415 downwards.
TTACATATATATTATTTCTTCTGGATTTTCTGAATCTGGATACTTCCGCTGAACATTAAAAATGATACTGTAAAACCGTAAAATAGGTGGCCCTTTCAGTTTTCATATTGTTGAGAATTGGCAAACATTTCTTTTGGCTACTGGCTCAATATTTGATTGAAATTTTGATTTTTTATTGAATTAATTTGTCACTAGTTTTCCTTGTTGTTGGTCTATGACTATGTCTCGCTATCACAGACAATAAACAGTGAGTGTTTTTGTAGGCTGATGGACAATTATGTTTATATGCCAACTGGCATTTAGGTTACATAGAAGAGTAATTATGCATTGCATGTGTGCATTGAATGGGACATGGACTACCACTGCATTTCAATGTTATTGAACATTCATGAATAATTTGTTAAAATGCTTACTAAGAAAAAAAGAAATATTATGTTTAAGCGATAGATATATAGTTCCAGAAATTACACCTACTTCAAACATGTAACCAGTACAATGTAGTATGTACGAAGGTATCCGTATTTTCTCGAATAGGCGCCCCCGCGCTTAATAATTTAAAACATGCTATTCACCCAGTGCTTGTTCAAGTAGGTGCTTATTCAAGGCCGAAAAAGCATGAAAAAATAGTAATATAGCCTCTACCCCCGGGGTTTCATCAAATACCAGTAGTTGATCGAGGCTAGGCTGCTATTTGATAAAATACGGTACTTATTATGATAGGTATCCTTTAAATTTGGCAAAAAAAGTTAAAATTTTTTTTAATTAAATTAAAAGTCAGCCAAATTTAAGTTTTTTTCTATATTAAAATATCTTTGACCACAAATAATGTGGTCTGGTGTGCTCAATATTTTTATACATAATGCACTGTTGGCAGCCATTTGTGAGGATAAGTTTATTTTTCCTCATAGATTAATATAAGTCAATTGATCAGATCAATTTTTTCGAGCAGGCAATAATAATTATACATTTACACATTAGTTTTGTTAGTTGGTCCTTCTTGCACCAATGTTAGTTAAACAGTTGATAAGGATATTGTATTCCATTTATAAACAAAAGTTTACTTGTTTGATCTGATTATTAAAGATTCAAGAACCAATTTTCCATATACATGTACAAAATCTACTCTGGATCAAGTTGTACGGAGGACATATTACAGGAACACATTTGCGCTATGCATGACTGATATATGACTGATATTTGGAGATGTGTTACTACAATCTAGTAGACTTTATTTACATTGTTATTTCGCTTGTAAGGCAACTGCATTTGTCTACAGATCACAAGATGTAGGACTAAACTTGTGTCAACTATGCTAGGTTTGGACATAAGAATACAAACACGATGAGTTTGAAAATATGGCATTGACTTTATCTCAATTTAAACGATGTATTTTACAATCAGAATATTGTATATCATAAAGAAATACACAAATAAATGAAAGTTCAATGGCGATCTTAGTGTCGATGCAAAATTCATTGGTAATGAAAATGAATAATAAAGTGCTTAAAATAATATAGGTTGTGTAAAACACAAACATCAATAAACAATACCTTTTCCATCTCAACTGTTAGAATTAGATTTATATTTCCCCTATTTAATAGTATACCATGTAATCTTGTCTACTAAAACACAAGGTCACATGAAGTTACAGAATAAAATGATTTTAGCTCCTGTACTCTGTATTTCCACAGCTGACGTCACATTTAACATTGGAAAGATAACCGGCTTCATACGTGCACCGTGAAGTTACGTTGGATGAAAAGCATTCCGTTTACTTTTCTCGAATACACGTTTTCATGGACTAATAGCTGGTCTTTTGTGGAGTGGTATTTAAATTGCTATAGAGATTTTAATACGCAAGGTTTTTTGCTTCTGTACACGTATACTGATTAGCCCTGAGCATACTCTTCAAATGTCACCAAATTAAATATTCTTAATTAGCATCAGAGACAACTACTGTGAATAACCACTGTATGTACTTTCAAAAATAATAACTTAATTCATTAGAAAGAAAATGAAATATAGCATGCAACATGATGGCGTGATCCAGACCATGGATAAGTCTACAATGTTTTGTATAATAGTAAATTAATTAATTATATGCTACATAAGATTTTAGTTTTAATTAAATGTACATTCTTCATAAATAGCTAAAAAAAATCTCCACAGAAAGTCTGAAAGAGTAGCAATTTTTAGAACATTATAGCATTTGATGTTAAAGTCAATGTAATTTTGATGTTCTATCTGCTAAATAGAATTCCTTTAACAATATGATTTTCTTATTCAGTTGTTAGCAGCTCCTGTTAAATCCATTAAGTTCCCATATAAAGCAATTGCTTCACGGACAGTTTGTGCTGCCGATAGTCCATTGTCACGCATAATTGTGTGTAGACGGTCGCTTATTTCAGTGTGGGTTGTAGTGGGTCTTTCTACAAAATCCTCTAATGCATCAAGTTCAGCTAGGTTGACCGGAATTCCGTAAGGTACTCCACCTATAACAGAAACATATAAAGGTATTTAAAACCTGTACATCAGCTGGTTTAAAGTTGAGTATGGGGAAAAACACAAGCAGAATGACACTGAGTTTTGAATTTTTACTTAGTACGAATCCTATAAACTTCAGGATGGTTATAAGCTCCTGTCAAAAGTTTTAATGCATAACTATGAGTAGGAAGTTAAAAAAAATCCTTCAAAATTCGACAAGTGGAATTCGGTAATTCCGGCCTATTAGTTTGCTGGCCATTGTATATAAATTATTGAAACCATGTTTCAAAATAATCCATGCATAAATCTAGGAGTACTAGGAATGAGAATGAAAAGTTTACATACGTCGACGCCAGATGCCTCTTAAGCACAAAGCAATATGATAAGCTGCTGTTGATAAACAGAGCCCAATGGGAATTACCCAAATAGCAACAATGTTCCGGACAGATCATGATTTTGTTCATCAATGTTTAAATGATGTGTTTACCTGACTGCTCTGGTAGTGAAAAAAGGACCTCCGGTTTTCCGGGCGGGCTCTCTGACGTTCTTGTAACTCTAATTCTGTGACCATTCCACTGTTTCTTCGCTTGATCAAGGTCTGACTGCAAAACATCCATGAAGGAGAAACAGAGGAGTTCACTGGAAATGAAATAAATCAAAATGACACATAACTGATTTCATTGACCACCACGTTTTTGTTAGAAAAATGAATGAAAGTTGAATCCAAATATTACATAATTGTTTTGGTGAAAAAAAATACTGCAAGATACTTTTGAAATTGGTTATTTTGTTCAAATTATCATGGAAATAATAACAAAAGGTACATTTTTATCCTCAAGTATTTTTGTATTTTTAAGGGCACAGTACTCTAAGATTGAATAACGGTATGAATTGAAAATATTACATTACGTACAATAGCCTAATCCCGTTTGCTATAAAAATCATACCGGTTAGTTTATTGCGTATTTACATTACAAATTTCCAAATATATTAGCAATATTCTACCATTAAAGAAATACATGGGTGGAGGAGATTTGTATGAATTCAGGACCAATAAAAAACTTTCACCTCATTAACGATCATTATAATGCATATCATTTCGTGAGCATATGTGCTTGATGTTTGTATTTAATGTCAAGAACACCTCGTATTTTTAATGTGTGTAATTGACGATAAATAAATTCAATTAAATAAATAAAATGAGTCTAAATTTGTATTACTTACCGCATCATTTCATTGTGCCTTGAAAATAGGTCTTGGTCTTCAAGATCTTTGAACAGGGCAATATATTGCTGAACCAAAGTGTTTCGCAGATTTCCCCACAATCTCTCAATGCGCTGTAAAGGTTGCAAGTTAGGTAAGTGACAGAATACATGACTTATTTTGACTCACATAATACTGTAAATCACTAATTGGCTGCTATAAAATATTTCTTTGGCTTGTAACTATTCTTAATTTTAGAGTTTTTCATTTAATCATCACCCCCCCCCCCCCCCCCGCCAAATTCCATCTTGCCAATCAATACGTAACCTGTTTATGAATTTTATACTATTACCTCAATTCATTATTTACATAATTAGCAATACTGAAAGTACATTTAACATATTCAAAGCATTTGATTTACAATATATTTCAATTCATATCTTAATTTTAAATTTTCATATTTTTGATCTTGCAATTCATAATTTTATACACCCATGCAAATTCATATTCCAAGCATTTGATTTACAATATACGGTTTTCATATTTCTCAATTCATACACCCATGCAAATTCACAAGGAAAGGTTGTCTAATAAGAAACGGTTGTAATCAAACGTCTTGAAAATTTTTATCATGACAATTATTTGCAACATTTTTTCTATTCTTTTGTAATTGTTTCAAATTTACACTTTTTTCTACTTTACCTGATTGGCAGTTGATTTTCCGACAATCCAAGTCTTAGCTGTTGGATCATTGCGGATGGCCGTTTGCATGTCCTGCACCAACACATTTTCGGTTCCCGCATCCATGCGGATAGTAAATGGTGCCAGCCCACCTTCTTTTAGGAAGTCCAGAAAATAGCCACCAATGATTTTGGGGTTATTGTTTGATCTTCCTACTTTCAACCACAATATCTTTCTGGAATATCTATAATTAAACAGGGAAAGACAATATTTTTTTGTAAATACGAACATAAGCTTTTTTTTCTGTAGTAGAAAAGGTTTATTTCAAAATATAAGCTAAAATAGAAAATCTTCAATGTACAGGAGGAAGATGGTCAAGATTGCAGTATTATATGAACATTTGTTTGCTGCTTAAGTACATTCGTATGCTTGGCATAGAAAGAGGTGACCACTACCACATAAAACGTTAATCACAAAAAAAAAAGTTCTAAATTTACTAACCCATCAATTCCGCCATGTATTGCGAAACCATATCTTTTTAGTTTGTCATATCCATCTATATGGATCAGATAAAGTGGCCCTTTGTTTCTATATACACGTCTCTGTAGCCTGTGAGATCGTCTTGCCTCACATCCTACTGGATCGATAATCTTGAGGGCAGCTTGCACCACATCCCTGAAGTAACAAAATTGTATTGCATTTAATATTCAATTTAATAACCAATTAATGATCAATTTACTTAAGCACGCCAACATTTGCTATGTTAAAAATGAAATTTCAAGAAAAAAAAAAAGTACAAAGCCAAGAACTTGTGGGAATTTCTTGAAGGATTGTGATTGGTTTCAAAAGTCAAAGATAATGCTCAGTCACAAATATGTGTATATATTTATTTTTTATAACACAACTCAAATACCTGATACAAATGTCTAAATAAATTAAATAAAAAAATACTTTTTTACACAAGATTGCTGTGAATGTTCTGACACAATCTGACGCTTGAAATTACTGTCCACTCCCAAAAGTTTCCACTTCACAAAGTATCCACTCCAGAAATGTTTGCTTAACAAAGTCCAATCCAAAGTTTCCCAGCGGCTTTCAGCTCGTCTGGCCCAAATGAGATGATATCTCCAAAACAATGCTCTGTGAGCTTTATCAAGTCTTCAAAGTTCCAAAACAAAGTTTACAAACAAATGCTTCTCAGGCGACAATTTATAAATTCAAACTTAATGACAAGGATGCATGAAATATCCAACTTGATGGCAAAGATGCATGAAATATCAAAATTGATGGCAAAGATGAACAAATCAAACTCTTCAAACTAATTCACAAACTGAAACTCCAAACTAATGCTAGCTATTAAATTGCGAGCTGCCTTTATATATATACCCTAAGGTCTAGAACAATCCACATTATTCTTAACAAATTATGTCATGCAGCGAGAACATTCCACATTCTAGAACAATCCACATTATTCTTAACAAATTATGTAATGCATTGAGAACATTCCACATTCTAGAGTGTAAACAAAATAATCCATAAACCTTTGTTTCTAGAAACCTCCGACGTACCAGATAGTACATGCATACTACTAACATCAATAATACATCAATAATATTGATTTACCAATCAACATCTTTGGTAACATGATGTAAGCATATCACTATACAATTAACATTTACTTTATTTACAACCTAAACACGTCACACTTGGTCCCTAAGTTAGTTTGTTAAAAATCAATTTGTAAAACTTTCTTTTGAAAATATAATTTTTTATAAAATATCTAAATAAAATTATTTTCATAATTGGAATGTTTTTACATTTTTAAATGAACAATGCATTTTCCACTTTTTGTGTTTGGAAACAAAAAATTCGTATTCTTCAAGTGGAATATTGATTACACATATAAAAAATATCATGATGTCTTTGTAAAAAAACAAGGTGAAATTGGATGTAACATAATGTCCAATTTTCACCATTTCCAAAATTTAACCCTAATCAGTACATTAGGGGTCCATTTGGACCCATGGGGCATACCAAATTTTGTGATATATATCTTCATTTGCTCGGTATTTCTTCTTTTTCCTTTTAAGTAGTTGTCACCCTATATCTTGTCTTTATCAGTACCGAAAAAAGTTGATTTAGTTAAATATTAGGACATACATAGAAAAAATATTTGCTTGGGGTCCGCATGGACCATTATTTAACATTTTAAGGAAAATGCAGGGTACACTGGATTTTTTTTTATTGAAGGCCTTTAATGAAGTTGTCAGCTCATATCTTATCAAGAATGAAAATTATTTTCTTTGGTTATACATAAGGACCAATACAAAAGCAATTTATTGGGGGTCTGTATGGACCCCAGGCAAGATGGGTACAGAGATCACAAATTTTGTTTGATAATTTGACATATCAAAATATGTTTATAATAAAAACATAACTCTTTGTTATTTTCATCTGACACAGTTATAATTAACATATGAATGTATTTGTATTACAGAAAGATCATGAATTGAAAAAGAAATCACATCAAATGTTTGGGGTCCACATGGACCCCTATTGTAATCTGATTAAGGTGTTTTTGGCTAATGTACTGATGAGGGTTAACATTGCAGATATAGGGGACTTGCTATGTACACTGTGAAGTTACGTCAGAAGAAAATCATATTACTTGCCCATTTCTCACCTACACTTTTTTGAAGAGTTTATATATGGCTTTTTTGAGCGGCATTTAAATATCCCAACATATTCTAAAATGGTGTTTAACTTAAACACAATTTCAGAATGCACAAAACAATCATATCGTTTCTCAGCAATCACAGTTGTTCGGAAACTGAGTATAACCTTTAAAAGTATTGGTAATAATGTGAGGTTGATAAACGTAGATGTGAGATAGCGTTTTTATGCTAATTTTGTTGCCAAGAAGTGTTCCTGTCATATAGCAAATGATCTACTCAAACAGCTAACACAAACAAAACTTGGTATTGATAAAATATAAATTTTACAAAGATAAATTTATCTCTGATGCTACCTTTAAATTAATGAAGTTAAACCTTTGTTTCTGGAAACCTCCGACGTACCAGATAGTACATGCATACTACTAACATCAATAATACATCAATAATATTGATTTACCAATCAACACCTTTGGTAACATGATGTAAGCATATCACTATACAATTAACATTTACTTTATTTACAACCTAAACACGTCACACCCCCCTCCCTGTGAGCAAAAGAAAGTTTTTCCAAAACTTTCTTTTCAGAAAATATCTAATTTTATACAATATTTACAATTACAATATACTAACATATTAATGATGATTATAACTTGCACAATAACATAAATTATTTACAATTAACAGTAATGTTTCATAATTATATATGTTACACCATACTACATTATACATAATCAAACTCAAACATTGCACATGAAAATGTCTTTAACATTACATCACAGACATAAAAATCAACTAAATACCACTTTTACTATTTGTCTACACAAATAAATTTCAATTATACAATGTCCAATGTCGAAATTCCAATATCAAAATTCAATATAGCATTAACACTTATCTATGTAACTCCATCTAAGCAATTTGTTAATAATAATTTAAATAAACAAACATTGCGCAATAGCATATTCAATGTTATATTAATCATATTCAAATACATGTTAATGTCCATGAATCTTTGATACAATTCAACAATAAAATCCATAGTAATGTTCCAAGATTTGTAGTTCACAATCCCATATTTGTTATCTTCTGAGGTGCACACTTTTAACTGGTCACTACTTTTAAGAGATACAATGATGTAGTTTGAATTACCAAATTTTATATTGTTAAGACCAAAATCTGAAGAATGAATTTGGAAGAAGGATTCTCATCTACCACTTGATCATGAATCTCATTTTCAGAACAAAACAAAAATGATTGAACGCTGTCTTGAAAATCAACTGAGTCATATGTCTGTTGATGATCTGACATGATGATATCAACATTTGCCTCCAACGAACTAGGATGAGAAGACAAGTCCTCATCATAAGAATCCAAAGATTTCCCAGGTGAACTGGAAGGACAGGATTGGCCCTCATTAAACAAATCCAAATATTTCCCAGATGAACTGGAAGGACAGGATTGGCCCTCATCAAACAAAGACTGCCCAATACAGGGGTCAGCCAAATCAACATCCATAAAGGGAGTATTTTGTATGGCATTTTGAGCCAATGACCTAGTAACTGCACTAGATGGATAGAGGTCTGGAATTTCCTCTTCCACTAATGAAGGTTCTTCAAATGCGGGAATGGGTTTCAAAGGAGCCTTAGGAGGTGTCTGATTTGGTTTGCCAACCACTTGACAAGTATGGCAAGATCTACAAAATTTAACAACATCCTTCCTTATACCAGGCCAATAAAAATGAACAGATACTTTCTGATAAGTCTTGTTTATGCCCAAATGACCTGATAAAACATTCTCATGTGCCAGCTTTAGAATTTCAGATCTATAAGACTTTGGCACAACAATCTGGTGTCTGATAGCCCAATCTTCATCAGAATTTACATCTGGTGGTCTCCACTTTCTCATCAGAACACCATGTTTCTCATAATAACAAACAGGATTCTGTGACACTTCATCATAATCAACAGCCATGGAAAATAATTTAGAAATTTCTTGGTCTTTTTGTTGTTCAGCAATCATTTCTGACCTAGAAAATATTTTATTTTCACAAGGCAACTCATCAAATGACTCAGAATTTTTCTCAGAGGTTTCGACATGAGAATTTTCCTTGTCTTTTAATTTCAAACTCATGGATCGTGTCACAGCACAAACAGGATAAATTCCAGGAACTTCCTTTTCAATTGGATCAACATGTGATTCCAGAGAAGGATTTTCAGTCACAATAGGATCTGCAAACACTTTCTTGCCTGCAAGGTCATTGCCAAGAATAACCTGTATACCATCACAATCCATTTTTTCTCTAACACCCATTGTTACATGTCCTGACACAAGATCAGTGGACAAGTACAACTTATGAAGAGGTGCAATACTATAATCATCTTCAAACAGACCCTTAACAAGTGCACCTAAACCAGTGTCTGTTTCATTTGTGAATGGCAAAACATCTGCCAAAATTACAGACTGGAGTGCCCCAGTGTCTCTCAAATATTTAATTGGTTTAGCATCCTTCATATCACTTGAAAGTGAAACAAAACCATCATGAATGAATGGCTCAAAACCCTCCATATTTGGTTTACAGGGGGAATTCAATTTCTTAACAAATCCACAAAGAGTACTAGATCCAACATTTTGTTCACAAATGGGGCTTGGCTCATTCTCCAAAGTACAAAGTGAGTTTGAGTTAGACTCATCCTCCAAATCACAAAATGAGTTTGAATTAAACTCTTCCAAATCAAAAAATGATTCTGAGCCAAAAGCCTCCTCCAATCCACTAACAGAACTAGACTCTTCAGTAGGTTTACAAACAGAGTTAGACTCTTTAACAAGTGTGTCATGCACATCCTTCACAAAATTGGATACAGTTCCAAATTTAGAAACAAAGTTTACAGTAGTTCTACCTGTAATTTTTCTTTGTTCCTTATTTTTCAATAAAGGACAGTCAAATTTCATATGACCTGGCTCTTTACAATAATAACAAGTCATACTTTTAGCTGTCTGACCAGATTCTGACTTTGGCTTGGTGTTACTATCACTTGAGGTCTTATTTTCTGACTGACTCTTGTTTTTTGCTTGACTATTTTGCTTAAAATTTCCAGAAGAATTAGGATTCTTATTTGTAAATGACTTTTGAGGTTTGCCAGAAAAAGAAACTTTGTGTGTCAAAGCATAGTCATCAGCTAGTCTAGCTGCATTATCCAATGTGTCTGCACTCTGTTCATCTATATATGTTTTCACATCAGAGTGTATGCATCTTTTTAAATTCTTCAATCAAAACTAGCTGGCGCAATTTATCAAAATTTTCCTCAATCTTTTTAGAATTACACCAACGATCAAACAACTGTTCCTTAGTTCTGGCAAACTCAACATAAGTTTGGTCATTTCTTTTTTCCCAATTTCTGAACTTCTGGCGATATGCCTCAGGCACCAATTCATATCCTTTTAAAATCAAGGTCTTCACTGTATCATAGTTTGAAGCCTGATCAACCGAAAGTTGTGTAAAAATTTCCCTAGCCTTGCAGATAGAACACTCTGTAAGAGCATAGTCCAATTTTCCTTAGGCCAATTCAGATTTTTTGCTACTTTTCAAAGTGCAAAAAGTACTGGTCAACCTCCTTTTTCTTGAAATGGGGGTACCAGTCTAATATATTTGGTTACATCAAATTTCTTTTCTAAGGCCTCAAATTTGTCTGAATCTTGTTTTAATCTAAGTTTTTCAAGTTCTAGCTTTTCTTTTTCTAGTGCCTGTTGCATTTCCAATTTTTCCCTATCTGCTTGTCTTTGCAGTTCTAATTTTTCCCTATCTGCTGCTTGTTTTTCTCTTTCTAATCTTTCCTGCATTTCTAATTTTTTTAGCTCAAATTCCCTCTCTTCCCTTTCTTTTTCTCTTTCTTTTTCTATTTTTCTTAGCTCTAATTCCCTTTCTTTTTCTCTTTCTTTTTCCTGAAATTCAAGTTCTAATTTTTTAAATAGTAACATTTTTTCAGTTTCAGATAAAATTTCTTCTTCCGAGAATATTTCATCTTCTATCAATTTTTCTGCAACTATGTTTTTGATTTCTGATTTTTTTATGGACTTCTTAACATCAGATAATTCAAGATGCTCAGCTAATGCAAACAGCTTATCTTTGTTTAAAGATTTGAATACTGTTGCATCAGGATTTTCTATAAATTCTTTAGGGTCAAATTCTGCCATGTTAATACGACTTCACTACAACCACCAAATTCACACAACCTCAATCAAATAACTCTAAAAATAAATTTTGCACAGAGTTTAAAATAATCCTGTACACATTCAGATTCAGAATCCCGGACGAGCCCCCAATTTTGTTATGGCTCAAGTAACAGATTAGAACGTCTAGGGGTATGGTCAAATTAACACTGCGAATTTAGTGGTTAAATTTTACAATTATTTATTTTTATAACACAACTCAAATACCTGATACAAATGTCTAAATAAATTAAATAAAAAATACTTTTTACACAAGATTGCTGTGAATGTTCTGACCCAATCTGACGCTTGAAATTACTGTCCACTCCCAAAAGTTTCCACTTCACAAAGTATCCACTCCAGAAATGTTTGCTTAACAAAGTCCAATCCAACGTTTCCCAAGCGACTTTCAGCTCGTCTGGCCCAAATGAGATGATATCTCAAAACAATGCTCTATGAGCTTTATCAAGTCTTCAAAGTTCCAATAACAAAGTTTACAAACAAATGCTTCTCAGAGCGACAATTTATAAATTCAAACTTAATGACAAGGATGCATGAAATATCCAACTTGATGGCAAAGATGAAGCATGAAATATCAAAATTGATGGCAAAGATGAACAAATCAAACTCTTCAAACTAATTCACAAACTGAAACTCCAAACTAATGCTAGCTATTAAATTGCGAGCTGCCTTTATATATATATACCCTAAGGTCTAGAACAGTCCATTATTCTTAACAAATTATGTCATGCAGCGAGAACATTCCACATTCTAGAACAATCCACATTATTCTTAACAAATTATGTAATGCATTGAGAACATTCCACATTCTAGAGTGTAAACAAAATAATCCATAAACCTTTGTTTCTGAAACCTCCGACGTACCAGATAGTACATGCATACTACTAACATCAATAATACATCAATAATATTGATTTACCAATCAACATCTTTGGTAACATGATGTAAGCATATCACTATACAATTAACATTTACTTTATTTACAACCTAAACACGTCACACTTGGTGTAGAGTAGTTTGTTACAAATCAATTTGTATTACTTTCTTTTGCTAAATATAATCAGAAAAGGATCTAAATAAATTATTTTGATTTTGGAGATGTTTTTAATTTTAAATGAACAATGCATTTTCCACTGCAAGTGTTTGGAAACAAAGATTCGTATTCTTCAAGTGGAATATTGATTACACATATAAAAATATCATGATGTCTTGGTAACTAAAACACAAGGTGACGTGATGTAACATAATCGAAGGATTTTCACCGGGATTTCCAACATTTAACCCTAATCAGTACATTAGGGGTCATTTGGACCCCAGGGGGCACTTTTTGTAATATATATCTTCATTTGCTCGGTATTTCTTCTTTTCCTTTTAAGTAGTTGTCACCCTATATCTTGTCTTTATCAGTACCGAAAAAAAAAGTTGATTTAGTTAAATATTAGGACATATATAGACAAAATTTTTGCTTGGGGTCCACATGGACCCCACACCCAATTGAAAAGAAAATGCAGGGTACACTGGATTTTTTTATTGAAGGCCTTTAATGAAGTTGTCAGCTCATATCTTATCAAGAATGAAAATTATTTTCTTTGGTTTAATTGCAGATATAGGGGACTTGCCATGTACACTGTGAAGTTACGTCAGAAGAAAATCATATTAATTACATTTCTCACCTACACATTTTTTGAAGAGTTTATATATGGCTTTTTTCGAGCGGCATTTAAATATCTCAACGTATTCTAAAATGGTGTTTAACTTAAACACAATTTCAGAATGCACAAAACAATCATATTGTTTCTCTCTGCAAACACAGTTGTTCGGAAACTGAGCATAACCTTTAAAAGTATTGGTAATAATGTGAGGTTGAAAAACGTAGATGTGAGATAGTGTTTTATGCTAATTTTGTTGCCAAGAAGTGTTCCTGTCATATAGCAAATGATCTACTCAAACAGCTAACACAAACAAAACTTGGTATTGATAAAATGTAAATTTTACAAAGATAAAGTTATCTCTGATGCTACCTTTAAATTAAAGAAGTCGCCAAGGATGATAATGAAAAGATATTGTCTACTCTTAAATTATTAGCTCAAAGTCCACAGGTTGCGATATAATTCCAGCTAAATTTCTTCAGGATCAAGCCTATATAATATGTCAACCTTCAATAATTTATTATAAATCTTTCTATAAAATCATTTCCTCAAAAGTACCTAGTGACTTTAAAACTGCAACAGTTACATACTATAGTATAGTATTATACACTGGCTTGTACCCAATTAATTGCGTCCGTCCGTCCATCCGTCCGGTTCGTTACCCCTCTACAGGTCGCATCGTTTGAGCTAGGATGCTCAAATTCGGCATGTCGGTTGGAAATGGTGACCACAAGAACCCTATTTCATATGGGCCCAAACGGTCCATATTTGGGCCCATTTGGGCCCATTATTAGGTCCATTTTACTAGTGAATCACATTCTTATTACTATTTGAATGCACCATTAAAATCAATATTCTATAACCACAAACTCCAGACACAGCGGCTCCAAAAAATTTATCCACTTCTTGGAAATAGATGATACTGCTATAAATCAATAATCAGCCAATATATAGACAGTGACATTCCAGTGTATTAAACACTGGTTTGCCCTCACCGGGGGCGCTTTTCATTACAAGTTAGTGTGAGCATACAAAATCACCTGCAAAATATCTAAGAATCCCTTTTGACAAGACCTCAGTGGCAATACTAATGTAATAATTATTCGGAAATAGGTTCATGGAAAACTTAAATTTCTTTATAGGAAACAATTTTTTTTAAAGAAAATTTAGAGATTTGAAACATTCACACTTATCCTGTAACAAATCAGACAAAAGTCTTTCATTTGCCAGGAGACATGTCAAATTGTTGACTGGCAATTACAAGAGTGACCAATGAGAAAGTAATTTGAAATATTTTTTGTATAACAATTAAAATTATCACGGAGATCAAGATAAAAATGTTCTACACACTTCTACACATAAAATCATGGATTGACCGAAAAGAATAGTTACCAAAATTACCCTATGATGGTGCTTTGATTGTAGAATAGGCAAAAAAATCTTGTTTAAAAAAAAGGAACGGGTAAGTCGTTGACATTTTTGGGTCATGTTACTTTTCTCCCTCCATTGTGTACCTTCTCTACCTGTACTAATTTGATCAATTATTTGTTAGGAAGAAAAATTGGTGTCTATGGTAATGGGGACATAATGCTCTCCATGGCCCACATATATACATTTACACGCTTCAGTAGTACATCCATATGACGACTGCCAAAGTGGTATCGAGGGATGATCTCTTTATGGATGTTTACAATGGTCTTTTTTGAAGACTTAGTACTGTAATAAGTCATATAGGCTGTGTCTTTAAAGAGCTGATCTTAATTGAAGGGTCTAATTTACACATAGCCCAATTGGCAAAGTCGCTGTGATCCCTTACTATTTGAACTCATGTGCGTTTGCAGTCGTTATGACGCTTCCTCTGTTTGCTATCTTTGTTATAAAATCGCCGATAGACCGCCAAAATGACCATCATTAACACCAGAAACGTAACTTGCAAAACTACCCTGTACCATGAACG
>CM032664.1:43484199-43494887 GCA_019095985.1 Streblospio benedicti | reverse complement strand
TTAAATGTTTATAAGACATAATCGTTCAAGATTTTTACTGGTCACGCATTTTAATGAACTAATTGAAATAAGATTGCATCAACTAAACTTATTAAGACGTGGACATTAAAATGTACAAATTACATATACTTGGAATTTGTGAAAACTTGATTTTCATTACAACTATGATTAATGTAACATATGCTGCGACTCTATCGACCTGTTTCATCTTTTATGGCAAAAACTCAGAATTTGAGTGTATGCCACTCAGTGCTCATTACCCAAACACTATTGAAAATTGCATGCATACCAAGGAAGATAGCATCACTGTCGGTAGAAATTCCTATGGCTATTACAAATATTACAACAGCAAAAAACTGACATGTTTTTGCTTATGAAATTCAATCAATCACCCTGGTTTAATACATCGTGCGATCGTGCTTCAGCTAATAAATCAGAAATCATTTGCAAAGTGAGCTGGACATAGGTTACACCAAGAACTTACAACAATTTAACTTAAATACTTTAAGTTCGCTCATCTGGATAACAGACATGCGCGTTTCTGTCATCGTTCTCTTCGCCTTGTGCATTTGTGTCACAAGTGGGGCACCAAAAAGTAAGTGAATTAATAGCAAAATATATTTTTCTTTAAACAGAATAACACCTACTATATGTATACTGCTGCTTGATTTGAAAGTTCTTGTATGTATTAACTATTTCACATCAATTGACTTGTTGAAAGTTGATGCTACGGATTTACAGACAAACGAAATTGTGCAAACTTTTGGACCAACACGTGTTTTTATATTTTAGAACCAATTTAGAACAAAAGACACCATAAATAGAAAATAATAGAATCAAACCAAACAAGATCAAACGTTCAGGTACTATACTTTGATACCGCATTGGTTTCTAGTGATTAGCGCACGCACAATCGTATTCATTTCAGGTAAGGGCGGGAAGTCTAACAGCGGTTCATCTGAAGACGCCGACTCAAGTGAGTCAAATGTCGTCCCGGAAGAGCCTGCCCCCGTCCCTGCTGCCGACCCAGGTACCGACATATACAATGGCAGATCCAGGTTTCTGGAAAAGGGGGGGGGGCGCGCTTAAGGAAGGGGGGGCGCACTTTAGGGATTTCATGAAAAACCCTATGACAATGAAGTACATTTGTATTTTGGTGGGAAAGGGGGAGTGGTGCCCTCTGCCCCCTGGATCTGCCTATGATATAAATGTGCTACCCGTTATAACTGATGTGATGACATATAATCCCTTGCTATAGGGTTACCTAAATATATAAAAAATAATGTATGGTTTTAAAGCAACAATCGCATAATCGCCACGTGAAATAATGCTTTAGGTTATTTTCAAGATCATCTATTGGTGAAATAAATGTGCAGCTGTAATGCATACTCCTGCCGAACAATTTCAAAATTCAAAATGTTTGCAAAAATATTGTCACAAATCTAGAAAAAAATAAATAGGTGATTGCGATGTTCATGCAGCAGCAAAAGATTATATTTCCAATTGACAGTCACACTGACTGTCCCAGTAGAACATTACGTCTGACCAGCATCCTGTCTCTCCGTCCAGACGGCCTTGCCGGCTCCTGTGAGGAGAACCCGGGGGTCTGCGGGGAGCACGGGGCGTGTGAGGAGAGTGACGGCCGGGTCCGCTGTCTGTGTGAGGACGGCTTCTACGGGGAGAACTGTAACCTGCGTAAGTCTACTTTTTTTTTTGCTTTTTTCTGTTTCTGCTGCTATATAATCGGAAAACAAAGTCCTATTTTTAGTGAAGAATCAAATTTGTCCAAACATGTTTCGGCATCTCTAGTGTCCTTCTCAACTTAATTAAAAAATATAGAATATAAAATAGAATATGAAATATTAGAATATGTAATATTCTATATGATTTTTTGAATTAAATTGAGAAGGACACTAGAGATGTCGAAACATGTCTATATAAATTTGATTCTTCAATAAAAATAGGATTTTGTTTTTCGATTATAAGGCAGCAGAAACAGAAAATAAACAAACAAAAAATGCGACCACATGCTGCATACCATATGTCACAAATCTTGTCTGCGTAAGTTTACCGATTCTGCTGATTAAGTTGATCAGGACCGTGCCTGGTTGCTGACTGTATACACAATTTGCGTACGCTCTTCCATTTTCCTAAATCAATAGTGGTGTAGCCTATCACTCATGTGTAAATGAGCAAACGAAAATTTCATGAATATATGCATGGTTACGTATTCAATCATCTTTCATCTCTGTTATATCTATTAACGCTAGAAGCAGTCTAAACTCTCACAACACACATATGACATCCTCTTTTATTTTGGGCTTTTTGTTATTGAATATAACAGGTTCTTTAACATATGCCCTCATCGGAAACAGAATTATTACCAATACCATTGCCATTATGAAGAAAAACAAATTATGACTTTAAAATAAATACAATTATTACATGTTGTGGAAATACAGTTGTATGTACAATTTGAGTACGGTTACTGCATACTTAGTTAGATTGTTGGTCTGATTGTTGTTGATTTTAAGAACTAGTTGGTATAATGTCTTTCGAAAGATCATAGCAGCGAAGATGAAGTACATACAAATATGCATTTGTCCATCTTCCAGAGAACCCCTGCGACAACTACATCTGTCACCATGGCAACTGCCAGACTGACAGCACCTGTGGAGAGCACGGGTCGTGCGAGGACGCGGGCGACGAGTTCTTCTGCGTGTGTGACGCGGGGTTTTTCGGCAAGAACTGCAACATTGGTGCGTGTCTGCTATGATTTGTATAAGGTGTTAGATTAGATTAGATTAGATCAAATCAGATCAGATTAGATTAGATTGGATTAGATTGGATTAGATTCATTCAGGAAAACATAACAAATAACAATCAAAATACAAATATGTCCGCTCTAATTTGTATAAAGCGTTAAGATTAGATTAGATCATATTTATTCAGGAAAACATGAACAATAAAGATAGCAATATAACATGATATATAATATTGAGAAGCGGGTTTTGAACGTAGGCGAATTCCACCTACGTATGCTGGGGATCTTTTTTTCTTTTTTCCCCATTTTTAGGAGGTAATAGTCAGGCAAGTAAATGAAAATGTTTAAGTGTTCATTGTAAGCTAGTCTGGTCTACGGTTGTGATATACTGTATGCTCCCCCGGGAGTTGAGAAAGCTACAGTGTGATAAGAATACCAATGAGCTGGTGTAAATGTAAAGTCATCTGATCCTGCATGGCAGGGGCTAAAGACCATAAACCAGACAACTACGTTTACATAATCAATATAACTTCATGAGTGAAATTCAAAGATAAGATCTGATAACACAAGCATAGGCATATCCAGGGGCCCCTCCTTTTGCCACAAACATACTTCATTTTCATAGGGCTTTTCATGAAATCCCTCTATGCGCGACGCCCCTTTTCCTTAAGTGCGCCCCCCACCTTTTTTCCCCAAAACCTGGGTCTGTCATTGCACAAGTGCGTGTGTATCTTTCAGACAAACCCTGCGACCATTTTGCATGTCGCCCTGGCGTCTGCCAGGCCCAGTCCGCATGCGCAGTGAGCGGGGTCTGCACGGAGACGCACGACAACCAGTACTTCTGCCTGCCTGTGTCAGCCCATTGGTGGGTTGAGTGGCTTTCAGTACGGCAGGGAATTGCCCTTTGAAGGTGTTCTCAAAATGCCTGTTCAGTATTTAACCACATGTTAGCGATAGTCAAACCAACAATTTCTTTTCATAAACATTTGGAGCGTATGCAAATAGACAAAAGCAGAACATTGTAACATGAACTATTCTACCAAAAATAATTCATGTTACACAACAAACCCAGTTTTGTATGTATCAATTCACAACAAATAACACATTTTTGTAATGTGAAAACGTAGTCCGGTCCAGTACCAACCATGATAACTACAATATCAAAACTATTCGAACATGACGATAACCCTCTCAGGTTTAACGGATACATCTGCACCATGATAACCAATGAAATTACATGAAAAAGAATGATAATGTAATTATAATAACATAGCAACTCAGCAATTTTGCATTTGATATAAATTAGCTTATACCCGTGGGGACGGAAAATCGATAACGGACTATCGAGTCTCATGCCCAATGAAATAAACACCACCAATACCCCCACCTTTCCTAATCATTCTTTGAGTCCCAGAGGCCCCAGTGCATCAACCCTATTCGCATGAACGTCCACCTGCGGCGCGGGCGGCGCGTGTGTGGCCGTTAGATTACATGTTCTTCTGTCAGTGCCACGACGGATTCTCCGGGGACGACTGCGAGACTGGTGAGTTTGTATTTAAAGCAAAATCATAACGGTATCGAATCGAGATAAATACCAGTAGAACTCTCTATTAGGACCACCCTTGGTACCGTGTTAGGAGGTCTCAGTAGAGACCACTGAATTGGAGGTTCTGCAGTATTTATTTACACAGAATACACATCTTGGTAGAAAACTAACAAAAGAACGATAGTGACTGGTGGAGACCACCTTAGGAACCAGTGTTAGGTGGTCCACCTTGGGAGGTGGTCTCTGGGCTACCTAGAGAGGTTTCATTTGACAGCTTTATGAAGGTTTTGGAGTTTGAAAAGTGGTCCAATTACAGATGTATTTTCAACAGAGAGGTGGTCTTAATAAGAGGTTCCACTGTAAATGAATGTGACCAGGAGTCGCGCCTGGTGTTTTCGGGATGTTGAGCAGCTAAACTTGCAGTCACGCACAACTCTATATCTACACATTAAATTCGCATAGATCTTGCAATGCGAGCATCTGCGAACGGTTAAACTGTAATGGCTAATAAAGACAGGCAATTTTCACTGTATGCTCCAGGGGAGTTAAAAAAGAGTGAGTTATTGTTGGTCTGGTGTGTATGTAAACTCAGGTGTTTGACGAAAGTGTAATCGCACTATAAGACTTACGTTTTTAAGCTATTTCATGATGTCTTAAATTAAACAAGTTGCAAATAAACAAATCATTTTTTACATAAATATATACTAGACATTGGGGTCTACTGGGGTGAGAAGATTGGTTCTTTTCTTTACATTTTACATTTCTTTTCTGAATTAGATTGTCATGCGTCCATTTTATACTTGACAAATGCATGAAATATGTGCACAGCTCTCATATTGAGCTGCCACCCCTACTGGTAAAATGTCAACCATAAAGTATGAACAATTCCTGTTAATGTGCACACTTTCAAAATGTCCTTTTATGTGAACTTGCAACATAACACGTTAGTACTCAGGGGTAAATGCCATATCATGTCGGATGGCCCCACTTTCCGAACTGGCTGTTTTGAACTTGGTTCCTTACTCATTTTGACGATTTACTCATAATCTTCACATGTGCTTTAGTGTTTTAAGTTTAACACGCGCATTTTGAATTTAAAGTGATTATCTTAAAACCTCTGAGTGTTAGACATTCAGGATTTTGTATATCGTTTTTCTTCTTCTTTTTTTTTTTTTTTTTTTTTTTTTTTTTTGGGGGGGGGCTTAAAAACATTGTAAACTACATTAATCGATCTTTGACCACTAATAAATGTTGTAACGCTCATTGGTATTGCAGCGCCACCTGGTTTTTAAAATATCAAACTATAATTTTGCTCGTTGTGTCTGGTGCAGTCACAGAGCCTGCGCCGCTGCAGCAATGTGATATTTTCTTACTGGCTCGTTCAACCTTTCACGCAGTTTGATATAGTCAAATCTAATACAAAATAGAATAAAATACATTTGGATGGACCCAAATGAATCATGTTGCATAGATAGACAACAATTTGATTTGGGTGCAGAGTAAGAATGAAGGGCCGCATAGTATTGCAATGAGTTCGCGCAACATCCATTCAGCTATACACTTGAAAATTTCCGCTTTATTCAAGAGAATATCACAATCTGGAGAGGTGGATTGGAGGCTCATTGGATTTATTTACAGAATACACATCTTGGTAGAAAACTAACAAAACTAACTATGAAATATAGTAATACAGTAGAACCTCTCTATTAGGACCACCTTTGGGACCGGTGTTAGGTGGTCTCAGTGGAGAGGTGGTCTCTATACAGAGGTTCATGTTGGTAGCTTTATGAAAGTTTGGGAGTTTGAAAAGTGGTCTTATTATAGACGTAGCCTCAATAGAGAGGTGGTCTTAATATGAGGTTCTACTGTGAATGATAGTGACCAGGACTGTCGTTCGGGATCAGCTGTTATGTTGCGGCCTTTCTTGTATAGAGTCTACCCAGCAGAAAACGGTGACAAGAACCGACTGTTCAACCACTATTTTAACCAGTCATAGACCCTCCCTTTTAACGGGGAAAACACCCACAAAAACAAAAATAAAAAACAAAATAAACCAAGGAAAAAACTGAACCAATTCAAGAAGCAAACATAAACATTATAGCCTACAACATTAATCAACTTTGACCACTATTAATACAAAAATATGGTATATAGACTATATATGGATGATATAAATGCAGTAGAGCTCATTGAATTGCAGCGCCACCTAGTTTGAAAATAGCAAACTATGCGCTCTGTTGCTGCAATGTGATATATTTCTTTCTTGATTTTCCACCGTGCCTTTCAAACTACATTTTGGTTATAGTTAAAGCTAATGTAAAGTAGAACAAAATGCATTTTGATCCAAATGGAACTCTTGTATAAATGTCATCGTGTCTTAACAATTTGATTTGGACAGAGTGTAAGAATGAAGAGCCTCAACCAGTTCGCTCAACATCCACTCAGCTATACACGTGAATATGTCTTCTCTATTCCCTATCTGGCCTTCTCTTACACAAGAGAAATTTGAGACATACTTATTTAGCAATTACCACCGATAGTCAGGGCTAAACTGTAGTGGGCATTGCGTAAACTCCGCCTGCACCAGACTTGACCGCTCAACACAAACCAGTTTGTCTTAATAAAGGCCCACTTTATAAGTGATATGTACGGGAAATGAAACCTAACAAGTGAAAGTCGTAGACAAAGGACAGTAGTCCCAGAGAGATTTATTTCCGGGTACAGGGTAGATTTCACTGAATATTCATCATTTGTTCCAGAGAAAAAAATAAGTATTGAACGTAAATAATCCTTTTTAATACACCATTCAGAATGAGACCATCGGATAACAGGTGGTGCCCTACCCCATTATATAATTCTCCGACGACTGTGCAAATATCAATTTCACGCATCATTTCTGCGCACGCACATTAACTCCGATATTAGCATCAACAAGCGGCTACTTAACGCCGACCTGATCGCACTAGAAACTCGGTGAAAAACTTTCTCTACTTGGTTTAAGTTGAATGAGACACATTTTAGGCCTCGCTTAATATTGCCATATGATACAAACGTGAAATGTCGGTGATGAGTTTGGTAGAAGCTCAATAATTATAGCCTGATCACTTGACGGCAAACACACACCATTAGAGCAGGAAACACTACCATTATTTGGGATCTTGAAAAGTGGTCTTATTATAGAGGTTGGTCTCAAGAGAGAGGTGGTCTCAAGAAAGATTACAGATGTAGCCTCAATAGAGAGGTGGTCTTAATAAGAGTTTCTGCTGTAAATGATCGTGACCGGAGGTCGCTACTGGTGTTGTTGTTGTTGAGCAAACTAAACTTGCAGTCACACACAACTCTTTGACATCTACATTGAATTCGCATATATCTTGCAAACGAACGGTTAAAATTGTAATGGCTATAAAGACAGGCAATTTTCACTGTATGCTCCATGGGTAGTTGAAAAGGGAGTGAGTTATTGTTGGTCCGGTTTACATGTTAAGTCCGGTGTCTGGTGAAGAGTGTAATCGCACTATAAAACTAACAAATCCATTGTTGACATAAACATATACTAGGATACAGTACCCAGTGGGAGAGAATATGGGTTCAGTTCTTTCTATTATATTTTTTCTGAATTAGATGGTCATGCGTGCAAAGTGTATAGTAAGTGACAAAGTGCATAAACTGTGTGCACAGCTCTCATAACATTGAGCTGCCACCTACTGGTAAAACGTCGGCCATGGTATGAAGCATTGCTGTGAATAGGACAACACGATTGTACCATACTTTCAAAAGTGTCATTTTTAGGTGAATTTTCGGCATAACATATTAATACTCAGAGGTAAATGTCATCTCAAGTAGAATGGCCCCGCTTTCCGAACATAACTGGCGGTTTGGAACTTGGTTCCCTACTCATTTTGGCGACTTACTCATAATCTTCATACGTGCTGCAATGTTTTGAAGTTTGACACGCGTATGTTCGCTTTAAAAGTGATTATGTTAAGACCTCTGAGTGTTAGACATTGACGGATTTCGGTAACAATATTTAGTTTTTATGGACGTGCGGTTTCCCGCACCGTGCTATAAAAAACGTGTTTTTCCAAAACAACATTCATCAACTTTGAAAACAGTGACAAGAACCTCCATTTAAACTGGATGAAAACATATAAAAAAAACTAAAACAAAAAAATAAAACAAACGGCACTGAACCAATGCAAGCAGCAAATTAAAACATTGTTAAATACAACATAAGGCTTTGTTTAAAACAAAACCATTTTATAATTGTGGTGGCGCTCATTGAATTGCAGCGCCACCTCTTTCTGAAAACCCCAAACTAATTTGCTCGTCATTTTCTTATGGCAGTACAGTGCTGTTTTGCTTGTTTTCTTGCTTGAACAACGTGCCTTTCAAACAACAGTTTGATATAGTTAAAATCTTATACAAAAATAGAACAAAATACATTTGGATGGACCCAAATGGATCGTTTTGCATAAATACCATCGTGTCTTAACAATTTGATTTTGGGTACAGAAGAAATGAAGAGCCGCTTAGTATTGCAATGAGTTCGCTAACATCCAATCAGCTATACACGTGAATATGTCCGTTTTGTTTTTAAAAAATACCACAAATTTGGCCTGGCTTAATATAAGAGAAACTTGAGACATAATTATTTGGCAATTAGCAGCGAGAATCAGGTCTAAACTGCAATGAGCATTGCGTCTAAAATATACTTGCACCAGACTTGTCCGTTCAACACAAAACAAATTTTAATAGAGGCTCACTTTATATATGATATATACGGGATATGAAACCTGAGCAGTGAAAGGTGTACACAAAAGGCACTTGTCCCAGACAGACGTATTTCCGGGTAGAGGGTAGAGTTGACTGAATATTCTTTCCTTCTGTTCAGAGCAAAATAAGTAATGAACGTAAATAACCCTTTTAACACCCCATTCATAATTAGACTATCAGATCACAGCTGCTGCCACTTTTTATGCCTATCCCATTTCAGCATAAACAAAAAGGATTTCGGAATCATACATAATTCTCAGACGACTGTGCAAATATCAATTTCCCGCATCATTTCTGCGCACGCGCATTAACTGCCATATTAGCATCAACAAGCGGCTACTTAACGCCGACCTGATCGCACTAGAAACTCGGTGAAAAACTTTCTCTACTTGGTTTAAGTTGAATGAGACACATTTTAGGCCTCGCTTAATATTGCCATATGATACAAACGTGAAATGTCGGTGTTGATGAGTTTGAGAGACAGCACGATCACTTGACGGCAAATACACGCCATTAGAGCAGGAAACGACGCCATTTTCGCACGGCAGGGACATGTCCGGGGCATGAGGGCATGGGGGCCAAGGTGCAGATGTCTACTGGTGCACTGGGCATGTGTTTCCAAGCTCAGGGAAGACAATAGCATAATCGCGTGGGTGGGTAGGTTGGTTACATGTATATGGGTGGCTGGGCATCACGCCAGTCCACTGTGATGTGATGTGTACACAAGAAACTGATGTGACGACCTCATATTTGGTTGGGTGGAGTACGTGTGTCTATCGGGTGTGCTCATCATAATGAGATGGACAACGTGGACGTGGGTCACAATGTGCATGTGTTTGTAGGATCCGCTACAGCCACCCCACCCAACCCTCCGGTCAGGAAACACTGGCTCTCACATTGACATATAACCCCCTATATATGAGTGCAATCAAATTCAAAGTTTAAACTATTTTGCAGGTAATCAAGTAGAGGGGAGTTGTATTGGAAACTACATAATTTGGTTAATTATCACTCACCTCACAAAGTTGTACACATTTTTTCTGCATATCAATAGAAGAGAACGGTGGTTCGTCGGAGGACACGCACACAGTCCCCATTTAACAAAGATGGTGGTGGTGGTGGGGGGGCTTCCACTAAGATATTTACACCCACAGCGATATAATCATAATAACTCGACCAAATAATAATTCGTGAATAGTCACCATCAGAGACACACCATTACTTACTAATAACATAATTCATAGAAAAGGATATTGTGGTATCTTGTTATCATCATACCTTCAGCTAGTGTAGGTAGAGATAGGTCTGCGCATTTCACGAAAATCAATACATTCCAACTTGATGTTCATTTGTGATAAGAAATGTATGAGCAACGTAAATGATTGAATATGTTGTTTGAACATCGTAAGCTCTGTATGAAGGTAGCATGTTTTGATATTGCAAATTAAATTGATTAACTCTTGCTTGAAATGTAGCAGACAGGATGCTTTGTTAACGTGTTCTCATGTTTCTGCGGGAAATAGCAACATTGATGAGCTCAAATTATGTTTAAATCTTGCTCACTCTGTTGATAGAAAATAATGTTCATGTCAAAATATTTCAGTA
>CM032664.1:43459325-43484099 GCA_019095985.1 Streblospio benedicti | reverse complement strand
CTGTAGATCTAGTACTCACTAGTAGCATGGGCCACGAATACTGAAATTTGACAGTAGGTCTATACTTCGGTCGCTGATGTCAACACCAGAAAATCTATGCCTTTTTATTGATTTGTAACAGATTGTTGATCTTCTACAATTTTAAGCCTACTATTTATTATTGATTTTCACGTTTATTGGACAACGTCAACTGCTTAGCAGCTTAGCATGGGCCGTGGATACTTAAATTTGACAGTAGATCTAGTACTTCACTGACAACGACAGAAAGTTTAATACCGTGGAATAATAAAATCACGCAACATTTTGGGTACTTTATGTAAAAATAAAAGGAGAATACAACAAATATTATTGATGACGGTAAGTAATTACACAGAAACTACCTGTTATGGAGATCCTCAAGTGTAAATTTTATTTAAACCCATCAATGTTTTTGTGTTTTTTTTTCATCAACGTCATTATTGAAGGGTAGACGTGTCAAAGTATACGTCGAACGCATTGTGTTGTACGCTAGTCGCCCTGAATAGTGCTTCTAATATAAGTACTAGACCCTTTACGTCACAGGTCGCTTATGTAATTGGTAGATAAAATAAACTTGCTTAGTTCACTTAATTGGCACCTCGTTGGGTATATTATTTCAAAATGAAAGACCAAAATAAGAAATATCTTTGATGACGGTAAGTAATTGCAGAGAAACCCGCTCTTCTGGAGACCCCAAAAATAAATTAATCAATGACAAAGTGATAAAAATCGAATGTTTGGCAGAAAAAAGATGGCGGCGGAAAATCGTAACATGCATATGGGAGTCGAGTCCCCTAATAAGGAACCGTCTCTGGCAGGCTCTGCCGCGCCTGTATTAATTTAGTTCACTGTACTTACATGCATAGATTTGAATCTGTTATTGATTATTAAGCACTACACAGAGCAATGTATTTCGCTGAAAATTGATCAACGCGGCAATTTCATTCTGCGGTTTTCTCCTCAAATTCATAAAGTTCTTAATTATAAAGTATGCATGGTTTCAGTATGTATCTCCGTAAGTCAACGTTGTTCTAGCGACGCAGTGTTCTTTGAACACTTTTGATCTAGTTTTCATTATTTATTTATAACACTTCACACACATTCCGTATACATTTTTTGTTTAAACCATTGTAGCAATGGTATTAATTAAGGGTACTGTGAACTCTTTAAGGGAAAAATATTCTATTTTCAGCTTTTTAATACTTATTATACTTTAAACTATGAAGAACAACATGTTTTGAAATGAACCTTTTATCTTCAATAGTTTTCCCATTACAACGCATTTTTTAAAGACCAAGCTGGAGTGAAAAACAACGACTCATTCTTTGCAGGCTTATAAGGTTATATGGGCTAAAAATTAAATTTTTACATTTTCAATGTTTTGTATGCTATAAATGATAAAGAACAACATATTTTTAAAATGGACCTTTTATCATCAATAGTTTTTCTTATATGATACATTTTATAGACAAAAACTACTATCAGTGTATATTGACAGGCGATGTTTAAAGCCCATTTTCTCAAAACTAAGTTTGCATAGTGGATGAATTTTTCTTTTTATATTTCTCGTTAACCATGAAATCAAATTTTCACAAACGTGTATATATTTGAAGATATATGCATTGTTAGACCGCAAAATATAACCAACGCAAAATATAACCAGTTATGATTTGCGTTAACGCAAAATATAACCACAGCATCGAAAATGGAGCTGGTGACGCAAAATATAACCAGACGCAAATTATAACCAAGGTGTATAGCCAGTCACAATTCTAATCTCGTCAAGTGGTGAGTTCAATCATCAAATTACGACTACTCTGTTTTACAGTTTACATGGCACATGCGCAAATAGAAGAGGGTAGACTCGAGTGAATAATAATGTCTAAAACGGGTTTAAAATATGTAAGTTTAGGGCTGCATTTGTGTGGGTTGTGTATGAGTAAAATATTGGTAACAAATCTGTAGAATGTGAAGTCTTTACATATGCGGGGATGTTGTTTGACCGTAGGGTGTAGTGTAGTCAAACATGGTGTGCGCATTCGTGGTTTTCAATGTGATGAAACACAGGAATATCTGTAGCCTTAATTGAGCTTAGTATATAAGAACTGTACCCACCTACATGTACAACGTGAATGCTTCTTAGACAGCGGCACCTCCTAGGCGTTATGCTATATATCTTTACCCTGTACGTATTTTGTCTCTAGCTATGGTAGTGTCTCTTTATATGCCTCTATATACATCAAGACACTGTGTGCCGCCTGTTTTATAGGAGATACCAAAGAAGATACCACAACAGCTGATGGTGTGAAATGAGAGGGTAACATGTGTCATTGTGTACACTAAGTGTGTGAGTATATAGAACTTTTTATGGCACTTGGCGTTAGCTCAAATTACAATATCGTGCACTGGAATCATTTCATTTAGGCCCCCATTGGAATGGGACGTTTTTGGTTCGGGTTGATTTTTAACCAAAAGGCGACCCAGATTTCCACTTTCAGGCGGACTATGAACGGCTCCACTTTCAGGCGGACTATGAACGGCTCCGCAGCCCCTCGAGCACACACCCCGCCCCCACTGCCCTCCACTGCTGCGAAATGTGGCGAATAGAAAAATTGCTTGTGCGGAATGTAAAATCTAAAAGGCGGACCGCGCCGGACTCAGATATGAGTCTGTGCGGCTTCAGGGGATCGGGTGCGGATTCAAGAGAACGTGAGATTTGACTAGCCATTCCGCCCCAACCGTGTGTCCCAAGACGTTTTATGGCGAAATCATATGCGTTTTGCGATGTTTTGCCACGTTTTGGGGCGTTATGTATGCGGAGTTTCAGGGATTTGGCGGACTCAACCCACGTTTTGCCACGATCCACCACGGTCTGCAAAGTAGGGTCCGCCAGGATGCGAATAGCATGGGAAAATTACTTCGGCGTTTTCCGTCGTTTTCCGGCGTTTCCTCGGCGCGTTCCGGGACCGCCAAATGTTTCGGGCGTTCTTGGCAAAGTCCGCCGCCCAGGTAAAACGGCCCCGGCGGAGCTTTTTACTCCGCCGCGCCGTTGAACTTTCCATCAAATTGCGCCACGGAGCATGCGCGGAAATCGGGCGTATAAATACGTTTTCGCGCGTGTGATTAGTGTTAAAGTCAGCATGACCAAAAAGACATTGGGTGCTAGGGCACGAGGGGGGAAGAAGAAATCACCACGTGGTAGGGATGAATCCCCTGCTCATCAGGATTCTTCACAAGGCGAGAAGCATGTTATACTTTGTTGCAATAGTCAAAATGTAATGACATCTGAAATAGTACACAATTACACAAATATTTACTTTAGTAATTTTTCAACTAAAATCATCAATTAATCACCAAGTTATATGCAATGGAAATTTTTAAGAAAGTTCAATACACTCATAGGCGAGGTTTGACACAAAAATTAGTCACTTAAACCACAAAAGTACACAATTGAAATTTTGAATAAAAGTTCAATACACTCCTAGCTGTATCCTTCAGTCCCTGGTCTTCTTCACGTATCCTGATGAGGTTGTGGAGGCAAACTGCAGCGTGCACAAACTTTCTAATGTTCTTGGGACTGTGCATTAGCAGATGTAGGAAGCATTGCCACCTCTGGGCCAAAATGCCAAAGGCATTTTCCACGACCATTCTTCCCCTTGATATCCTGTAGTTGTAGATGCGTTGCTCCATGCTCAGTTGCTTATCACTGTATGGTTTGAGCATGTGTTCACGGAGAGCAAAAGCATCGTCTCCCAAGAAAAAAAAAAGGGAACGGCTTGGTTTGGTTGGGCAGGGGCTCTGAAGGAGGTAGGTTGAGGTGGCCGTGTTCGATTCCGTAGGCCAGTGACGAATTGTTGTAGAGTTGACAATCGGATTGGTGCCCCAGCCCCCAATATCCGCATACATGAACTTATAGTCCGCATCAACCACTGCCAACAGCAATACTGAGTAAAACTTCTTGTAGTTGTAGTACACTACGTTTTGAAACGACCCATTCACGTCTCCACAGGACCGCATACGGCTCAGAAACGGCTTCTCACGAACATGGGCGACGTAAAAAGATCAAAGGGAATTCGATCAATAATCCCCTACGCGCGCGCGCATGCTCACGCGATTCCAATTTTCACTTCTCCAGAGAAGTTTACGAGTCCGCGTCATTTTAGCTCGCGGACATCACGCGGAGGTTGCGCGGTCCACTGGCGTTCTACTTTCGAACCAGGCGCCTCCCGGCGATTCATCTGCGGCGCGTCTGCGGCGCAGTGCGTTTGACGTTTTTGTGACCGGGCACTTTTTTTGCTACTAGTTGCAACTTTTTGTTATTGTTTACGTTTTTTTGGCTTTTTTTACGCGGACTTGAGATCGGCAAGTCCACTCTGACATATTTGACAGATAGCCGCCACTGCTGTTACACTCAGCTGCAATGGAAGCATGAAACAGAAGCATCTGTTCCAATGCCACGATGCTCCCATTTTAATTCTGTCAACATAGAGACAATGCCACACTTCTGCCAGCGTCTGGCCCAAAAGGTGTTAAACACTTCTCTGGAGAAGTGATTTTGACTTTTTTCGGCCTGTAGGCTCCCGTTATGGATTATTGAGTTGTTAAACAGGATCAACTTTTTGCTTTTCTTGTTCGTCTGGAGGGTTAACTTGTTCATCGTTAGGTCTCTCTGCTAATGGTGGGCTTGCTTACAATCTCCGTAAATATGTTCCCGTTTTATGGTGTGCTAGCTCCAAATGGTCCCATTAGCTTGCCTTTTCATCAAGTCCTTCTGAAAGGTCACAGACCGTACCAGTGGGATTCCGTAAGTTTTAGCTACAAGATATGCAATGAGGCAAAATAAAAAGACTGAAAAATGGTGTGGGGGGGTGGGGGGGTTACATTGTTGCTTGTGTCCCTGAAGGATTATACTCAAACACGTATTCACGATGATTAGGCAATGAATAATCGTAACAATGGCAGCCTTTGCACTTAATCTTGCTGTAGCTTGTAGCTTGTAGCATGTGTTGAAAGACCGAAGCTGGTGGGATTTCACAGTTTAATAGCCACCAAGAGGGACGGAGCCACTATTTTCGGCAGCCGATCATCACACTTCTTTGTCATGCTTCGTCTGTCTCGGCAGTGTCCCGTCACCTACAACTTCTCTGACGGCTTCTACTGCTCGATAACTTTGGCATGCGTCGTCATCAGACTGTTACGTAATCAATATTGATATGTTTTCGCCGATCCACCCCGAAATGACAAATCGGGCATCATTGGGAAGATCTGAATCTAGGATCGGCCATGTGAAATGGGGGTTGTAAACATTGATAGCTCCATTTGCTCCACAAAACGCCAGAAATGAGAAATAAATATTGCCAGTCTTTTTATGGTGGTTCGTGTGCATATTATGTGGCCAGAACTTATGGGGTCGTCTAGAATAACGTTCTGGACCTCGTCAGCATGGCCACTTTTAAGCAGAAAAACATATAGATGGGCAAGTTAGCCCCACCCCCACCCCCCACCCTCCCCGAGAGGAAAAAAAAGATTATCCAAATCAACAACTCAATAATCCATGACGGGGGGCCACAGGATGAAAAAGAATCAAAATAACGTTTCCCGGAATTGATAACAATTTTTGGGCTAGAACCAGGCTGAAGTGTGCCGTTTCCTTCAGGAAGACACAGTTTTAATCACGGAGCATCGTGAACCACTGCACATTTGGAACAGATGCTTCTGTCTCATGGTGTCATTGCTTCAGATTGTAACGGTAGTGGCAGCACTTCCCGTTCATTTGTCGACCATACATCCTCCAAAACAGCAGACGAGGCCACAGTTAAGCAAAGAGACCCAGAACCAGCCAGAAGTGCGCCATTACCAAATGAACCAGCCAGACCACTCAATATTTAAGGCCTCAACACCCATGACCCACCTCGAAATGATAAGCACTAAACATTGGATAACTCGTGTTGTTGACATCTGATACCGTCGTATACCGTCGTATGTTAGTAAAACGTCAAAAGTTTATATTTTTGCTCACCAGGTCCACTGTATGTTACAAATAACGGTATATTTTGCTCTGGTTATGTTTTGCGGTCTAACATGCATTCTGAAGAAAACCTTACTAGGGATTTTGATTTTTTTATTTCGTTGATGAATTATGAACATTTTTCTATTGATTTGCAAGAAAATTCGGAAAATAGGTGGTTTTAAAACTTAAAATGCATGTAAAATGATAAATAGGAAAAATATAAAAAATTTGAGGCAAGGTTTTCTAGATAAATATACAAATTTTGTAACTGAATAGTGATTTTGGTCATTTCGATGTTGTACTATCAATTATATGCTTCGCAGGCAAAATTGTCATTTTTTCATTAATTGCTTTATAAATTTTTTTTTCATCAATCTATACAATTCAAAACATGTTGTGTCATTAGATTAGATAATTATCTACAAAATAAGGTGTAATTTGTAAGAATTGAAGCAATAATGAGTGCGAAAATCAAAGTTTAATAAAATCCTAAGAAAAGAGTTCACAGTCCCCTTAATGAACCAACAATAGTGTTAGGTGATATGAAGCTACTTACTAATATTTTCGTAAGATAGATCTAATAAGACAGGTTCCACTGTACATATAACTCCTACTTTGTGTTCAACGGGGTGGTTGCTAACAAAGTTCAATAATGATCTGTATGTGCACTTTTTCTGAACACTCTTGTGCGTAGTGACCCAACTTCATTCACCAGGATGAGAGTGTCTTAGGAACGGTAGAGATCTCTGACCATCAACTATGCTTTCTCCCCGTGTGGTCCACTTAATGAAATTATCCATCGAGTTCAGCTGGTCTTGGAACTCATCTGTGTCCTCCATATAAATGTTGCAGATAATTAGGAATACTGGGGATCCCATGGCTGCACCATGAATTTGTAAATAATATTCACCTTGGAACGTCAAGAAGGTGCATTTCAGACATAGTTCCAATGAATTTGTCACCTCATCCGCTGCTAGGGATGTACGGCTCGCTAAGGTCGTATCAGCGTTCAGTTTATCCTTCACCACAGTTAGTGCTTCATCCACTGCGACACACGTGAACAAGGCACTCAAGTCGAACGATCTAAGTTCCTCATCATCCTCTAGAGTGTACCTCCTGATCTCTTCCAAAAACTCCTTAGAGCGGGTCGTATATACAATTTAGTGAGAGTTGAGAATTGGGTTTTTAATTCTTTGAGAATTGAGATTTGACCTTTCAATTCGTTGAGACCAATCGATTGAGATTTGAGAAAATGACTTTTGCGTTGAGATTTGTAACGGTGATTAATTAAAGATATTGAGATTAAGGGGGCAGTGAATTGGTAAATTTAGAATATATTTGTTCTGTGGAAATAATACACACATTTTACAATGTCTTAACATGGCTTCTTTGCAAGTACTTCGTTATGCTCAGCAACCTGCTGGCCCGTGCTATGGCCGCGTCATAGCTATATTAATTAATAAATTAACAAAACAAATATCGTAATGAACTTTCATCAATTTCTTAATGTTAAGAAATCGGAATAAAATGTATATCGCCTTCACCTACCTGCGTAAATGCTAATGTTCACCACGTATCCGAACGGTTCTGTCGATACAAGCCAAGTGGCTGGCGAGTGAGCTCTGTTGTCGTCTGCTCGGCAAAGACATTGGTCACTGCCACAAACAGAATGGAACCATAAATGTACCACCGATACGGCTGCAAATGACATTCTAAATGATTGGTTCTGGCTTAATTCTTGCGTGTAAATAAACAATGATACATCATGAGTAGGAAAAGTGGTCCAGTGCCGGTATTAATTTATAATACAAAGACATTATGATTATGTCAACACCTTTTTATCGTTGTTCCCTTGCATGCTACTATTCCACGTTATTGGTCGATTATAATCACTGCTTTGTTTGCTTTGGTGCAAAAAGTCTCCTACTTTTCCAACAGCACCCAGTCTCTTTGATATTTCCCCATGATTTATACCCTATCCTATAGATATGCTCTTTGATGTCTCCTCCGCCGGCTGTAGTTATGTGCATAGGGCAGGAGTCATGGGGGTCTAGATGGGGGGGTCCTGATCCCACTTACCACTTAAATTCTAGCTCATTTCCCACTTCCCACTTAAATTCTAGCTCATTTCCCACTTCCCACTTAAATTCTAGCTCATTTCCCACTTCCCACTTAAATTTTAGCTCATTTCCCACTTCCCACTTAATATTTTCATTTCCCACTAAAATGCTTACTTTTAATGAACATTTTGCTCACTTTTACAAAACTGACATAATATTGTGAAGACCAATTTTAAATTGTTATAAATTTACGTGCATGGCCCCCACTCGCGCATTTTTTATAGTTTCCCACTAAAATTAGAATTTGTTCCCACTTAATTTTGGTAATTTTCCCACTTCCCACTTAATTGCCCAAATTCCCACTAACCAGTTAATTTTTGCCAGTTTCCCACATTCCACTTAATTCTAATCCCATTTCCCACTAACCACTTAAAGGGCATCGGCACCCTCAGGCATGAGCTTTTGCGTTTTGGTTCTCACGGGTTGATTATGTTACTTGTGATTATGTTACACTGTTTGGACATTGAAACATCTTTTCATTAACAAGAGTGGATCCACATTGCGGGTATTATTTGCAATGACCAAGAACTTAAACAAAAGACCAAGCTTAGGATTTGTGTCCTTAGTTGAACTACACTTAGAGCTGAGAATCACATGAAGTGACTCCATGTTGAAGCCCCAGGGTTGAAGCTCTTAAAAGTATATCTCAACGGTGAACCAAATCATTAGTGATTTCAACTTACTTGGCATTTAATATGCAAAAGCTAAGGGAGGAAGTCCATTGATGGTAAGGACTTTTAGATGTGTCTAGTCTGTTTCTTGTTTTTCTTTTGTGTCTGAGACAATATCCTTGTAGAAGGTTTCTTGCCACTGATCTCTTATGGTCAAGTAGGTGGTTCGAGTCCCAGTTGAGATATTGGTCTCTGTGTGTGGATTTCCTATAGACTTTTCTATCGCGCTCACTGCTTCAGCTCCTCCACAAAATAAACAGTAGAGAATGGTATTTACTATAATTATGAATCTACCTCCTGTCACTAATCTTCACTCCATCAAAGTAAAAGATGTTGCGACATGTTACTTAGGACATGAACAATACAGATGACATCTAAGTATGTACAAAACTGATAACTGCCACTCATACCCGACATCTTCACTCCCTCAGGACAAAAGTCCATGTAAATAGCATGGTGTGGGGTTTATGCATGTAAATCGTCAGTGCAACCATGGCTGGCATGTGAATGTATTGGGTGCATCTACATTGTACATACATGTCCCACCATAATATAGTCCAATTCATAAATGAAAGAAATACGGAATATTTCAATGGTGACATATTGCATTGTCCGTGCTAACGTCACTACTGTTAAATCAAGTGCCTATTTATTACATTAACATTGATTACACTCTTTGATAAAAGTACAAGTTTCTCTCTATTTGTTATGTAATAGGAGGAAAATGCAAGAATCTGCAAGATACTATTCAATAGCCATATACTGCCACTGCAACGTGTGGCGGGGAAAGCTAGTTTCTTATATGAAGGATATTTCCTTCCATTTTGTTCGGGTTTATCCTTCATTAAAGAATGAAATGCCACAAGATAAAGGGCACATTGATACGTGCTTTTTTTGGAAGGAGCAATTTCATAGCGATGATAAGTGAAGACAATTCACTCAAAAATATGCGAGAAATCTGCTTTATTCTGACAAAGATAGGCCATTATGCAAACAATAGTATCTAAAATGTACAGACAGTTCCCAGCTTCAAGAGGGTGTCATATGCGTGGGACAGTTGATAGGCGCCTTCATCTCTGTTCATGGTCTCTAGTGTTCTTCTAACTGTGATGGCCTCCTTAATCTGTCTCACACATAGATTGCTCTATGATTGTCCTAGTCTGGGATGTGGTTAGCCTGGACTGCATGGTGCCCCCCCCCCCCCCCCCCCCTCCGAAGTTGTAGAAACTTCCTGTGACGTCACATCATGCAACACCTTAGTGTGACATCATTCTTGAGGCTGGTTTACAGATGACGAGACTGAAACTTTTGAAAGTTTGTAAGTAAAATGTTGGATTTATCATAAAATCAGTCTTCTATACATACTATCAGAAGAGATCCGATGAAATTGTATGATACAATAGTATCTAATATGAAACGTAAATATGTCAGAAAACTATATTCTCATAAGCTAACCATTAGCTGTCCCATAAACCGAGAATGTATGTATAACAAAATGTTATTACTTTAAGTTATTAAAGTTTATAAGTTGAGTTTGTAAGTTGTAAATTGTTCTCAATTGTCACTAATTGTCACACAATAACAAAACAATTCTATAAGATATTTTATTTCAAATATAAATAGGCTTTGATGGTGCAAAAAAGCAGCATTCCTGTAAAAACATGCATCATTCGCTCCTCGTCAGATCTGGCATATTATGGTACAATACTAAAATGTGTCTACACATAATACATAATATATACACAACTGGTGAATATCAATTTTTATGATTTGTGAATTCTTACTGAATACATATGAAGTAAGAAAAAGAAAAACACAAAAAAATCAAAACTCTACATGATTGACGAGAGATTATAATCCTTCCAAAACTATTGCAACATTATAATCAAAATTTCTCATGAATGTAAATATCTTTTCAACAGAAACATGATAAATTTGTACAACATTTAGCAACTTGATTTGTCAAAAAGTAGACTATAAATACCCAACAGCTACATTGGTACTTACTCTTAATTTATCAAAATTGCATGATCATTTTTATGCTATGCACATTCCACGTCTAGGAAATTACAAATGCTGTCATCCTCCAAACAGTTCACTTAAAATATTTTTCTTTTCTCAACAATGCTTCCATCACTAGCAGATTCTAATATAGAAGTATTCTGTTGATCACATTGGATGATTCACAAAATCATAAATCAATTAGAAATATTTTATAGAACAGAATCCGCCATTTATCATAACATGACCTGACGCTCAATTTCATCAAAGTGATGAAATCATGAATTAGATTTCTTAAAATACAGAATGATTCGTACCAGGATTTGCTTGCACACTGTGTTCATAATCTTATTTAAAAATACTTATTGTAATGATTAATAACAAAATAATTGTCAACACAACTAATTACCTTAAATACAATGAAAATATTTCCTTTTTACTCTAATACATAACAAATTTGGAATAGAAATAAGAAAAATAACTTCTTAAATACAAGGTTATTTTCTATTTCTAAATTTACAGTAAAATACTACAACTTTGACATTTTATTTGATAGAAGACTAAAAAATAAATTATAATGTTTTGTTACCCGCTACTATGGCTGATATCAACTAGAGTACGCTTTCAGGGAACATAAATGCAAATTTAAATTTAGTCATTTTCGTAGTTTCCACAATTAGTTCAAAGTCCATTGGAAAACTGAACAAGAATATTTACAATTAACTATTTACCGAACAGCACCAATAAGTGTGAAAAATTGGCTCTAAATCATCTTACATTTTATAGGAATTATTTCAAAAGCATTAATAATATCTCATCATATTTGGCTAGAATATTTATCAAAAATCTTGGGACAATAGCGTTAAAGTTTTAAACATAACTAAAAGTAAACAAATTATCATTATGTGTGATTAAGTCATTAGAATAACTAATTATGTTTCTATAAACTTAATATTATATCTTCAATATTTTTCAAGCTTTCAAGCTTTACTTATGCTTTTGAAATAATTGATGCAACATAAATGAGCACTTTTAGAAGACAAGTACAATATTTGAATAAATCAAACCTTTTGGATTTCTCATTATGGAGACATTTCTTCCATAAGATTTATCTTTTAACCCTTCAACACATAATACTTGCATACAATGTATATCTGTGACAAGAAATAAACTTTTTATAATAGAAATATATAATTTTCTAAGCTTATTACTTATTGTGACATAAAAATACTATTATCATATGATTGTTTGAAAAAAAAATATAGCTCATGTGCAGAAAATAAAGAAACCATAATATAAGTGAACAAACACAAAGTTATAAATATCAATATCAATCATGATTCGTACACTTGCTCTCTAATTCAAACATTAAGTAGTGTGCAGCATTTTCATAATGCAAACTTATTAGTAGGTCTTATCACAGCACAACAAGTAACTTGTGAACATTATTTCACGAAATTAAAGACAATCTGCTAATATCAACAAGTATCACTAATTTTGTGCTAAATCCATTTAAACTTACAATAATTGTCTTAATATTTTCGGACATTTTCAATGTCCATCGTCTGAGACTTTTCTGTCACCAGCTGGTAGCACGAAAAATATTAAGACAATTATTGTAAGTTTAAATGGATTTAGCACAAAATTAGTGATACTTGTTGATATAAAAAAGAAATCCAATGAATCTCTTTACAAATCTGCTAATATATTGTTGAGGTTAACAGAAAATCTTTGCCGAGTCCCACTCTGTTTTGGCTAATGAAATAAAAAGCTTATTTTGAATGTGCAATTAATGATAAATAGGAATTTTTCCAAACATATTTCATAATATATTTCACCACGAAAATTTCAGATTTTTTTGTCTCAAGTTATTTAGATATCAATAGTCGTTGATAGAAGTCGATTTTCAAGAATTTAGTTAAATTTCAGTATTCGTTGAGACTTGAATTGAAATTATTTTCGTACAATTTTGCAAGTTTTAATATTGAGGTGAAAATTATTCAAAATAAGCCCAATATTTCAAACACCTCATGGTAACTCTGTCTTTGGTCCTATTTGTTTAGCTACATGATTCAACAGCATTCAAACATAAAACTAACTTGATGTACACGTAACGTGCTAAAATCATTCAAATTTATCTACAATATAGAAAAAAAGATCCATCTTGCATATCATCTTCCTACAGAGAAGCCATTAAAATGTGTCCATACAACCATTACAACTGGAACAATCTATCAAAACAAATCTTTTGCATTATTAGTCCCGCATGAAACTGACCTGTTATTATAAAAACATACACTTGAGCACTGATGTCACAAAAATGCATTTTATCCAGTGTTTCAATTACAAAGTTAATCCTTTTTAGACGCAATCTAAATCAAATTATATCTTAACATATTTTGATCAAAGAAAAAAATGTGACAATTTGAGAACTAAATGTACTTAGACTTTAAAAAATCCTGTACAAAAAAATCACAATAATCTCTATGTTATTTGTTCTACAGACACTGTTTCCAACATGATATTTCAGGGGATTAAGCACTCATCCGCTTTTTTTTCCAGGCGCATACAAATTTGACAATTCTTCCTAGCAGGACGAGTGAACTTGTCATGAAAATAACCAAAAAATCTCTTCCCCAGTACACCACATCTCGTAGGCTTCCTGACTGTATGACCTCAGACCCCTGGTTGTATAACCTCTGACCCTTGGCTGTACGCCCATTGACCCCCGCTTGAATATATTTGATTGTTTCATAACCTGTTTGATAACCTTGATTTTACGACCTCTGACCCATTTGCTACACGACCCCTGACCCCTTCACTACACGACCCTTGACCTCTAGCTGTCTGACCCCTGCTACACGCGGCCGCTGGACACCCCCTTCATCTCGTAGGCGCCCTGACTGTAGGGTGGCGGCTGGTTGCGGTGTGGCTGTACACTGTAACCCTGGAAACAAAGGAGACGCCAGCTTATAGAAAACTATGCTTATTTGTGTTAAATAGTTTCAAGGCAACAGCCTCCTTTTCAATCTCAATCGATATTGCATGGTAAGAAGAAAGGCTGTACCCCGAGGGCTGTACATATTTAACATGAGACCACATGCACTTTACCGTATAAACTCAATATTTGATGTATATGCCTATTCGGATTTTGGAATCAGTTACCTTATTCCTTCTTATAATTGGACATACCCTATCGAGCACACACCCCCGTTTACAAAAATTAAATTAAACAAATCTTGCTCTTTTTTTGCAAAGATTTCACTTACCTGGCGCCATAGTGTAAGACTAACACACCGGATTTATTTGGATAACCACATAACCACGCCGGGCGTGTTTTGAAATAATGTTAGCGGTTCGCACATGTTCGAAGTGAACGATAAAAGGAAAAATATATGAACTGCCAAAAATTGTTGGGGTGCTCTTATTATATCTCTTGTGTTTTTGTTTTTGTTGAAATTGTTTTTTTGTAAGCGCACTGTGCGCTTATTAGAACGAATACGGTATGTCTTTATTTCTCAGTTCCGTGAGTACGGTGAATGAATCAGACTCTACATGTATTTACAACAATTCAGTAAGTTCCAACTGTATGATTTAATGTGTCAAATTAATGTTCTGAGGAACATTTTGTGTCGCCCAGATGCAGTGACTTTTGCTGTATTTCAAAATGAAATATACCTACAGTTGAGGTCGAAATAAATCCTCAAACAGCCAAATTAAGCATTAAATCCTCTTGTTTTTATGTCCTGGCATAGATTATCTAAATAATTAACCAATAGTTTGGTTTTCAATAAAGAAATGCTTTAATAAAATTGTTTACATATTTTGGTTTAGTTTTGTTGGTGAGGCAGGTAACAGTCACTACCCGCTTCGCTTCCACACACAGTGGAACCTGTCCTGTTATTCAGAGGCAAGACTTAAATAATAGTTGACACAAATTTATAAAAATACATAACCACTCGAATGTCTCACCTGCTGCGGGGTCCTGCCGGGCGGAGGCCCCCCTTGCCCTGGGGCCCTCTGTCCGGGCGGGGCAGCCGAGCGTTTGGGCTGCTTCTTGAGGGTGAGTTTGCGAGCGGGGGCACGCTTGGGGTTGCTGCTGGGAGTGTGGACAGCGCAGACTGATATGAACAGACCCATCAGCACCACCACCCCGATACCTGGTATAAATAAACACTTTGTTTGTCATTTGTGGTTTAATTTTGATGAAGAACTTGTGAGGTTCGAAATCGATTAAAAATTATATTCAAATTTGTATGATGAACAGCCCCGTCAGCACCACCACCCCGATACCTGATGTAAATAAACACGTTCATCTTGATTTGCTTTGAGACACTCCTCCTGTTGTGTTTATGGAGGCTTTCAATTATTCCCACAACTTTACATCAACCATCACCATACAAGGAACAGAGTACAGTCTGTATGCCATCACTTATAGGAATGGTGGCCACTTTGTTTGTAGGTTGTGTTTGTCATTTGTTGTTTAATTTTGATGAACAACCTGTGAGGTTCGAAATCGATTAAAAATCATATTCAAATTCGTGTTTAAGAATTATTTTTTGGAAGAAAAGCAGGTAATAGTAATAGTAATTGAATCATGACATGACAAAATTAACGTGAAGAGTAGGAAAGTTGGGAAGTGATAAGCATCTATGTTTGGACTGCATGAACATCTTGTCATGTACAACATGCGGTTTCATTTCTATTTTTATGTATCGTATCTGTTGTTCAATAATTCAAAAACATCATATAGTATTATACTTTCATGTAGATTTATTTAGAGATGTATTTGCATTCTTGTTATTATTCAGTAGTTCTAGTGTAAAATGGCACCTATGCAGTGTGCAAGATATATTATTTGTATTTAAAATTAGATTTGCTGAGCTTTTAGAGTTATTGAACAACAGATAGGATACATAAAAATATAACAGGGTGTCTGCAGCATTTTAAGGAACCAAATTAATACCTATTTAATACCTATTCAGAAGGAAAATATGATCTTTTAGCAAAATCAGATCACGCAACTGTAAGTGCATGTATGTTGCCTCATAAGCATTTATCAAAGGCGATAAAAACATGATGCGAAAAAATAAGAAAAAATTGCAATAACTATGAACAATGAAAAAGAGAAATTTAGACCTTTTGAGCAAAATATGACTTTTTAATAGCTATATTGGATACTCATCTGCACAAGTTGTATGACAGTATATACACAGTTAAACTATCCTTTTGTGCATTGTTTTACAAGCTTACTTTGATAGCCTTTCGAACCTTCCCAGTTCTTCATCAGTCTGCCAACTGCCTAATAATCGCAATGTTCGAAAGGCTATCAAAGTAAGCTTGTAAAACAACGCTGTGTA
Source organism: Streblospio benedicti (assembly GCA_019095985.1). Classification (NCBI taxonomy): domain Eukaryota; kingdom Metazoa; phylum Annelida; class Polychaeta; order Spionida; family Spionidae; genus Streblospio; species Streblospio benedicti. Next base: position 43,467,919 of record CM032664.1, on the reverse strand, counting down.
TATAATGTTTTTAATAGCTATTTTTTCTCTCCCCTCCCCCTCCCCCCCAAAAAAAAATAAAAAAAATAAGACATTTCAGGATCCGCGGACACCCTGTAATAACCTGTTTCCTGCACTCACCCATGAGCAGCACGGCCCACCAGTAGCGGATGATCCAGTCGCGGATCTCGTTAAACGTCTCCTGCAACAACAGTTAATCCATGGATTATCAGTTCCAACTTACAAGACATTGTGGTATTTAATGTTTTATAGGTGTTATAAATAATTAAGGTTAAAAATATTTCCAGGGTAAATGTGGTGATTCTAAACTTGTTTTTTTTTCTGGAACAATGAGCTCCAGGCGTTAGGGAAAACAACGCATGAGAAAGAAAAGAACCTCAGAAAATGCAGCACGGCCAATAGAAAAACACTATTCGATGAATTTAAAAGTGCTCAGCATATATTTGATAAAAAGTTTTGTTTTTTTAAAAGAAAGTCCAAAAGCGAAATAAGTGATAGAATAGATCATTTACAAAGCCACGATCCAAAAGAATTTTGGTAGCAGTTAAACAGTTTTGATCCCAGAAATAAAAAAAAAATCCACTTAGAAGTCTATGATGAGTTGGGAGAAGTTACAAACGAAATAAGCAATGTGAAAGATAAATGGAAAGACGAGTTTAAAAAATTGTACAATAATTTTGATGTATCACAACCTAATGAAGTTTTGTTAACAAAAATTAGCAAAATATAACCAAAAAAGATTTGAATATGTCAGATCCCCATTATGTAACTGAAGGTAGATTGAATAGAAATTTCACAGAAAATGAGGTCAGAAACACTGTAATGCGACAAAAAAATGGTAAAGCTGTAGGCATTGATAAGATCCCCAGTGAGGTTCTAAAAAATGAAACTGGTTATAAAAGTGCTCTTGAATCTCTTCCAACTTTGTTTCGATTCCGGTAAGATTCCATCTTTGTGGAGAAAAGCCCTAATCTCACCTATTCCAAAAGGGGATAAGAACGACCCCAGGATACCCCTTAAAGGTTATGCTCAGTGGCCGAACAAATATGCTTGTATAGAAGCAATATGATGTTGTGTGTGCTCTGAAAGTTTCTTTCATCCAAACAGCGTATTAAAGTATGTAGAGCAATTTAAATACCACACAATCAGTGGCAGCTATACACCCAACACAACACGTGAATGCAGAAATGTTACCAAATGATTTTCAGCAGACGTAACTTGCATGGTGCACGTAAAAAGCCGCATATCTCTCCAATGTTAGATGTCACGTCTGCTGTTAGAAATCGGCGATACGTCTGGCGAAAATCATTCGATCATGCAACATCACCTGACTTTGTGTTTTAGTTAGCAAGAGGGCATGGTATGTTTAAAGGTGTGATAAATATCACATGTGTAGACTATAAATATCATTTTCTTTTCACTTGCAATGGAAAAGGCATTGTTCATTGATACTGGGCTTTACAAAACAAATATTATTTTCGCTGAGCATTATCTTTAACTATAGGGGCATTAGTTTAATTTGTTGTACGGCAAAAATTTATAGCAGTATCATAAACTCCAGATTACAAAATTTTCTTGAGGAAGAGAATAAGATTGTCGATGTGCAAAATGGTTTTAGGAAAAAGCGAAGTTGCGAAGATCACATCTTCACATTAGATTCTCTGGTAAGAAATCATCTTAACGAAGGTCTTTCCACATTTACCGCATATATTGATTTGAGTAAAGCATTTGACTGTGTTAATAGAAGCTTCATTTTAAGTAATGCTAGTGTTGATGGTAAGCTGTACAAGTCTGTAAAGTCTATATACTCACTTGGAGGTTGCAGTAAAATTGAGCAAAACCGTCCAAACAGATTGGTTCCAAACACTCTTTGGGGTGAAGAGAGTTTATGTTAACAGACATAAAAGAAACATTGACAAAAGCAATTTTGTCTTCTTTTGGAATAATTATAATCTGGATTATGTTTCGACGTATATCCTAGATGTGACGCTTTCTGAGCATCTCACATATGACGGTAATGTCAAACTTCTATCAGAAAGCTTCAGGTAGTGCTCTTGGCTCCATTGTATCAAAATATAAAGGCTGCAAATTCATTAGTTACAATTCATATACCAAATTGTATGATTTGTGTGTTTTCCTTTTGATCTTTTTCAAGTCGAGTTCCACTCCGAGAAGCCGATTTTCTGGAAGTTGTCACACGGCGCTCCGGGGGGCAGCTTGATGCCCGACGCTGCAACGGAAATAGTCATTGAACGAATTTGTATAGGATGGTGAAGTGAACATGAACACTTTGTGGAATTTTCTCTATAGAAATTCATATTGTATTGCATTGTCTATTAGATTTCAGCTTGACCCCCACTTTTCTGCGACCTGACCCTGTGACTCCTTCTTTCTGTGACCTGACCCCACCTTTCTGTGACCTGACCCATTGACCCCACCTTTCTGTGACCTGACCCCACCTTTCTACGACCTGACCCCATGACCCCAACTTTTCTGCGACCTGACACTGTGACCCCACCTTGTTCTCTGCCTTGGCAAGCGCCTCCGCCGTCTCGGAACTGATGCACTCGGCGGACGGCGGATTCTGACACGCCACGAAGCAAAGCTTGCCCTGCAACAACCAAAGGTCGTACGTCGTCACATCACTGTGTACTAAACCTTACAGAACACGAAACACAGCTTGCCCTGTAATAACCATTAGCTTTTATATCATTCAGTTTTAAAGACAGTTCAAATAAATGTTCTACTATTTGGTACCTGGTCAAACTCCTTTTAAACAGTATCAAGTAGTAGTAACCAAACAATGACCCACTTCTATGAACTCATTCAAGTAATGACTTTATACTCAGCGACTATTTGTTGCCTTTCAGATATAAGTTTAAGAACACTACTACTTAGTAATGAATGAAAGACTTGACATTGCAGTCACCATCGCTTGACAAGATGTTGCTTATGTTGTTGGTACAGTGTCGGGGGGATGCTCCTGTCTTGGTTGTCCAATAGCAATGGCACCAGTGACAACATCTTGTTCAGCGATGGTGACCACAACGTCAAGTCTCTCGCTAATCACTTAGTACAGTACAAATTGCGAATTAGTGTACCCCTAAACTGCGAATTGAACTGCAAAAATTTGCAGTTTCACACAACTAAACCACAATTTCTTCTCTGCAATTGCAGTTAATTGCAGTCATTTGCAAATTCAATATTTTCCAAGAACTAAGCAAATTCTTGCGGAGGATCATGAACCGATGCAATGTTACTTTGCAAATCTTTGTGAATTATCAATTTGCGTAAGATATGCAATCACGCGAATGATATGCAATCACCTGCAAACATGCAAAGTAGATTGCAAATCAGATATATGTCAATTGCGAATAAATCTCAAAATCGCGAATGGGATACACTAATTCGCAACTTGTACTGTAGTAGTGTACTCATACTTAAATCTGAATGGATATTCCAACGACTAGCAACTGTATCCACGTTACCTTGTCGAACTCCTTAGCGTTCTCCTCGGGCGTGGTCACGTAGCATTTGTCCCAGCCAAACTTGTAGCATATCGACCAGCGGCACTCACCACTGACACACACCTACAAACAAGGACAGCCAACTACAGTAATTAATCAAATTCAACACTAAAAAACATTGATAATGCACAAGTGTTGATGTGAAATAGGGTGCGCATTGAAGTGAAAATAAAAAGATTTAGATTGCAAATCTTAAAAAGTTGATTAATTACCAAACAATTACTGACAGAGCTATGTTCAACTAATTTTTCTGTCTAATTATTTAATTTGTTTAGACGCCTTAGAAACTAAAATAAGGCGGTCATTATATTATATCCTTTTTTTATTATTTACTATGTTCAACTATTTTTTAACTTTTTCTGAATTTTCTAATTATTTTGTCATTAAATCAATTCATTTTTGTGGTGAGTGTTTTATGATTCATAAATCCCTCTGAGTATTCTACTTGTATTATATATACCCTATCATTTCTTAATATTCCTATAATGCTTCACTATACAACTCTAAGGGTAAAATACATTTTTATATCATTTTTTATATACCTATACTCTTCATTGTACACCCTCAAATGTAAAATACACTTAAAAACGCTTAACAACCAGTAGGTTATTGTGTATGTATAAGAAAAATACATCATTTGCTGGAACTAACTTGTTTTCAATTAATCATGTTTAACTACATAATAATAACAGCTTGCCGAGCAAAGCGTAAATGCGTACCTGCGTCATCTCATTGCAGTCAGTGAGGTTTGCTTTGGGCGTGGCTGAGGGGCAGGCGGCCGACAGACCTGGAAGAGGCACACGGCAGGGTTAACATGGCTCAAAACTGGTAGACAAAAAATAATAAATATCGGTAATATTTTTTTCCTCCACATTTTGGAAGAAGATAAAATATAATTAAACATAAAAGAAAAATCAAAAAAAAAAAAAAAATAAATAAATAGATACAAGTTAATTTAAACATTAAAAACTTTTGAAATAAAATTTAAAGCATACAATAATCGGGTAGCAGCCGACAGACTTATTATGTATGCACTTTTGAAATCTCTTTTTTTTTTAAAAACTATTGGGAAAAAAATCAGAAATAAACTAATCTAAAATTTTACAATTTTGGAATAAAATAAATGAATAATTTAATTTTTCCCCAAAAAATTTTAAAAGAAAATTCAAAGCATAAGAAATGATGAACAGGTAGCGGAGACAGATTATGTATACATTCTGGAAATTTAAAACTTTTCAAAAACTTTTGAGGAAAAAAAAGAAATAATTTCAATGATATGAAAAAAATCTCAAAACTGCAATATGCGCATATGGCTTAGATTTTCCCCCAAAAAATTTATGCATTTAAATGTATTCATAAAAATACTTTACTTTTCCTCACTGAGAAAAATGAAACTTGATTTTAATAGCTGATGTTTTGAATTCTACATAAAACATTTATTTCCATACCATGGCATGTAATTCTGGATGACTTTAGTAATCGTTAGACCAGCATTTTCAACTCCTTATCAAATTTATTCATAAAAATTTCATTAACTGAAAGTCTAGTAGGATAGTCTATAGGATAGATTCTGGATTGAGATTGTCATCTTGAAGATCCATAACATTTTGTTGTTAGACTTAATTTAATTTGTTTAATTTGTTAGATTTAATCTAGGCTGTGTGGGGTAATCCAACTGTCCGATCCAACTTCAAAACAATTATAGTGAATTATTTTTCACTAAAATAAAAAATCATTTTAAATTGTTTCAAAATGGAATTGTACATTTTGGATTACTCCACACTGAATAAAAACCATCTAACAAACTGCTGTGCACCAGATACACAGAAGTTTTATGCTACGGGCAGGCATCGAACGTCTTAGCTGATGACACTCAATGGCTAAGAAACAGGAAAACTAACAACTCTGTAATGTTATTTTTTCCATGGTGCCACGCCCCTTTCCAACAAAATTGTATTGAGAATTGACTCAATGTCACCCAATGAGTTTATTATTGCATATATGTTTTATTTTTATTTTTCAAGAGTTTCTGATTCGAAAGTACTTGCAAAGCTCTTTCCAAATATGTTTTGGCAAGTTTTTTCTAAACAAGACAATCACCGTCACACATCACCTGTGTCTTACACTCCCACGGCACCTGTGTCTTACACTCACACAGCACCTGTGCCTTACACTCACCGTCACAGAGCACCTCTGCGTTGCACTCGTCTGCAATGCGACACGTGACTTTGTCGTCTGCAGGGATCTTGGTGCAGTCGTGGTTGCAGCACGGGCCGGCGGTCGGAGAGCAGGACGCCGTCGACTTCAGCTTACACTTTTAATGTAAAATGGAAGACAATTGTATGTGGTTATATAGAGTACACAGTTACAGATAAGATATTTGCACATAATTTTATTTTATCGATCATTGCATTTGCTATTTTCAAAGAAAATTCCAATTGTAAATTCTACAAAAAGGTTTTAAGAACAGAAAATATAGTAGCCAGCATTAAGAAATATTTATCTTCATATCTTACGATTGTAAGAAATTTAGACATGAAAATATTATTTTTCTATATAAATAATGTATTCTCTTTACTATAATGATAACGAAATGAGTGCACTTACTGTATGTTTTGTTTTAATTTCATACTGCTAATAATGTTTTGTTTTTAATTGTAGAAAGTGATTTAATAAAAAAAAAAAAAAAAAAAAAAAAAAAAGCTTACACTGGGACAAACATAGACTGTGGGTGAACTATCACTTCAAAAACTAAATATGCACATTATATATCTAAGGAATTCATTTCAACAATAGCTAATTATTGGATTTTAAGATACCTCTAATATTTCGAAGACTATCAGTCCATCACTTCAAAAACTACATATGCACATTCAGTACAAATTGCGAATAAGTGTGCCCCCAAACCGCGAATTGAACTTTCGAAAATTTGCAGTTTCACACCACTAAACCGCAATTTCTTCTTTGCAATCACGGTTAATTGAGGTCATTTATGAATTCAATATTTTTTCCAAGAACTAAGCAAATTCTTGCAAGGGATCATGAACCGTTGCAATGTCACTTCGCAAATCTTCGTGAATTATCAATATGCGAAAGATATGCAATCACACGAATGATTTGCAATCACCAGCAAACATGCAAAGTCGATTGCAAATCAGATATGTATATTGCTTATAAATCTCGAAACCACGAATGGGGTACACAAATTCGCAACTTGTACTGTATCCTTAAAATTCCTACTATGCTCTATCGATGATTGATGAACCGGTACTTTAGAACTAGCTTTCCTTAGAATCAAAAAAAAAATTATTTGATGCATAAGATGATTCATTATTCTGTTTAATGAAAAAGATGGCATAGGAGAAAAAAAAAAATTAACAACATTTATTTACAAAAGAAGTAACTGTGTCTTACAGAATTACTGATGATGATTGTTACCATTATTGATACATGAAGCATATTTATGATTGACATTACTTTTCATGAGAGATGCAGTTGTTATCCCTACTAGTGGTGCGAACAATCGACGATATAATCGCGATTCAACTCTTTGGGGAAGTGGTGACCGATGATCGAATCTTGTTTAAAATAATCATTATAATCGCAGAATTCATATCTACCTTTCTCTCAACCATAAAAATGAATTTCATTCTATCAAACATAATTTAACCAAATATTTTCCAGCCGGAAGTTTGCCATTATTATGAAAAAGCGCCTCGAAGTTAGTTTGCAAAAGACCGCAATGCTGTGGCTGTGCCACAAGTCGTAAACACTAAAAAAAATGGCGGCCTATTTGTCTGCTGCCGAGTAGATTTCTCGAGTGATATTTCAATAATTTACATATGTATGGGAGACGTCTACAACTCTTAATCGATCTGATTCGATCATCAGCCAGCAGATATAAAGCGATAATCGATGGCCGATAATAGGAGCGAGTCCGACCACTAATCCCTACCTGGTCTGCGCCTCAGCTGGTTGCAGCAGGCCCCGTTACAGTCCCCCGCGTAGCCGCAGTCGCACTGCTCGTCGCCCTCCACGATCTTGTTGCCGCAGAACGCCTCCTCCGACTCCACGAAGCAGTTGGTTTTACCGTACTGCTCCTGTAGCACCGCATGCAGCACCTAAAAGGAAAACGTGTCGAGTTAGTCTTTGTGTTGAATATTCATTTGTTCAAGTTCTGTTAATCATCTTGAGTTATACTTGTACTTTTGAACCAATATTTTGAAGCTACCATTGGCCAAGGTCATCGCACCACAATCTCGTGATGACTAGTGCACTGAGGGAAAAAGGCCATGTGAAGATGGCCGAAAGCTTCAGGTAGCTTCAAAATATTGGTTCAAAAGTAAAAGTATAACTCAAGATGAATAGAGTTAGTCTTTGTGTATTGTAAGACCGCATGAATAACATGCAGAACGCATTGTTGGTGTTATTCACGGCTTATTGTTTCAATTCACAATCTAGTGTATTCTAATGTGTTTTGGGATCATATCATTATGGTCTCACAACCTTGGGGTCAAAAGTTCGAGTCCCATCAGGACCACTTGATATAGCCAAATGGAAGTGTGGGGTTGCAAATACAATCATTGTGTTGGTAGACATATATTACATTGTAGTTGATGTAGACTGTCATGTTGACGTTGTGTGTGCTTCTGAAGCATGCAGAACCTGACAAAGGGAAAAGTGCAGGGTTAGACTTTGTGTGCTGTAACACCGCAAGCAACAACTGTAGAACAGAACAGTGTCTTATATTCAGGATTTATTCAGGGTTCCCACAAATTTTGCACATTAAAATTCAATAAATTTTCAATGACCTGTCCTGACTGATTTTCATTATTCCAGCTTGATTTAACCCTATAAGGTCTATGTAAAGATCCAAGGCAACAATAATATGTATGTGATAGATTTCTATTCTTCTGTACGCTGCACACATCTACAGATCTGTATATGTATCTGTATAAATACACTGTTAAAAGTCCACGAGGCACTTGACAGCGGGGAGTGAGAGCAGCAATCCTGTTACTGCATGCTCTGCAGCATGTCATCCTGGAAGATGTCCAATAACAATGA
>CM032664.1:43444650-43459225 GCA_019095985.1 Streblospio benedicti | reverse complement strand
AATTGAGGTCATTTATGAATTCAATATTTTTTCCAAGAACTAAGCAAATTCTTGCAAGGGATCATGAACCGTTGCAATGTCACTTCGCAAATCTTCGTGAATTATCAATATGCGAAAGATATGCAATCACACGAATGATTTGCAATCACCAGCAAACATGCAAAGTCGATTGCAAATCAGATATGTATATTGCTTATAAATCTCGAAACCACGAATGGGGTACACAAATTCGCAACTTGTACTGTATCCTTAAAATTCCTACTATGCTCTATCGATGATTGATGAACCGGTACTTTAGAACTAGCTTTCCTTAGAATCAAAAAAAAAATTATTTGATGCATAAGATGATTCATTATTCTGTTTAATGAAAAAGATGGCATAGGAGAAAAACAACAACATTTATTTACAAAAGAAGTAACTGTGTCTTACAGAATTACTGATGATGATTGTTACCATTATTGATACATGAAGCATATTTATGATTGACATTACTTTTCATGAGAGATGCAGTTGTTATCCCTACTAGTGGTGCGAACAATCGACGATATAATCGCGATTCAACTCTTTGGGGAAGTGGTGACCGATGATCGAATCTTGTTTAAAATAATCATTATAATCGCAGAATTCATATCTACCATTCTCTCAACCATAAAAATGAATTTCATTCTATCAAACATAATTTAACCAAATATTTTCCAGCCGGAAGTTTGCCATTATTATGAAAAGCGTCTCGAAGTTAGTTTGCAAAAAGACCGCAATGCTGTGGCGGTGCCACAAGTCGTAAACACTAAAAAAATGGCGGCCTATTTGTCTGCTGCCGGAGTAGATTTCTCGAGTGATATTTCAATAATTTACATATGTATGGGAGACGTCTACAACTCCTAATCGATCTGATTCGATCATCAGCCAGCAGATATAAAGCGATAATCGATGGCCGATAATAGGAGCGAGTCCGACCACTAATCCCTACCTGGTCTGCGCCTCCGCGCGGCAGCAGGCGTCGTTACAGTCCCCGACGTAGCCGCAGTCGCACTGCTCGTCGCCTTCCACGATCTTGTTGCCGCAGAACGCCTCCTCCGACTCCACGAAGCAGTTGGTTTTACCGTACTGCTCCTGTAGCACCGCATGCAGCACCTAAAAACGTGGGGAAAACGTGTCGAGTTAGTCTTTGTGTTGAATATTCATTTGTTCAAGTTCTGTTAATCATCTTGAGTTATACTTGTACTTTTGAACCAATATTTTGAAGCTACCATTGGCCAAGGTCATCGCACCACAATCTTGTGATGACTAGTGCACTGAGGGAAAAAGGCCATGTGAAGATGGCCGAAAGCTTCAGGTAGCTTCAAAATATTGGTTCAAAAGTAAAAGTATAACTCAAGATGAAGAGAGTTAGTCTTTGTGTATTGTAGGACCGCATGAATAACATGCAGAACGCAGTGGTTATTTATGATTTATTGTTTCGATTCACAATCTACTGTATTCTAATGTGTTTTGGGACGATGGCATCATTCTCGTCTCACAACCTTGGGGTCGTGAGTTCGAGTCCCATCAGGACCACTTGATAAAGGTAAATGGAAGTGTAGGGTTGCAACACCTGTCTTCAGCTATATCAATACAGTGGTAGGCGCTTGTTTGCCACAGAAAACAGAGATGGAGAGAGAACAATAAAATACAATCTATTGTGTAGGTAGATCTGTATACATTGTAGTTGAGATGTTGACTGTGTCATATTCTGTAGAACCTAACGTGGGGAAATGTGCAGGATTAGTTTTTGTCAATTGCAGCACCGCATGCAGAACCTTGAACATAGAAACAGTGTCATCATTTCTGGGCTCATTGCTTCAATTCACAACCTGTTTCGTAGGTAGATCTATATGCATTGTGTAGATTGTGCTTACATCATTCAAAGTAACATCCTTTGCTGCAGAATTTGCGAGGGTAGTTAGAAAGTATGCCATTATTATTATTATCTATTTTATTCAGACATACAGTCCATAGTAATAAAAACAAAAAATAATAAAATACACAACAAGTATAGGAAATCATTCCACCTTCTGTATAATGCCGAAGAGAGAATGAAAAAATTACTATTAATTATATTTTGAATTAGACAATTATTTACAATAGATAATCTTTTCTTAAAACCAAAGATATTTTTTCTCATTAAAATGTTAAAACTATCAAGTCTATTCGTAACCAAGTTGTACATTATAGCTATGAATCATGTATTTAAAGCGTAATTATCAAATATCCCCTCATTTTAGACTATTTACAGACTGCATTACTTTACCCATTTATTGGTACGTCATACGCATGTTCTTGACATGTCTCGCTAATGGAATATTTTCTAAAGAAATCATGGGGCAAGCAGAAAAAACATTACTCATGGATATCAAACTTTCATAAAGTTACAGTGGAATTTCCGTTTTGTATTGTATAAATTTGAGTCACATTAGTGAAATCCATAGTAAAATATCACAGAGTGCAGTTTAAAATGTCAAATAGAGCATGTAGTTAAAAACATAGTTATTTAAAATAAGGTGTTTTTGCCAATTTACAGAGTGTTAATTAGTCGTGTTTTTTTTTCATTAACCATAAATATGAACATTCCTTTTTTTACTACATACATTTTATTCAACAGACATGTTTAGGGCCCATACGTTACACAATGTCAGATCTAATGTCCTATGAATATAGGCTGTTACTTATTTGCCATTTCCCATGTAGGCCATATATTTCTGAACTAGACAGCTAGTTACAATCACTGAATTAATGATAAGTCAGTTCACTGTATCTTCCCTTGACTTACCCAGTCATACATACACAATGTATTGATCATTGAGTAAAAGTAGATAATTAACAATATAACCTCTGATCAAGTCTACCTTGATAAAGCAACCACCTCTATAGTGAGACGGTTTCTGTTTCCAAACCTCCACAAACAAACCAACAATAACCATACATAGGGCACCTTTCTACTGAGACCACTTGTGGTCAGTCCCCAGGGTGGATTTGATACAAAGGTTCTTGAGACCACCACTATAATAAGACAACTCTTCACTGTCCCAAACCTTCATAAAGCTACCAAAATGAACCTCTGTAAAGAGACCACCTGTGTATTCAGATCACCTACCACTGGTCCCAAAGGTCGTCTTAAAAGAGATGTTCTACTATCTAAGATTATGATAATAATCATTCCGCCAGCAATTTCTCTGAGACTCTAACTATATTTATATGAACGTTTCCTTCCACAACACTCCAGCTATTGTCCTACAACCTTGGATCTCTATAAACTCTCCACACTGGACAAGAGAATCCTCTATACAACAATGGTACTCTAATGATGATACCCAGATAACCCTGAAATTGAGCCATATTCTAACAAAGCCTTTTCATGAATAAATATTAAGATCACATTAGTGATTTACGAATTATCAATCACATGTGTTTTTCGTAAACTATATAGCATGTATAGTGTGTTTTTCAAGGTCTTTTGCTTTGTTACTATTAAATGTGAATATGGATTCATTGAAATGAAAACTTGCTTATTGTGGTTTTGATACATATAAGATTGTATAATTATGATAAATTGTTGCAGGTTATTGCATAAAACTAAAATAAGACTGAACCGCAAAAATAAGTAATTATTCCTTTTTCAGTAAAAAAAATGGATAAAGTATACGAAATAATATGAATTGTGGACATTTTTAGTACTATTCACTTTCATTCAAAATTCATTTTATGCATGAAATGCAAACAGGATATTTGAAAATGCATGAACAATTACACTTTGTCCAATGTTTGGCCTGATTCACGTTTATACAAACATCAAACCCGGCTGGAAACGTGCTACTTAAGTTTAGTTTAGTTTATCTAATATAATGACATTGTCCAAAAATATTTTACAACAAAAGTAGATATTTATGGACCCGGCCACTACTCACTACTCACCTTGAACTTAATTAATTTACAATTTAATATAAATATGATTATGCATACACAATTACATACAAATGTGAATTCAATTCTACTACACATAAATAAAATAACTTTTTCATTTATGCTGCGGATGTGTCCATGACACGAAATATATTCAATAAATCTTTGACTTAAAATAATGTCTAGAAATGCAATTGTTCATAAATATGTATTTGTGATACAAATGAATACAGATTGATACATTATAATGAACACTTTGCTGTTAGTGTTAAGTAGCCCACTGTAACGTGACTCCACAGTGAGAGAGAACTGGAGTCCTGGTATCACCACGCCTTATCAGGTGAGCTGTGACAAGGCTGCCAACACACTAACACGTAGTTCTCCCTGTCTCAATAACGTCATGCTGGCTAAAAGTAATCATATCGGAGAGTTTACCAGCCTTGCTCGTGTATTCGATTCTAATCATCTTTAGCAGTTCTGCGTTGCTGGTCTACGGGAATCTCTTTCACTGTACATTGTATTCAGTGTTACAAATAGCTAACAGTGGGTTCAGTTGTGGCTTTTAACAGGAGAAATGCGTCAGGGTCAGGATTAGCCACTCGTCTGCTCGTATTGACTTGTAAAAACTAGTGGAGGACGAGTGCTAATTTTCAGAAACTCGTCCTTTTGACGAGGAGCATATCTGAATATTTTGTCATACAGATATAGTTTGTACAAGGAGGACGAGTACATTTTTTGACAGGACGATTAGATACTTGAGGGTTACTAGTCCTGCTGCCGATTAACACTTTTCCACCTAATCCTGACATTTTCTTACTTTGCCTTGTAAGGTTTAACAGGACTGAACCCAAACTTTTCTGATGCTTTCATTGGGTAAGGCCGTGAAAAGTGTTCGATGAAATTCAGACTCTTTGAATAATGATTTATTTTCAATAATTTGTCAATTGAATAATACACAAGGATGTCAGTTCTATTAGTGGCTCTACATATAATTCTGTTTATTCCATCTCATAAAATGCATAGATTTGAAAATATTGTTTGTTCCTTGTTATAATCGTTCGATTGACCAGCATAACAGTTGGCATAGATCACTGCATTCTCCACAGGGAGTTTCAGCAAAGGCAAAAGTGTTTGTGCCAATAAGCTTTTGTCATTATGACCTTGTTCAAAAGAACATTCGATTAGCAGGCTTCGCAACGGCTTTATAAATGTCAAAATAGTTTAATTAAGTCTTCATTATTCCAAAGTAGACTTTCTATCTATCAGACAAATTTATAGAATAGAGGACAATAAGTTAGACATGAAAAAAAAATCATTATAAGCTCTCAAAAAAGGACGAATGCAATCGTCTGATGTAGCCTGCCATGACAATTACTGCCCCCTTGCTGTCTTAGTCAGGCCCTGGTTTGGCATCAGCCAAGAACGAAGGACATTGGTGAGAAATGAACAGAAAATCATGGTTTGATGTGTTATGTAATGTCCATGGTATAATTATTACATCAATAGTTTGGCAGGAGTCTGTGGGTCCAGTGCCAGGTGCTGTCATCACCGTCCAAATCCGAACCCTACGTACAACGAAAATAACGGCCTTTTACGTGCAACTAAAATGGACACTTTCAAATCTCAATTTTCTTCTTCTGCGCTTTCCCACAGTATGAAAAATAACCTCCCAACTGGCTTATGATAGCTGATTCTTGCACGGGCCTGCTGATTTGAAAAGTTAACACCCTAAATTGCAGGCAACCATATACAACAAAAACTAAAGGCTGGCCACCTTTCCTAGTTGGCCACACTCTGGTGTGAGCAATGTTTGATAACTAATAATAGTGTTTTCTACATTGAAATCTCTATCTCTATAATGAATGATCATTGATAACCACTGTGAGTTGATACTATGGCCTTGAGAATGTAAAAAAACAGAGTTTCTCAGATGTTTGCTGAAAATTCTCGATTCTGATTGATTAAGGAGGCCGGGCGGAAAAATTGACATACTAATCTTCCAAGTTTAAGACCTAAAATTATAAGTAAACATGAGAGAAAACGGTAATTATACGAGTGGGTGTGAGAGATCGGACAATATATCACCTAGTGTGGACTTAAACAGAACTTGTTCTGTCAAACCCATACACTCAGTGAGAGATTTTAAGATCTCTCACCCCCACCTATTATAATCGACATTAACCACTGTGAGGTGTGAGCATTTATAACTTATAAGTGTTTTATACCTTGAAATCTCTATCTCTATAATGAATGATCATTGATAACCACTGTGAGTTGATACTATGGCCTTGAGAGTGTATGCTGCCAAGTGGTAATGGCCCCAGTAATGGGTTTTATGTAACCGTGAGGGTGATTATGTGGTCAGTAGCAGCAGCAACCTTCAGTGTATACAGTGTATAACATACAGCTCCATTGAGGCAGCCAAAGTATTCTATGGTCATTTAAGTTATTTAAGTTATATGAATGAACTAATTCTGCAAAGGAAAGAAATCTACACTTCAAATCGGTTCAGGTCAGGCGAGTGAACGCTAATGTGAGTGATAAGCATGTCTGCCGTATGGTAGTAGCGATGTGCTGTATGCTCCCCGGGGAGTTGAGAACGATATAGCGTAACAAGGATGCCAATGGTCTGGTGTAGATGTAAAGTCGCTAGAGCACAACAAAACCGAATTGTGATACTAAATAAGCACAGCTTCATTTACATATAAACGCCCTTTGTGCAATTTGATTGGATCTCTGTTTGTGGCAGCTTGTTCAAGCTAAAATATTTGATTCAATACGAACAACGCATCCAACAAATGGTTGTAAAAATCATGAAAGTCTGAACATTTAGGAAACTGTGAACTTGTAATATCAACAAATGATCAGAGGATATAAAGGTATTAAAACCTCAAATAGAATATTCTGCTGTATTTTTTTAAACTCATTTGCTTGGTCATTTATCTTAAAGTCTATCTCATAATGTCTTTGAATTGGCCTCAATTACTACGACAATAAAAGGTCAGTGACTTAATCACCGTATGGTCTACATGATCACACTAGTTATAGTGACAGAAAATAGGTACTGAAATACTGCTAATTAAGGATATGATGAATTTGATTATGAAATAATTCAATTATTCAAACAAACAGAACAATACCGTTTGGGGTGAATGTGGTTGTCTCTCATTTTCTTTCTTTTCTGTTTATTGAGAAGATGTTTATTGCATTTTAGCTATTGCCAGATCTATTTGTACTTCATAATATCTACGCCTCAAAATATGCGTTTCAATAGACTACGCTTGCACCAAGTTAGTACTTGCCAGTGATGAAATAATCATGGTCTAGCGTCCATTAGCGACACCACATGAAATATTCACCACATTGTGTATGAGTCATGCGCTGGTCTTATTTCTGGTTTATACCTGTTACAGTAGATCCCCCGATTGAGGCCACCTCTATAATAATAAGAATTTTCATGGGCCCAAACCTTTGTAAAGCTACCAAAATGAACCTCTGTAGAGACCCTCCTCTCTATTGAGACCACCTAACACTGGTCCCAAAGGTGGTCCTAGTGATAGAGAGGTTCTACTGTATATATAAGCACATGCTCATACCTGAAATGAGGACAGCTTCAAAGTTCGTGGTAGCGTTCTTCGTTTTGCATACAGTAAAACCTCCTTAAGAGATGACCACTTTGGTAGAGTGAGGATTCTATATAAAATCAACTACTGTGACTTTCACAACTTTATAATGAAACTTCCGATTTAGGCTACACCTAGCTTCTGTACAGTAAACCTAGCAACACTGATACTATGACACATGTTCAATCCTCATATCATAAGTACACACACTTTTTACAAATAATTCGTACCAAAGAAAACAAAAATATGACACATCGTTATTTGGTATCATACAATCTTTAAAAAAAACACAATTAGTGATTGAATCGACATGTAAGAAGAAACCACTTTTGTAAAGCCGTGACCTTTAACCCCTTGCTTGCTGAGGTCACAGAGAATCACGACAGTATAGTGTACCCTCCTCTATAATAACACCCATTCTTCCTGCCTAAAACCTTCATAAAGAGACCATCCTGAACCTCCGTGCAGAGACATCCTCTCTATCAAGACGACTTGAAGCCAGTCTGCAGATGATTTTACAAAGATAGCTTACAATGTACACTCACGTAAGTCTCATAATAAGTGAGATCTTTATAGACATTTCACTATGTGACCAATAAGGTTTCTACTGCTTACTACAGATCAAGCTAAAATGTGCACCTAGTGGCCTTAAAAGTTTAGAGATGAAGAATATAATTGAATGCATTCATGGGCACGAACCTTGACATGCACAATGTTCAATAGAAAATCACAAATATGAAATTATGAATCAGTGCGCGGAAAAGAAATGTCCACTGATTCAGTTTCGTATTTGTGATTTTCTATCACCAAATACAGGAATCCTTTAGACGCGATTTCAAGAGATGACGAACAATAACACCAAATACAGCAGAACGTTGTTATTTGGATTTTGCTTATCTCAAATTTTCTTTTATCTCCAGGTTAGCTTCATTTCAGCGTAACCACATTATCTGGTTGTTATCTTGAATATTAGTAATCTTGAGCATTTTACTGTTTTCCTTACAGCTTTGAAGTATGAAGTTTCTACTATAGCTAGATATTTCCTGAAAGCTTCATTCCAGTATGTCGGGTCTGGGATCAACTTTTACATGTACATACACGAGAATGTTGGCAAGAACACATATGGCTCAGCCCCATAAATTCTTCATTAACACTATTGATTGATTATTACATACACCAAACCTATAAATCTCTCACGAATCATATATATAAGAACATGTACATCAATGGAGGTGATACTTATATTATTGCTTATTTCTATAACAAAACTCAATGGTTTTCTGTTTATATTCATATTATTATTCAAAACAAGGACGAACAAAACGCATAACACTGACAAAAATAAACATCTTACGATAATGAAATCATAAAAATACCTGCTGGTTGTGACTTTACGACCCACACACAGAATATAGCAGCCTGAACATAGGAAATAGTCCTCGTTTGTGACCATATTAGGACAACTTACTACAACGTCGGCAGTTTGCTGACGGTCGCATACAGTTTATTGTAAGAATCGTACATTGCATTGTACAGCAGAAGTCGCAGTAATATTATTGGTGTCCCATAAGTTTACGGAAATTTTCCGCTACTTCTGTATGAATGTCCTGAGTCTCTTGTGTTTTGTCTTTCATTTTGTTTTCAATGTTTCCAAGATGGTATGATCTGTAGTTGATGTTATGGTCTGTCCGTCTGCCACATGGGGGAGATGAAAGGTCATCAAATAGGCGATAAAGATACGAGGACAGAAGCAGGTCATGAACAGGGACGAGGAGGCCTTTCATCTCTCTCACATGTACTACCCGATTTTCAACATCGGAAGTCGTGCTGAGTGACCTTGACATGCGCAATGATGTTTTGAGAAAGACTACAGCAGTTGTCGAAACTGTCACCAATGTAAGATTTATTCAGTGTTGTGAAAAAGATGAACTATATATGTCTATCAGGTTCTCCCCTTCCTGCCTACCAGTCTGCTTGCATACCTGTCTGTGTATCTGCCCGTCTGTATGTGTCTGTGTGTGTCTGTGTGTGTCTGTGTGTGTCTGTATGCCCGCCCAGCTGTCTAACCTCTCCCGTCCTGCTGACGCTGCTTCCCATGGGCATCCCAGGTAGGTCTGTCTGCCTGTATGTCTGTCTAGCTGACTGTCTCTATGTCTGTCCATCTGTCGGTCTGACCCACCTGTGTGATGTTGCCGAGACTGCATGGTGAGAACTTGCTGTTGTTGGGGCGGTCTCCGCTGGTCGCGGAGGCAAACATGATGTAGTTGCCCTGCTTGTTGAGCGTGGTGCCTGAGAACGGCGTGCAGACGTCACCCGAGTCGTGGGGAGAGCCAAAGTTGTGCCCGACCTCGTGGGCGAAGGTCAGAGTGGACACCTGCAACAGTGCAATACAGGCTGTTGAAATAAACATCAGAGTGGACACTTGAAACATTGCATACAGGCTGTTGAAATACTGTAAAACTAGAAATGTTTGTGCACGATTTAATTTGCGAATTTCGTGGGTAGGTGCAAAAACACAAACTTAAATAGTCAGCAAACATTAATAGCCTATGTAAAGTAGGTCCAAGATGACCCAAAATCGCAAAATTAAATGGTCACAAAATACATGTCAGTTACACATAAAAACCACAAAATTTAATAGCCACAAAATTTTCTGGTTTTACAGTAACCATCAGAGTGGACCCCTTAAACAGTGCAATATAGGCTGCTGAAATAAATATCAGAGTGGACACCTCGAACAACATTGCACAAAAGTAAAATATGAAACAGCACGGGCGCTTATGTAAAATAGGCTGGAGAAATGAACGTCTTGAATTTTTGTAAATTCGGGGGTCTTAAATATGGTTTATGCCAGAATAGGGGTTCTTAAATATTAGTGTTTAAAGCAATACATTTAATCTATATGAAACTTGAAGGCATCAATAAAATATCATCATTCTTCTGTTTACTGTTAAATTGGACCCTTATTTATTCAGAACTTTACGGTACATGTATTGCTATAAAGATTTCCTCACACATGACAAACCAGGAAAACATATTTTGTGTTCTTGAAGCAGCATGTAAATTTTAGATCTGGACGATAGCGATGATTTATCAGGATCACACTACTACATTGTGTAACAAAAACAAATGATCAAATCTTCTCAGAATTTGCGCTCAATGAATCATAGAAATAGTTTTATTACAAACAATAAGTTTCGTAGATTTCAGTTCACACGACGCAAACTATTTATATTCAGGACGAGATTACAGTAGAACCTCTCTATTAAAGACCACCTATGGGATTGAACTCAAGTGGTCTCAATGGAGGTGGTCTTTGTATGGAGTTTGCCATTGGAATCACTTTAAAGAATTGGGACTGAAAAAAGTTGTCTTATTATCGAGGTGATATTAATAGATGTGGTATTAATTGGAGGTTCTACTGTATGTTTGGTTTTTACACCACAATAGTTATTCATGGAGATCAGATACAGAGGACCAGGAAGTTGATCAGAATAACAGATTCCGAACGTTTTATTTGTTTGAAAAAAAAACGTCATATAATGGAGACTAGATTTAACATGAAATTAGATAAATACAAAGTAATAGAGATTGGAAAAGCTTCATTGGGTGTCAATAGTTATAATATGTTTGATTGATTTTGAGCTAAATATTTCAACAAAACGTAATCGTAGTGCTGCATATCGGTGACAATTTCAATATCAACTGGCAAATCCAGGTTTTTGGGATCTTAAGCAAATCCAGGTTTTAGACGATTTCAGTTGGGAAGGGGGGGCACGGGATCTTGATAAAACGGGATAGTTTGAGTAAAACGTTATAAGTTACACTTTGCCATGTGTGATTTTATACACACATGCGTCCTAACACTAACAGGATGTTTTGACAAGATACGATTCACAAACACTCACTTTTACAACATTTATTTACCATGTTAATCACATCAAGCTGTTGAAGAAGTTATGGCAGACATGCCAAAAACCCTATGAGACAATTATATGCTATTATTTGCCGTGTGTTAGTATTCTACTATTCCGGTGTTTAGCATTCTACTATTCCGGTGTGACATCATCAGACATGACGAGAGGTCACTGAGGTCAAGATCTACATGTATTTAGCTTGTACATTTTGTGAAAAAAACTAATTCATCTCTAAATTCATGCTAATAGACTTAACGAATTGTAGTATTAATTGTAGTATGTAACATTGTGGAGTCGAAATTTTTTTATGATAGCACTACTGTGGAAAAATGCTGTTAAATGACCTATTCTAAGTGTTAGTAAAAATTCTGCTGTTATTTAACTTTTATGGCATATTCCATATTTAGCCATTTATGCTGAAACTTTTCTACACAAGGTTTAGGATCAAATTTCATCTTTGATAAAGTTTTGCAACTTTTGGCACAAATCGACCTTTTCCTTTTCAGTCGGTTGAGCAAAATTGTAAATGTAAAAATAGTGTAACTCTCATGCATGTAGTCAATATATTCATGTTGTTGATATATGTGTTAAAACTATGCATATTGACACTATTCAGGAGCAAGTATTTTATACAGTATAACTTGTAATCACTAGTTTAAGAAACGGACAAGTATTTTGTACAATGTGCCATTTAGTCTGTCACTTGTAAATGGAAATGTGCTTATTTACAGGTGCAATTCACAGTTTGTCATGCTCTAGCGACCTTACATCTACACCAGGTCATTGGCACCCTTGTCACACTATATCTTTCTCAACTCCCTCGGAAGTATACAGTACATCGCAACTATAGCGTAGACGCGCTAATCACTCACATTAGCATTCACTCGCATGACCTGTACCTATTTAACGTGTAGGTACCAGTACCACAGAGCATTGGACAATCTGTTAGAGGGAGGTTCTTAAAACATGGAATCAATATGTGTGTTGTATAATCGTCTGGGTGAGTCATCACGAATAATGCTTAGTCACTTTTTAATCACGTGTGATATCAAATGCTCTAAAATTTGTGAATATGAATTTTAAACTGGTTCAGAAATGTGATTATTCTATTCTTATCAGGAACAGACATGTCCCGCAATATTGTTAGGAATCAAATTAAAATCAAACGCCGAGAGATTATGTTAATTACATATAGGTAAATCATTCATACATACATATTGAAATTATATTATTCAATCACTATGTACTATTACAGTAAGTGTAAAATATACAAAAATGTATAAAATGGACAATTTAGTTATATCCTGAACCAGTCGGGTGCTAAAGGTTTAATTGATCATTTATTCAAGTTTCATTGGATTTTATATACATTCATTGAAAGAACCTTAATGGAGAAAAGATTCAGATCTAAACCTGATCATATATCATCATCGGTTCATCGATTATGTGGCTCATGGAAAACAGAACAATAAGACCGTTGTCAAAAACGAAAATTTCACATTCATTGATTCTCTCTGACCGAATGTCACGATTTCTAGACGGCGAGAAGTTTGTGTTTTACTTGTGGACCAAGGAATGTTTGTTGTGAATTTCTTTCTTTTATAGCATCTATCATATACTTCAAGCATCAAATTATAAAAAAAGTATACAAAATTACATCTTTTATTCAAGCTTTTCAAACGATCATTACTAAATCCCATTTTGATAAGAAATCTATAGATAAAAGCTTAAACAAAACTTATGTAATTGTGGATACTTTTCATATTACTTTTATACCATAGCATAAATAGAAAATAAATTTGACTGTAAACTACGTTTAGAATAAATACCATTGCTATATCGGACCAAAGAATGTGCACGATATTTGATTTCAGGTTTCAGGCCAGAACAGCATGACTTTCATATTTGCCAAGCCAACAGTGAACATGTGTCAGAATTAACATACACGAGTTTACTTTTAATGCTTTTCTAAGTCAAAGGCATCAATACCAAATCAATTGCAACTGTCAATACATTGTGTCATAAGTGAAATATGTGATAACACTCATCATTACTTTATTCATTTACTTCTGAACGTAATAAACCTGTTCTACTGATGTTGAAAATGATTGGAATATTTTGCTACAAGTAGCAGACAGATCTTGTGATTTTTCACTATTTCATTCATTCACGTAGGAACAAAACAGAGAAAATTCTAGTGAAGATTATTTCACTTTTCTGTCAGATAAATACCAAATAGAATGCAAATTAAAGTTTAGACCACAGCAGTTTCTTTAATTTCGTACAAACTTTGTCTTCCCTTTTTCAATAGAAAAACTTTCCACATAAGAAGTGTAGGAAATAGTGCGTAAAAAAGACTTTAACATTCATTTTCTGGTAGCTTCTTTAAATCTTCTGCATTATTTATTGACTATGAGATAAGAATGCGTGAAAAAAACTCTTTCACATACACTATCTTGTAATAATTTCCAATTGATAATTTTTTAACCTTTCATTTATTGGAAGATTTGGTATAATTTTGAGCTTTTGTCTGTTATTGCCGTCTTTCTAGTTTAGGTAACATTTTATCCATGCTTACATTTCTCATTTGATTTTCTAATGTACTTAAATTCTGTTATTACATGTGTCTCTACCACAAAGCAATGTGTCATGATTTCATATTCTAAACATAGATACTTTGTTCATTTTTACTTTTTTTACCTTGATACTTTAACCGGAACCACACCAGAATGGAACACTGAGACAGAAACATTGTTGATGGTGACAATATCAAAATTTGTAAATCTCGTCTTAACAGCTTTATGGTCTGATTTTTTTAATATACAGGCTGAACAATTATTAGAAATAGAAAAAAAATGATAGACAAGGTTGGGGGGAAAGTTGAGAAATAGACTGGCCAGCCTGGACACACCACTCAAATTGAGGAATAATGATTAGGGCCTGGGCAAACATTTTTAGGATTTAATTAATAGGCAGGTCAAGAGGAGGATGAGGCAGTGGGCTAAACACCCCCCCTCCCCCAAACCATTTCCCACCAAAATATTTCATATTGATAGGGTTTTTGGCAAAGTCAAGTCAAAAATTTGTTTATTATAC
>CM032664.1:43422240-43444550 GCA_019095985.1 Streblospio benedicti | reverse complement strand
ATTGTATAAATTAAGTCACATTAGTGAAATGCATAGTAAAATATCACAGACAGTACAATTTAAAATATCAACTATAGCATATAGTTAAAAACATAGTTATTAAAAAAAGATGTTTTTGCCATTTACAGTTTTAATTAGTCAAATGTTTCTTATGTTTTGATCATTCACCCCAAATATGAACATTCCTTTTTTTAATACAGACATTTTATGCGACAGACAAGTTTATAGGACCCATACGTTACACAATGTCAGATCTAGTGTCCTATGAATATAGGCTGTTTATTTATTTGCCATTTCCATGTAAGCCATATATTTGTGAACTACACAGCTAGCTACAATCACTGAATTAATGATAAGTCAGTTCACTGTATCTTCCCTGGACTTTCCTAGTCATACATACACAATGTATTGATCATTGTGTAAAACTAGATAATTAACAATATAACCTTGATAAAGCGACCACCTCTATAGTGAGACCGTTTCTAATGTTTCCCAACCTTTATAAATAGACCATCAAGAACTTCCATACAGAGGGCACCTCTACCGCGTGTGGTCAGTCCCTGGTGGTTTTGATAGAGGTTATTCTGTATGTACATTTGTATCCAGGTAATTTCATTGTCTACATCAATAGCGCATTGTAAATAAACCTGACTGGCAGTTCACCCTCAAGATACTGGGCAGGTCTCAAAATCTGAACAAACCGGTGTAATAATATAAAGCTTCTATAAAACTCTGGTCATGTAGTGAACAACAAGTGGTTTCATTTTCATTTTTTGTATCCTATCTGTTGTTCTTTTATTCCAAAAGCCAAGAAAATAAAATTTTAAATACAAATAATATAGGTGCCTTTTCAAACTACAACTACTGGTACAATAACGAGAATTGGGTATTTTGAAGCTATAGCAATTGATATGAAAATGCCATCTTTTTCAACAGGACATGATGTAATAGCTCTGAACCTATACTAATTATCTACTAACTGAGTAATCATTTTCACAATCCTGATATTGAAAATAAAATAATTGATTTGTTTTTAAATGCAATCTATTTCAACACAACTTTATTATGTATTTCTTTACCAGCATCCTACGATCAAATCATTTTTGATCATTCTTTTTCATGTAATTTCATTGGTTATCATGATCGAGAAGTTAAGATAAGTACCAGATAACCCGGAGAGGGTTATCACCCCTCTGTTCTGCGCTGCTGGTCTACGAGAATCTCTTTCACACCGCACAAGTACATTGTATTCAGTGTTACAAATAGCTAACAGTGGGTTCAGTGGTGGCTTTTAACAGGAGAAATTTATTGGGTTTGCGTTACGTCAATATCAATACTAACATTTTCTAATTTTGCCTTGTAAGGTTTATCAGGACTGAACTTAACTTTTCTGATGCTTTCATTCACTGAGGCCCTGAAAAGTGTTCTACGAAATTCAGACTCTTCAAATAATGATTTATTTTCAATAATTTGTGAATTGAATAATACACGAGGATGTCAGTTCTATTAGTGGCTCTACATATAATTCTGTTTATTCCATCTCATAAAATGCTTAGGTTTGAAAATACTGTTTGGTCCTTGTTATAATCATACCAGTGGGCATAGATCACTGCATTCTCCACAGGGAGTTTCATCAAAGGCAAAAGTGTTTGTGCCAATAAGCTTTTGTCATTATGACCTTATTCACAAGAACATTGAATTGGCAGGTTTCGCAAAGGCTTTATAAATGTCAAAATAGTTTAATTCAGTCTGCATTATTCCAAAGTAGACTTCTATTTATCAAAGAAGTTTATAGAATAGAGGACAATAAGTTAGACGTAAAAAAATCATTATAAGCTCTCCAAAAGGACGAATGCAATCGTTTGATGTAGACTGCCATGACCATTACTGTCCCCATGCTGTCTTTGTCAGGCCCTGGTTTGGCATCAGCCAAGAATGAAGGATATCGGTGAGAAATGAATAGATAATCATTATAACTGCTCCAACATAATGGTTTGATGTGTTATGTAATGTCCATGGTATAATTACTACATCAGTGGTTTGGCAGGAGTCTCTGGGTCCAGTGCCAGGGACTGTCATCACCGTCCTAATCCGAACCCTACGTGCAACCAAAATAATTGCCTTTTACGTGCAACCAAAATGGACACTTTCAAATGTCAATTTTCTTCTTCTGCGCTTTACCAGAGTATGAAAAATAACCTCCCAACAGGCCTATATTAACTGATTCTTGCACAGGCCTGCTGAAATTAACACACTAAATTGCAGGCAACCTTTTAATAACCATATACAACAAAAACTAAAGGCTGGCCACGTTTCCTAGTTGGCCATACTCTGGTGTGAACAACATTTTTACATTGGAACTTGTTCTGTCAAACCTCACACTCAGTGAGAAATTTTAAGATCTCTCACCCCCACTTGTATAATAACCTATTATAATCACTGTGAGGTGTGAGCATTTATAACTACTAAGTGTTTTATGCCTTCAAATCTATCTCTATAATGAATGATCATTGATAACCACTGTGAGTTGATACTATGGCCTTGAGAATGTAAAAAACAGTTTCTCAGATGTTTGCTGAAAATTCTCGATTCTGATTGGCTAAAGATGCAGGGCGGAAAAATTGACATACTACTCTTCCAAGTTTAAGACCTAAAATTATAAGTAAACATGAGAGAAAACGGTAATTATATGAGTCGGTGTGAGAGATCAGACAATATATCACCTCATGTGGACTTTAACAGAACTTGTTCTGTCAAACCTCACACTCAGTGAGAGATTTTAAGATCTCTCACCCCCACTTGTATAATAACCTATTATAATCACTGTAAGGTGTGAGCATTTATAACTACTAGGTGTTTTATACCTTCAAATCTCTATCATTATAATGAATGATCATTGATAACCACTGTGAGTTGATACTATGGCCTTGAGAGTGTATGCTGCCAAGTGGTAATGGCCCCAGTAATGGGTTTTATGTAACCATGTGGGTGATTATGTGGTCAGTAGCAGCAGCAACCTTCAGTGTATACAGTGTATAACATACAGCACCATTGAGGCAGCCAGGGAGATGTTTTGAAAATAACTACAGCAGTTGTCAAAACTGTCACCAATGTAAGATTTATTCAGTGTTGTGAAAAGATGAACTATATATGTCTATTAGGTTCGCTGAAACGAAAGTCAGTGTTGCTTGTAAAGGCAATTTGGAAGATCGTGGATTCGAACTCACGGTCTCCCGACTATGATTCAGACCGGTCATATGTCATAGGCGGTTGCTCTACCAGAGCAACCGACTGAGCTAATCTTCCCTGACGAAGGACACACACTTCAACTTCGCCTATATGCTGTGTTGCGCAACCACACTGTCTGACACCTGTCGCTATATTTAGCTTCACCATCGTGCCAGCCTCAATCAGACAAGCATCCTACCGACTTCGTTTTGTTGATATGCTGTGATCAATGCAGGATGCATTGTGTCTCTGAAGCACTTTCTTTACATCTCCCCTTCCTGCCTACCAGTCTGCTTGTATACCTGTCTGTGTATCTGCCCGTCTGTATGTCCGCCCAGCTGTCTAATCTCCCCCATCCTGCTGACGCTGCTTCGCATGGGCATCCCAGGTAGGTCTGTCTGCCTGTATGTCTGTCTAGCTGACTGTCTCTATGTCTGTCCATCTGTCGGTCTGACCCACCTGTGTGATGTTGCCGAGACTGCAGGGTGAGAACTTGCTGTTGTTGGGGCGGTCTCCGCTGGTCGCGGAGGCGAACATGATGTAGTTGCCCTGCTTGTTGAGCGTGGTGCCTGAGAACGGTGTGCAGACGTCACCCGAGTCGTGGGGAGAGCCAAAGTTGTGTCCCACCTGGTGGGCGAAGGTCAGAGTGGACACCTGCAACAGTGCAATACAGGCTGTTGAAATGACCATCAGAGTGGACACTTGAAACAGTGTATACAGGCTGTAGAAAATACTGTAAAACTAGAAATGTTTGCGCACGATTTGATTTGCGAATTTCATAGGTAGGTGCAAAAACGTAAACTTAAATAGTCAGCAAACATTAATAGCCTATGTAAAGTAGGTCCAAGATGAACCAAAATCGCAAAATTAAATAGTCACAAAATACATGTCAGTTACACATAAAAATCACAAAATTTAATAGCCACGAAAATTTTCTAATTTTACAGTAACCATCAGAGCGGATCCCTGAAACAGTGTAATATAGGCTGTTGAAATAAACATCAGAGTGGACACCTCAATAACATTGCACAAAAAGTTAAATATGAAACAGCACGGGCAATACTGTAAAATAGGCTGGTGAAATGAAAGTCTTAAATTTTTATAAAATCGGGGGTCTTAAATATGGTTTATGCCAGAATAGGGGTTCTTAAATATTGGTGTTTAAAGCAATACATTGAATCTATATGAAACTTAAATGTAACAATGAAATATCATCATTTTTCTATTAACTGTTAAATTGGACCCTGGGCATTTACTCAAATACAGGCATTTATTCAGAACTTTACGGTACATGTATTGCTATAAAGATTTCCTCACACATTATAAACCAGGAAAACATATTTTGTGTTCTTGAAGCAGCATGTAAATTTTAGATCTGGATGATAGCGATGATTTATCAGGATCACACTACTACATTGTATAACAAAAACAAATGATCAAATCTTCTCAGAATTTGCGCTCAATGAATCATAGAATAGTTTTATTACAAACAATAAGTTTCGTAGATTTCAGTTTACACGACGCAAACTATTTATATTCAGAACGAGATTACAGTAGAACCTCTCTCTATTAAGACCACCTATAGTGGAGCAGATAACCCAAAGAATCGTTCATTTGATGATACAAGCACCAAATTTGGTTCAAATGTTGTTTTTATGTCAAATTTAAGAAAAATGTGCTAGCCACGTGAAATTCCAATATGGAGGCCATTTTTCAAGATGGCCGCCGGATAACGCTTTAATTCACCAAATTTGTCAATATATTGATATTGGAAATGTACTAATTGGTTATTATTGGTGAAAATTTGCTTCAATGTTGATTTTATATCAAATTATAATAATAATATATCATATTATATTATAATTATAATATGGCGGCCATTTTCCAAGATGGCCACCCCAAAAAATCTTGAATTCATTAAATTTAGCAATTTATTAGTATTGGAAATGTCAAATTAAGGTGGTTCTTACTTAGAATGATTATACCTTTCTTTGTCATAACTATTTTGAATATATAGGTATGGACTGGCCAATTAGAACTTAGAAAAATACTTATTTTAAGTGCCATGTATGCGGCATTGTAAGCCAAGCTCTGAAATATTACCAAACAGAAACCTAATTTACTTACTGCAATGTTGAAACAGATTTATTTCAATGAGAACTGAGTATAGTATAAATTATATTATATAAACCTATTTCATATATGGACCTGCCATTGTCTTTTTTCAGTATTCACTAGTTTTCTAGACAAGGACAACTGCAAAGTTGAGTGCACTTTAGTCCATTCGTAACACATTTGCATTTCCTACATACTAGGTTACAACCTCATTTTGTCAGTTTCCAGCATCATTGTGTAATTGGTTCAAGAGTTGTATAAACAATCTTACAATTGTGGTTTCCCAAACGCACCCCTACTTGGATGGATATATGGCTGCGGGATGACACACTCTCTCCAGATATGTCCACTTTGATAGGCTGCTTATTTGGCATGTTCCCACAGATCCAATACAGAGCACAATGTTTGCAAACTCATCACGTTTATCCAATATGATTTCACGTGCTACATGATAAACTCCTTCGTCACAGGCAATAGCCATATGTGACTGTTTGAGTTGTTGTAATACATCTTGAAAGTTTTTCAGTGCAGTCTACAGTAGAGTATTCAGTTACGGCATGGGGAATCACTGGCAGAAAACAAAAACCAATAGTCATTTCGGGTAGTTCCTCATCAGTTATCACAGAATTAAATGCAGATCAAGATGCATTATCGATGTTGAGATGCCAGGTTAATTGATTTTGCATGACCATAAGTTTTGAGTTATGATCCACATATTAAGGTTATGTGTATTTTGTGATTACTAGAAGATTCCTTGACCACAGAAACCTATATTTAGACACCAATTTTATATTTCTATGTAGCCTACTTTAAAAGTTAAAGCCGTTTTTGTAAAAAAAACAACGATTTTGGTGGTCATATTAGCAGCGATCTTGAATTATTGACTTTTCCTCTAAATCTTTTACATTTTAATTTGTACTATGTGATTCCTTGACCCCCCAAAACTTATGTTTTGACACCAATATCAGCCTCCTACCTTCTAAAATAACAAAAGTTAGATGAGATTATATAAATGTGGCCATATTGGCGGCCATCTTGGATTTTCTACCTTGCTGCCCAGGTATGACATGTCTACCCTCATTTTTTTCAACCTTAGATGGTCCCCCTATCAGAATATGAAGAAGAGTAACTTAGGGCACCAAAAATGTATGCTCAGACCCCTTATCTTCTGGAGTACCTCACACTCCAGTGAGAAATTTTAAGATCTCTCACCCCCACTTGTATAATAACCTATTATAATCACTGTGAGGTGTGAGCATTTATAACTACTAAGTGTTTTATGCCTTCAAATCTATCTCTATAATGAATGGTCATTTGATAACCACTGTGAGTTGATGCTATGGCCTTGAGAATGTAAAAACAGTTTCTCAGATGTTTGCTGAAAATTCTCGATTCTGATTGGCTAAAGATGCAGGGCGGAAAAATTGACATACTACTCCTCCAAGTTTAAGACCTAAAATTATAAGTAAACATGAGAGAAAACGGTAATTATGAGTCGGTGTGAGATCAGGAATATATCACCTCATGTGGACTTTAACAGAACTTGTTCTGTCAAACCTCACAAAATTATAAGTAAACATCAATTATGTGAGATCAGATTTTTGTAAGATCTCTGTCACCCCCCACTTGTATAATAACCTATTATAATCACTGTAAGGTGTGAGCATTTATAACTACTAGGTGTTTTATACCTTCAAATCTCTATCATTATAATGAATGATCATTGATAACCACTGTGAGTTGACACTATGGCCTTGAGTGTATGCTGCCAAGTGGTAATGGCCCCAGTAATGGGTTTTATGTAACCGTGAGGGTGATTATGTGGTCAGTAGCAGCAGCAACCTTCAGTGTATACAGTGTATAACATACAGTTCCATTGAGGCAGCCAGGGAGATGTTTTGAAAATAACTACAGCAGTTGTCAAAACTGTCACCAATGTAAGATTTATTCAGTGTTGTGAAAAGATGAACTATAAATGTCTATTAGGTTCTCTGAAACGAAAGTCAGTAATGCTTGTAAAGGCAATTTGGAAGATCGTGGATTCGAACTCACGGTCTCCCGACTATGATTCAGACCGGTCATATGTCATAGGCGGTTGCTCTACCAGAGCAACCGACTGAGCTAACACACACACTTCAACTTCGCTTATATGCTGTGTTGCGCAACCACACTGTCTGACACCTGTCGCTATATTTAGCTTCACCATCGTGCCAGCCTCAATCAGACAAGCATCCTACCGACTTCGTTTTGTTGATATGCTGTGATCAATGCAGGATGCATTGTGTCTCTGAAGCACTTTCTTTACATCTCCCCTTCCTGCCTACCAGTCTGCTTGCATACCTGTCTGTCTCTATCTGTTTATCTATCTGTCTGTCTAATCTCCCCCGTCCTGTTGACGCTGCTTCGCATGGGCATCCCAGGTAGGTCTGTCTACCTGTAAGTCTGTCTAGCTGACTGTCTCTATGGCTGTCCATCTGTCGGTCTGACCCACCTGTGTGATGTTGCCGAGACTGCAGGGTGAGAACTTGCTGTTGTTGGGGCGGTCTCCGCTGGTCGCGGAGGCGAACATGATGTAGTTGCCCTGCTTGTTGAGCGTGGTGCCTGAGAACGGCGTGCAGGCGTCACCCGAGTCGTGGGGGGAGAGCCAAAGTTGTGTCCCACCTGGTGGGCGAAGGTCAGAGTGGACACCTGCAACAGTGCAATACAGGCTGTTGAAATGACCATCAGAGTGGACACTTGAAACCGTGTATACAGGCTGTAGAAAATACTGTAAAACTAGAAATGTTTGCGCACGATTTGATTTGCGAATTTCATAGGTAGGTGCAAAAACGTAAACTTAAATAGTCAGCAAACATTAATAGCCTATGTAAAGTAGGTCCAAGATGAACCAAAATCGCAAAATTAAATAGTCACAAAATACATGTCAGTTACACATAAAAATCACAAAAATTAATAGCCACGAAATTTTCTAGTTTTACAGTAACCATCAGAGCGGACCCCTGAAACAGTGTAATATAGGCTGTTGAAATAAACATCAGAGTGGACACCTCGAATAACATTGCACAAAAGTTAAATATGAAACAGCACGGGCAATACTGTAAAATAGGCTGGTGAAATGAACGTCTTAAATTTTTATAAAATCGGGGGTCTTAAATATGGTTTATGCCCGAATAGGGGTTCTTAAATATTGGTGTTTAAAGCAATACATTGAATCTATATGAAACTTAAATGTAACAATAAAATATCATCATTTTTCTATTAACTGTTAAATTGGACCCTGGGCATTTACTCAAATACAGGCATTTATTCAGAACTTTACGGTACATGTATTGCTATAAAGATTTCCTCACACATTATAAACCAGGAAAACATATTTTGTGTTCTTGAAGCAGCATGTAAATTTTAGATCTGGACGATAGCGATGATTTATCAGGATCACACTACTACATTGTATAACAAAAACAAATGATCAAATCTTCTCAGAATTTGCGCTCAATGAATCATAGAATAGTTTTATTACAAACAATAAGTTTCGTAGATTTCAGTTTACACGACGCAAACTATTTATATTCAGGACGAGATTACAGTAGAACCTCTCTATTAAGACCACCTATGGAATTGAACTCAAGTGGTCTCAATGGAGGTGGTCTTTGTATAGAGGTTGCCATTGGAATCATTTTAAAGAATTGGGACTGAAAAAAGTTGTCTTATTATCGAGGTGATATTAATAGAGGTGGTATCAATTGGAGGTTCTACTGTATGTTTGGTTTTTACACAACAAGTTATTCATGGAGATCAGATGCAGAGGACCAGGAAGTTGATCAGAATAACAGATTCGGAATGTTTTATTTGTTTGAAAAAATAACATCATATAATGGAGACTAGATTTAACACGTAGTAATATAAATACAAAGTAATAGAGAATTGAAAAGTTTCATTGGGTGTCATTAAATATAATATATTTGATTAAGTTTGAGTTCAATATTTCATCAAAACGTAATCGTAGTGCTGCATATCGATGACAATTTCAATATCAACTGACAAATCCAGGTTTTTGGGATATTATGGGTTTTAAGATAAGGATAAGGATAAGGATAATTTTATTTCGGATGTTAAATCCATATCAACAAGATAAAAATTATATACATATATACATTTCATACAAAATTATACCAAAATTATATTAAAATATATCAAAATGTATTATATAATTGTCTCTTCCAATGTAAAAACAACGGAGATTGGAAGTAAAAATAGAAAGAATTTAAAACACAACTGACATTATCACATTCCTTCAATCTCATATACAGGTTAAGTTGTACACGCGACAGATGGCAGACATGTCAAAAACCCTATGAAAATGAAATATTTTAGACGATTTCTGTTGGGAAAGGGGGGGGGGGCACGCCCCTTCTGGATTCGCCTATGATATCAAACGATAGGTAATAGATAGTATCATGAGTAAAACGTTATAAGTTACACTTTGCCATCTGTTTTTATACACAAATGCCTATTATTATAGGATGTTTTGGAAAGACACGATTTACACACACTAGCTTTTACAACATCTATTTACCATGATAATCACATCAACATTGATCAAGCTGATGAAGAAGTTACGGTTACAAATGGCCCCATAAAACGACAAACAGAACACTTACATTTAAAGACAATTTAAAATATATGCTATTATTTGCCGTGTGTTAGTATTCTACTATTCTGGTGTGACATCATCAGACATGACGAGAGGTCACTGAGGTCAAGATCTACATGTATTTAGCTTGTACATTTTGTGAAAAAACTAATTTATCTCCAAATTCATGCTAATAGACTTAACGAATTGTAGTATTAATTGTAGTATGTAACATTGTGGAGTCGCTATTTTTTTATGATAGCACAACTGTGCAAAAATGCTGTTAAATGACCTATTCTAAGCTTCTGCTGTTACTTTTGTGTTAGTAAACTTTCTACACACATAAATATGTATTGTACATATTTATATTTAACGATTCTATGGCATGTTTCATATTTCACATGCGATTTATGCTGAAATATTCTTATTCTTATTCCACTGCACTGTGACTTGAGTTTCATGCAGGGCATACGGCAACGTTCCTGCTATCACAAGGTTTAGGATCAAATTTCATCTTTGATAAAGTTTTGCAACTTTTGGCACACATCGACTTTTTCCTTTTCAGTCGGTTGAGCAAATTGTAAATGTAAAAATAGTGTAACTCTCATGCATGTAGTCAATATATTCATGTTGTTGATATTTGTGTTAAAACTATGCATATTGACGCTATTCAGGAGCAAGTATTTTACACAGTATAACTTGTATTCACTAGTTTAAGCAGAAACGGACAAGTATTTTGTACAATTTGCCATTTAGTCTGTCACTTGTAAATGGAAATGTGTTTATTTACAGTCGCAATTCACAGTTTGTTGTGCTCTAGCGACTTCACATCTACACCAGGTCATTGGCACCCTTGTCACACTATATCTTTCTCAACTCCCTCGGAAGTATACAGTACATCGCAACTATAGCGTAGACACGCTAATCACTCACATTAGCATTCACTCGCATGACCTGTACCTATTTAACAGGAAACAAGAATGCGATTTACAATTGTGTAAGGATAAATTAGAGAATGCACATAATGATACACTGTTAAGATTTATCGATAAGAAACCAAAATTGAGACTATATAAACAAATAATGTGTAAAGAGGGTGTAGAAAAATATGTTAAATTGAACCTATCTTCCGCAGAAAGATCAATGGTGGCCCAATTTCGAATGGGTATTTTACCAATTTGTATAGAAACAGGTCGTTTTACTAATCTTAAAATCACACAAAGATTATGTCAGATATGCAATGATGATAAAATTGAGGACGAGATTCACTTCATTTTTCATTGTCCAGTTTACAACTTATCTAGACAAGAATTTTATGACAGTATTGAAAACGATATTCCTAACTTTCAGAATATGACGGATATTGGAAAGTTGTCTTTACTTAGTTCCAAACATATAAGAAAATTTGCAAAATATCTTTTGAAAATCTTCCATGAAAGAAAAAATTGTGAATATAAAGATAAATAAATGTTCAACTTTTCATTCCACTATTGGTCAATCTGCTTGATAATTATTTTTATTTATATATATTATTTGTATATATTATTGTATATATGTTATGACAATTGAGCCCATAGGGCTGGGTGTTACATGTATAAATATGTATTTTGCAACTATATCATAATTACAAATGTAACATTTGTCAATAAAAAAACATTCTCTATATAACGTGTAGGTACCACAGAGCATTGGGCAATCTGTTAGAGGAAGGTTCTTAAAACATGGAATTAATAAATGTGATATATAATCGTCTGTGTGAGTCATCACGAATAATGCTTAGTCACTTTTTAATCACGTGTGATATCAAATGCTCTAAAATTTGTGAATATGATTTTTAAACTGGTTCAGAAATGTGATTATTCTATTCTTATCAGGAACGTGCATGTCCCGCAATATTGTTAGGAATCAAATTAAATGAAACGCCCAGAGATTATGTTAATTACATATAGGTAAATCGTTCATACATACGTATTGAAATTATATTATTCAATCACTATGTACTATTACTGTAAGTGTAAAACATACAAAATGTATAAAATGGACAATCTAGTTCAATCCTGAACCAGTCAGGTGCTAAAGGGTTAATTGATCATTTATTCAAGTTTAATTGGATTTCATATATATTCATAGAAAGAACCTTAATGGAGAAAAGATTCAGATCTGACGCTGATCATATCATCGGTCCATCGATTATGTGGCTCATGGAAAACAGAACAATAACCAGGACAAAAGACGAAATGCTTCGTAAGACTGTTGTCAAAAACGAACTTTTCACATTCATTGATTCTCTCTGACCGAATGTCACGATTTCTAGACGGCGAGAAGTTTGTGTTTTACTTGTGGACCAAAGAATGTTTGTTTTTTCTTTCATAGTTTTTACCATCTATTTTAACATAAAAATATGAAAAAAGTAAACAAAATTCACTAAAGAACAAGTTAAAATCTATTTTCGCTAGATAATTTATTGAAAACCAATATCAGGAGATTTCTTGTGATTCTTAATCCTATTTTGATAAGAAATCTATAGATAAGAAAAGCTTAAACAAAACTTATGTAATTGTGGATACTTTTCATATTACTTTTATATCATAGAATAAAAAAAATCGACTGTAAACTATGTTTAGAATAAATACCATTGCTATATCGGACCAAAGAATGTGCACGATATTTGATTTCAGGTTTCAGGCGAGAACAGCGTGACTTTCATATTTGCCAAGCCAACAGTGAACATGTGTCAGAATTAACATACATGAGTTTACTTTTAATGCTTTTCTAAGTCAAAGGCATCAATACCAAATCAATGTCATCACTTTATTCATTTACTTCTGAACGTAATAAACCTGTTCTACTGATGTTGAAAATGATCGGAATATTTTGCTACAAGTAGCAGACAGATCTTGTGATTTTCACTATTTCATTCATTCACATAGGAACAAAACATAGAAAATTATAGTGAAGATTATTTCACTTTTCTGTCAGATAAATACCAAATAGAATGCCAATTAAAGTTTAGACCGCCGTAGTTTCTTACAAACTTTGTACTCCCTTTTTAAATAGAAAAACTTTCCACATAAGAAGTGTACCGGTAGGAAATAGTGCGTAAAAAGACTTTAACATTCATTTTCTGGTAGCTTCTTTAAATCTTCTGCATTATTTATTGACTATGAGATAAGAATGCATGAAAAAAAAACTCTTTCACATACACTATCTTGTAATAATTTCCAATTGATAATTTTTTAACCTTTCATTTATTGGAAGATTTTGTATAATTTTGATCTTTTGTCTGTTATTGCCGTCTTTCTAGTTTAGGTAACATTTTATCCATGCTTACATTTCTCATTTGATTTTCTAATGTACTTAAATTCTGTTATTACATGAGTCTCTACCACAAAGCAATGTGTCATGATTTCGTATTCTAAACATATAGTTTGTTCATTTTTACTTTTTTTTACCTTAATACCAGAACCACACCGGAATGGAACACTCGAGACAGAAACATTGTTGATGGTGACAATATCAAAATTTGTAAATCTCGTCTCAACAGCTTTATGGTGTGATTTTTAATGTACAGTCTGAACAATTATTAGAAATAGAAAAAAAAATTGATAGACAAGGTTGGGGGAAAGTTGAGAAATAGACTGGCCAGCCTGGACACACCACTCAAATTGAGGAATAATGATTAGGGCCTGGGCAAACATTTTTAGGATTTGATTAATAGGCAGGTCCAGGGGATGGTGAGGCAAGGCCCAAAAAAAAACATTTACCACCAAAATATTTCATGTTGATAGGATTTTGGGCAAAGTCAAGTCAAAAATTATGTTTATTATCCTGACAAAGTAGATCTACAGTAATTAGTACGATATATAAATATGAACAGATCCACCCAACCTCAGTGGGTTTATATGTCAGTTTGCAATAGATCGTGTGTACAAAACCCATGTGGCCCCCTTTTCCAAACACCTGGGTCTGCCCGTGCTTGGCTCACTCACCTTGGGCAGGACTCTCTGGCCGTAGTTGATGAGGGTGCAGATGCCGGTGTTCAGACTCTTGTACACCTGCAAGAGAAAGCATCACAGGTTAGTGATGAATACAAAGTCAGGTTGGGATTACCCACTCGTCCGCTCGTACTGATTATAAAACCTTCTGGAGGACGAGTATGAAGTTTTAGTAACTTCTCCTTTTGATGAGTAACAAAATTCTGGTCAATTTGGCATACAGGCTTAGAGTTTGTGCAAGGAGGACTAGAACATATGGTTGGAGGATGGTTAGATAGTTGAGGGTTACTTGTCCTGCACTTTTACACCGAATCTTGACTCTGCAAAGTCGGAGACAATATCACTGAAATCATGCAGCATTTACACTACATGTAAGAATCTTATATACTGATACAAAAAAGCAACAAAAAAATAAAATGTTCATTCTCGTTTCTACAAAGGGTACCTTACTACTACAGGCTAGTCATAATACAAAAAATAGACAAAACTGGCAGGACATAATAGAACATCCTTTTAACAACTAGATGAATGCACAAAAATAATTTACATTTTCTCATTAAGATACAAAAGAGCAGCAGTAAAATACAAAATGACTTTCCCATTTCTCTAATGCATCTTTTATTGGACTTATGACAAAAATTCCAAAGTACTTGGATTGAAATAAGCAAAAAGTACACAAAAACTAATGACAAGGTTTCAGATTTCGAGTTCTAACTGATGCCTGGAGGTTGTGTGTGTAACAAATAAAACTGACTTTTAGGAACTTGGTACTACACCGAATACAACCATCTACACACCCATTAACAGAACAGTGAGCACACGCTAAGATTTGGATGATATTAAAATCTAGATCATTAAAATTCCAACGTTACAAACACGCATTCATGTAAAAGCCTATTCCTGGTAGTGACCAGGGTTCTTTTCTTGAACTTTGTTAATTTGAATTCATGGATAACTCAAGAAAATGACCTTTTCCCTTCAGGTTGCTTTATAATCACCTTTATAAATCAGAATTTCAAATAACTCCAATTTTCAATTCACTCCCTTCAAAGTGGAGTGAAAGTGTCTACCAGTACGGTCATGTCCTCAAATGGTCATAATAAAGCGGGGGGCCGTAAAATAATCTTACTATAGAGGTGGTCTCTTTATTGTTGTTAATTGGTTTTACATAATTTCATGTGGATTGATTTCTAAATAAATATAAGTTTTTGATATTGACAAATCTATACAAGTCTTGCGATTCGTCTTCTACATCTTTTCACTATTTAGATCAGATAGATTGATATTGATTGATATCACTGACAATACAAATGTTTTATATTAGAGCAAAAACATAAAAATTACAAAAATGGTAGATGCGGTCGCCAGAGTCTCAACATAATTCAGAGTCTCGTCACGTTACTAAAATGTGAGTGTGACGAACTGCTAACGTATGTCGAGACTCTGCCGACAGCATCTACCAATAAAAGTGTTGGAACTAAAAAGCCCCCAAATTACTTACAGTAGAACCTCCAATGAAGACCACCTCTCTATTGAGACCACCCCAATAATAAGACCACTTTTCATGGTCCCAAATCTTCATAATGCTACCAATATACCTCTCCCTCTAAAGAGAGACCAACTCTATTGAGACCACCTAACACTAGGCCCAAATATGGTCCTAATAGAGAGGTTATACTGTATTTCCATATCGGCCCTTACCTTGCGCCCCGAGTTTTCTGTGTAATGTGTACTCCTTCCAACGCTCACAGATTCCCCGGAGGCGCGTGTCGGATACCCGACCCAAGCCAGCCCCAGGGTACCACCCGTGAAGTCCCGGTACGTGAAGATATAGGCGAGGCAGAAATCGTCGTGATTACTCAGAGAGTGCAGATTCAAGAAGTTGCTGACATCGATGTTCGGGGCGCATAATGGATTGCCCGAGTTGGCGTCGTCGCTGTTGTCTGGACAGTCGCTCGTGTCGTTGACTTTTACGCGGCGAACGACAAAGCTGAAACCCGAGTATTTGACGTCATCGTATTCGAACATCGTGTTGCCGTAGATGCTCTTGATGCCTTTCACGTGGGACGCAAATAACGAGAGGATTTCCTCCCGTGCGCGATCCGGAGAGTAGCCGAGCTGGTCTTTCCCCTTCCCCGTCATGTATTTCCACAGTTCGATGTCCGACTGCAGGAACAGCGTGCACGTTCTCTTGTTGTCGGAGACTTCGCGCTTTTGTTTCCTCGAGTTTACGGTGTAATCTTTGCCGTAGATGTTCTCACCCGATGGTCGGTCGATCGCTTCACCTTCTGGAATGTCGCGTTTCTTTATAGCAGGTTCGTCTTTCGTAACCGCCGAATTCTGTACCGTATTCATCCATCGGTAGATTTCACTGTTGGAATTCCCGCACGTTTGTGTTTCCGCCGATCGCTTCAACCGACGCGGATCGTAGTCGATATCGTCTTCCGAGTAGATGACGGAATGGAATGGTTTCTTCTCCTGCGGGAAATGCACTTCCGACTTCTCGATGTAGTACGTAGTTTTCGGTGTGTGGATCGTTCCGGCGAATACGCCGTCGATGATTGATCCGTACACCTCCGTGTGAGGCTCATCCCAAACCTCACCCTCGTAGATGAACGAAATATCCCCGTCATCCAGAGAGCCGTCAGCTTTCTGGATCTTAAAATCCGATGAGAAAGTGGAAGTATCCCTGCGCAGTCTGAGATTAAAGTCCCTGCCGTGGGCTTTAAAGCTGAGCTTTACATATGGATCACTGGTAGATCGCTTGGCCCTGATATGACTGGAGTGCAGTGGTTCTGTTGCATATGACAATCCTTCAAAATCTTTCACAAATTCATTCAGTTTTCTGTTCTCATACTGATATGAACGCCCTAGCAGGGCGAATAATCCTAGTAAAATAGTTAACTCCATGTTGGTTACTGTAAACACTTGCAATTTATCCTGAAAGGTTTGTAATTTCTATCCTTTTTGGAGAATTTCTCACCACACTGTTGATACAGTTGTTGTCATTTCCTTGTCGGACTACTGAAGAAAATACTTCATCCTAAATCAGCGAGCGAATCATTGAACTACATGACAAAACACACACACACACACACATTAATGCAGCGAGAAAGCAAATTAAATACAGTGAAATGGTTGCATAGAGTGAACTTGTAGATAGACCAGTACTCTCGATCGCCTAGTCATGAGCCGCTGTCAGCAACATAAACTTTTACGGTACAAGGATTCCTATTCATGATGTGACAATTTTTGCAATCAGGTTACACTTACTTTTACATTTCATTAATATGGGACAGTCGGTGTGCAAGTCGCTCGTAATTACTTCTATCAGATTAGTTCTATGTAATTGAAAATAAAAAGATTAAATTGATTATTTCATTAAATGGATGAGAAATTAATAATCAATTACTATGTTGATAGATATACAGAAATGGAAGATGATGAAGATGCTTGTAGAGTGGCAATCTTGCCTCCCGTGACCGCTTCAGAGCTTCCCTCCCCTTTCTATGTGGAGATAATATATAATTATATTAAGAAGAAAGAAAATAATAAAGTGCAAGAAACAAAAGAAGGAAAAGCAGCCAGAAGAGAAAGAAATCCCGGCGAATACATTGCCATGCTTTCTGGTAATTAAATCTCCCCGGACGAAGTCCGAAGGGGGATTTCTTGTTATTTATAGACCTTAGGCTATATAAACCTATATAAACCTACAATAGATGCCACATCTATAGTGTATATGTACCAGATATGATAACAAATTTATTTGACAGAAGTAAAAAGTTTTTTTAAAAGTTTTTTCATCATTGACGAAAGTTTTATTTTAAAATTAAGAATCTTTACTTTGGTGATGTCATTTAACTTTTGTAATTTCCGTAACAGGCTCAAACAATAGAAGAAAGTCAGCCAGATGTCCGCCAGATGCCTGCACATACTGCAGCTATGACATTGAGAGAGGAGAAATTTCAAAAAAAATGTGATACGTGTTCATTATGGTACCATGTGGATTGTGTGCCAGCACCGTACAGGGCACTAGTGCACCTGGATGAGATGTGGTCTTGTCCAAAGTGTGTGAGCCGGCTTGAGCGGGTCTGTATGACCTGCTTGGAGGTAGCCTTTACCGTTTCAGACTCACCATTGTGGACAACATGTGCCTCGTGCAATAATTCGTGGCACAAAATGTGCATGCCAGATCAAATCAGGATGTATGCTGATGCAGCAAATTTGTGGACATGCCCACGCTGTAATGACATTTAAGTGGTCATGTGGACATGTCCAGGCTGTAATAGCTGTGAATAGATTGTTTTAATATACTATTTTGTTATTTATTCTGTTTTATAAAAGTTTTTGTATACAACAAGCATTGTTTTTAAACAGTGCAGCAAACTGTGATATATGAAGTTTTCTAACTGTGATTCAATTCTATTCTTATTGTTTTGTAAGGTTGAATGTAGTTAAAATTATTTTGTGCTAAAATTGATTTTTTGTTGATTTGGTATGGTTAGGGGTCCAGTTAACTAAAAATAATGGGGTTCAAATTTTCCGACCCTTGTACCCCCGTTTTTTTAAGGCCATTTTCCAAAATGGCCGCCCGGGATACAAAAAGCATTGCATTTTATTCAATATCTTGAGGTCTTAGTATTAAATTTTGGGTCGAAACATATGTTTTTTTGATGCCAAGGAGTACAATGAAATAGTTTTTAAGGGTCTAAAATGAGCCGCAGCCATAAAGGAAGCCATTTTCCAAGATGGCCGACACATATTATTAGCATTACACTGTTGCGTTTCTTAGTTAAGTGATGGTATCATGTTTACTGTCTAAGTTTATTATTTGATACTAATGGGTGTTATAAAATACTCTTTAGGAGCTTTAAATGGAATGGATCACTATAATAAAGAAAGCCATTTTCCAAGATGGCCGACGCTAGCCTATTATTAGTATTACACTATGTTACATTTCTTATCATGTTTAGTGTCATTGTTTATGTTTTGATACTTATGGGTATATTTAAAAAAAATTCCAGAGACCTTTTTTTCTCGAAATGGCTGCTCTATAGGCTGCTATATAGGTTACTAGTATCAGTGTTATATTTTGTGCCTAATCTTATCATTATCATTATTTTTTCAGAAAACTGTTTTTCAAAATGGCCAGCAATCGATGGCAGCAAGCACCTTGGTCGATTTTGTTAGCTGTGTTTCATGTCTCTGTTATGAATATGTTAAGATAATTAAATGTGTTATTATCATTTGAACTAAAATCTTTCTCCTGATCAGTTTTTCAACTTGTCATAGACTACACAGACCCTTGCTAACAGGACATTTTTGAGGCGGAAGGAGTTCAACAACACTGGTGCTTTATCTGCAAATGAAGACACTGTGAGGAGTAATGAAGTAGAGCCAGCAAGAGATGAACCAACTATCTTTGATACAGTGCCTTCCGAACTTGAAAGTAGTGATAATGTCAAAGGTGAGGAAGCAACACCACCTGAACCATCAAATGCGCTTGTAGTTGATGCTATGGCAATCCTTCAAAGCATGAAGAAGACCCAAAGCATTAAAACGGTTGCAGATCTTGCTGATGCCTTCACACATCGCATTGATGTCATGATGCATGGATTCAAAGAAGGTCGTGTAGTGTTTGACAGATATCTTGAACTGTCTCTAAAGAACAAAACAAGGTTGAAG
Source organism: Streblospio benedicti (assembly GCA_019095985.1). Lineage (NCBI taxonomy): Eukaryota > Metazoa > Annelida > Polychaeta > Spionida > Spionidae > Streblospio > Streblospio benedicti. The sequence goes on along the minus strand of CM032664.1, from coordinate 43,424,894 downwards.
CGAGCTACAACATCAGTTGAGTATCAGGTACATCCTGATATGAAGCTCAATATGTCTATAAGAGAACTTCTATCATCTTCAAAGACCAAGCACAAACTGACATGCCTCCTTGCAAATCATCTTCTAGAGCACAAACCTCAAGACAATGATGCATTCAAAATGGTTGTTGTCTATGACAACAAGATCAAAAGTGATGACTTTGAAAGTGAACATACCCACGAAGAAGCAGACACACTGATTCCAAACCAGGTCCTTGCATGCCTTGAAACAGCAGATTTTAGAGAGATTAAAGTATACTCACCTGACACAGATGTACTTACACTCCTTGTTGACCTTGTAGCAAATAATCATCTGCCTGAGAATGTTGGATTGAAGTTTCAGACTGGCAAAGGAAACAAGCGACGAGAAATTGATGTTGTTAAGCAGGTACATGCCATTGGTGTCAACAAGGCAAGAGGTCTCATTGGACTGCACAACTTCTCAGGTGCAGACTGGGGAGGCAAATTTGTGGGAGTAAGCAAAAAGACCTGGGTGAGTGCATACATGAAGCTGAGTGATGATGATCCAGCTATCAAAGACTTCCAGCTTCTAGGTTCAGGACCAATTCCAAGTGACCTTGTAAATGGGCAATTGCCACAACTACTGCAGGGTCTAGAGAAATTTGTATGTGGTGTTTACAGTGCAAGAGGACCATTTGACCTCCCATCCCTTAGGTGGGAACTCTTCAGGTCAAAAAATCTTGAGGGAGAGATGCTGCCCCCAACACGAGCATCACTCCTGCCACATATACTACGAGTGAATTACATTGCCCAAAGGGACAAATCATACAAGACATCTTGCCCAGAACTCCCTCCCATTGAGGATAACGGTTGGCGACTGGAGAATGATGTGTATCTTCCTGTCAGGTGTTTGATTCCACCAGCTCCCAAGGGTGTAATCGAGCTTACAAAGTGCAGCTGCAAAACTGGATGCAATGGACCTCGATGTAGTTGTCTTAAAAACTGCCTTCCCTGCACACCCCTATGCAAATGTCACAGTGGACTTTGTGAAAATGTGATTACAACTAGAGTGGATGATGATCTTGATGATGACTATTGAGTTTATATGCCGGTTTAATTTAAGGATCTCACTGAAGAGATGGAACTTTGTAAATGTTGCTTTAATTTGTTTGCAAAGATTTAAGGTTTGTTAAAAGTCGTTTGGAAGAGTACCTATGTAAATTAATCATTTTAAAAGCTGGTTGTTGATTAGATACCTGTTTAAAAGTGACCCTTATTGTACTCTTTGCATTTTTTGTATTTGTTCCTAACACATCCTTACACAGGTTTCAAATATACATTAGTCAAATTCTGTATTTTCTGTAAACAAATAGAAATAAAAACTGTTTTTTATTTTGAAATCTTCTCTTCTTTATAAAAAATGAATTATAGATTCATCTTATTCTACTGGTACCATAGACACAGAACAGTAGCACATAAATAAAAAATACAGGGCAATAATGCAATATGTTGTCAACATTGTAGTACAGGTATACATGATCATAAACTTATTATTAGTTTAATTTGTCACATTTACGATGACTAGATGCCTAATGTTCCACAATTAAAACTGAAAACTATTGCATGTTATTGTTAGATGTAAAAAATACAGATATAGTAAAAACATTATAGTGAACTCTAATATGATGAAATTTGGTTGTGGCATGTATCATAATTTACGAGGCGGCCATCTTGGAAAATGGCTTTCTTTATGTCAGTGATCCATTTAACACTTAAAAGGTATTTTATTACACCCATTGGCATCAAAAACATAAACTTAGACATTAAAAATGATACTTTAACTAAACTAAGAAATGAAATAGGGTAATGTTAATAATTAGCGTTGGCCATCTTGGAAAATGGCTTCCTTTATGGCAGGGTCTCGTTTTAGACCCTTAAAAACTATTTCATTGTACTCCTTGGCATCAAAAACATATGTTTCAACCCCAAATTTAATACTAAGACCTCAAGATATTGAATAAAATGCAATGCTTTTGTATCCGGGCGGCCATTTTGGAAAATGGCCTAAAAAACGGGGGTACAAGGGTCAGAAAATTTGTACCCCGTTATTTTTAGTTAACTGGACCCCTAACCATGCCAAATCAACAAAAAAATCAATTTTAGCACAAAAATCCTACGGGAGCTATTTTTATGACATACCGTATGAGACAATTATTATCACTGATCTCCATGGGCGGTGTTGTGGTAATTTTTGGTGGAATGGTGAGGAAAAAATATATAAGTGTTGTATATTTTTAGAAAGGTAATTTTCTCTTACATGCATTCCATTTAATAACTTTCGATGTTTAAAAAATAAAAAAAGAACTTTGTAAGAAAATAAACAACAACCTTTAATTTGAAATAATCTGAAAAACTGTCAATTTCAAACATCCATATCAACAACAACACTTGTTCTGCTGACATGCCATTTGTTTAACTTTTCAATGATGCATTCTATAATACATCTTCAAAATTTGGTAAAGTAATTCATGATATCAGCACAGTTACAACGTCCCCATTATTCTTCTTTTTTTGCGGGCATCCAGTACGAGTAAATGTTTCCCGATCGCAATTTAGTTATGGGGTCCGTTTTCGGAAAACGTGAATCACGTTTAC
>CM032664.1:43392645-43422140 GCA_019095985.1 Streblospio benedicti | reverse complement strand
CCCCGGGGAGTTGAGAAGGATATAGTGTGACGAGGATGCCAATGACCTGGTGTAAATATGTGAAGTCGCTAGAGCACGATAACAGTAAATTGTGTCTATAAATAACCACATTTACATTTATCATTTCACAATGTAGGCCTATAATGGAGGTGATAATCTGTGATTAAATCAGCAGATGCTAGGATAAGTCAGCAAGTACAGACGTGTTTACATAAGTTTAACGCCATGATGTCGCTACAATGTTGCAGAGTAATAACTCAGTGAATAATGGATGGATTTAAAAATAATTTCTGTGAGACATTGTTCAATGTGTTCACTTTATGGAAAATGTAAAGTGCGTATAAATAGCATGCAAATAACGATATTCCAAGCCATTTCAACTAATCACCTCTGTGTAACGTCTCTGCCTTTGTGTCATCCATTGTCTCTATCTGTCTATCAATGTGAGCGTCTGCCAGTTCATAAAGCACCCAGTGTCAACACAATGCATCCTTCATCAAAACATCAGGACAGTGGCTATCACATTCATTGCTTTTATCACAATTTAATGCTTTATATTTGATTATTGTTTATGAAAAGAATTGTTCAGTATGAGATTTAAGTTGACACCAAGTATTATTTAACACCTACAATCAGATATTAGAAGTATACTATGCAATTTGTTTCACTGTGAATATCTTTCTGTGACTTAAAATGTTGTTTGTTGTAACCTTCTAACAATTTAGTATTATTTGGTTGGAAACTGTCTTGTTCATTATGATTTTTTCTACAGCAATTCAATGTTTTTAGTTTTTTACTCTGACAACCTAAGTAAATTAGTAATATTGAAAAAAAACAGTAGTAATTTAGTCTATATGAAACATATTTAATCATGCTACTGGATTTACTTTGTTTGGACTAAATATGAATATGATTAATATTGTCATTTTTTATATATTACTGTGTTTTATAGTCTTTGTTTTACATTTTGTTCCCATCATACCACTAAATCATGTATTTGATATAGAGTTGAGGTCTCTTGAGCATTCACAATAATTTTCAAAGTTTAATTCCTAAAAATATTATTATCAAAACAAGAAACAAGTTGAACAGTAGAACAAGAATAAAACATTTATTTAGTACCTGAACAATATTTTCTATCTTGACATTATCAATTCATTATTCTCAAATTTTCAAAGGAAACATTTCAATATATAAAAGCATTAAATTCTTTCATAAAACATTAAAAAAGACTTTTACTACTTACAAACATTATACAGTCAACAAGATAATCATTTCATATTTTATTGCCAAATATGGCTAAATTAAAACAGTATACACTTTTGACACATTATTTTCACCTAGTAAACAGACAATCCAGTGAATTTGCTTGATGAACATTATTGAACCAGTACAAAATTATCAATACAAGATTTTTTAACAAAACATTGTCAATCAAGAGTTTCAGAAATTAGGAGCAATGATTCTAATGCACAAGATATTTATAAAATCTAGAACTACGTCACTACTGTTTCATATACATCACTATCTCTTCCAGTGGATTTCCTTAATCAACATTATTGAACCAGTACAAAATTATCAATGCAAGATTTTTTTAACAAAAAAACATTGTCAACCACGAGCTAAAGAAATTAGGAGCAATGATTCTAGTCTAAAATCAAGAACTACGTCACTACTGTTCCATAAACATATATCATCACTGAGTTCTAAAAACTCATGGCACTGAGTCCATCCAAAACATTGAACCACCCCAGTAATGATTCTAGTCTAAAATCAAGAACTACGTCACTACTTTTCCACCATATACATCACTACCTCTAATTCATGGCACTGAGTCCATCCGTAAGAGCTCCCCAGTAATCACTTGCCAGCGTTGCCGCCGGCGTCGCTGCCACTCGGGGAGGAGAACTGGCGCGACCAGCCGCCCACTGGGCCATACGAGGACGGCGCGGCACTGAACTCCGAGGACGGAGTCTCCGTCGTCGTGTAATCCGTCTCGGATCCTGTATACTGCGTAGTCGTGGTGTAAGGAGTTCCCGGGGTTGTGTAGCCTGTGGAGGTGTAAGGCGTCGCCGTGGTTGTCCATACTGTTGTGGTGTACGGGCTGCCGATTGTGTAGGTTGACGTGTGAGGAGTTCCTGTTGTTGTGTATCCTGTTGAGGTATAAGGAGTTCCTGTATACGTGATTCCTGTTGATGTGTATGGGGAACCAGTTGTGTATAATATTGTTGTCCAACTACCTTGTGAGTATGCAGTAGCTCTAACCAGGACATTGTGGTCTATATTGACCACACTGCGTCTTGCTGCATCAGTGATCTGCCTGGGGAGTACACAGTGTCTAGTATAGCGCATAGTCTATGCTATTGACCTCTCCACTCCCTGGGGAGTCCTCGGTCACTAGTAGAGGGCGTAATCTCCACTCCCTTGGTATTTCCCGGTCACTAGTAGTATAGGGCATAATCTCCACTCCCTGGGGAGGCCCTGGTCACTAGTACAGGGCGTAGTCTGCGATGTTGACCATGCTGCGTCTCGCCGCCTCTGCGACGGTGATGGTGGGGTCGTAGATGAAGGTCTGGGAGAGGAGCTGGGCAGACGTGACGAGGCGGCGCCCCGCCGGGTGCTGGTGCAGGTCCTTCTCTCGCTGACGCTGGAACGTGGGGGCGAGAATCAGAATCAGAATCAGAATGTTTATTTGCAATTAGGCGCCCTTTAGAGGCAGTTAACAATCAATAGTTATAAATAAAATGATTTTGATTCATTTAAAGAGTATACCAGTACACAGACACTGCAGGCGTTTGTGGGGATTAGGCACCGTTCAGTATTTATGACAGGGTGGGTAGGAGGATTTTAGGGCGGGCCATGAACTTTTGTTACAATGTTTGGAGGGCGGCTATCAATTGTTTCACAGAATTATTACCCCTATTTTTGAGATATGCAGTACTAAATTTTATTTTTCACAGATCTTTTGAAAAATACTGTCATAAATACTGAATGGTCCCTTAGATAATATTACATATTTTGGTTGATATCACTCAGGTCCATCTATTGCTGATGCTGACATGGAAAAACAATAGTAAGGATTGTCCATCACTTTTGGCAAAGCTTTCAACATATTGTCACTATATGGTCACTCAGTTGAAACAAACATACAGTCACAGGGAACTATATGATTTCAAACAACACAGATGTTTGTGAAGATTAGACAATGTTTCAGATTAAGGACAATAGCAGTCAAGCTGGATAAAAAATTAAATATATATGAGCAATGCCTGAAAATAAGGAACCAGGTTACAATGTGTACATGGTCACTAACCTTGACCGCTAGCTCCGGACTGCCCATTTCCTCCGGCCGGGCGGTCACTATGTGGTTACACAGCTGGTCACAGAATTCCTGGGCTGGTGAGAACCGGCTGTTCTTGGTCAGCACGACGATGACCCCAGACTGACCGATGGTCACTTGCTTCATCACACAGCCTGAAACGTGTATGAATCATATTCCTGAGGTGCAGATGCTGTGTAAATGATGCGATCGCAGGATACACATTTACACATGTGGCCACCGCTCTAACCGCTGATGGATATAAGCAAGATTTATAGAGTAAAGCCTCTCCATCAAGAAGTACATTGGGTGGGTTTTACAAGCTTTCTATGTATCATAATATTCTGTATGTAAGGCACACCGCTGCTTCACTGAGGCAGCAAGCCGACGCGGCTTCCATTTTCAGGACAGTCAATATTCATCAGGACAGTCTCACACAATCTGGTTGTGCACGACACGAATGACTATTAGTAAATTGATAAAAAGAAGAAGCAAAAGAGTCTCACTCTGCTTGTGCACCACGTATCCCACAAAGCACCTGTCGTCCGCCCGACGGCACGTGGCGCCGTGCAGGGTGACGTTGTGTCTGAGCGCCTGCTGCGCGCTCATGACGGCCTCGTGCACGGAGAGCCCCGCGGAGCACGGCAGCGCCAAGACGGCCGCCGACCCCAGCGCCGTCTGGGGGGAAAGTGGAGTTGAAGATTGACAACATTTTGACTTAGTGTGTGGGTATAGATAGGAGGCATTAAAAATTGCCAATATAGTGCATGGGCCAGTGCACATTCTGGTGCCACGAGGGGGGGGGGGAGTTCTCATACCATTGGCAAGCTTAGAATCTCAGCTTTCCAATGGTTTGTGATAGCCGTCTGGGGGAGAGTGTTTGCTTGTTTGTTTGTACTCCGCAGCCATCAGTTTCTTATGATTATAGCAGAGGGAGGCCACGTGGTGCTGGTACATGGACCTACAGAGGGGAGTTAGTTCCATTGTATGAGGATTGGAAATCAGACGCGTATAAAATGTATTTGAAATTTTCATATGATCATAAGTTGCTGGTAGCAAATACATGTAATTTAACATCCGCGACTCCACGTTGTGTTAAATTTTCATGTCATTGATTGAAAGAAAATGCCAAAATAATTTATATTTCAAGGAAAATAAAACATTAAAAAATTATTATGAGTTGTCTGTTATTCGACCTTATTAAATATTATGTATATTTGGCCTACAGCACTAGGTCTCATTGTCAATAAAATTGAGATCAAAATTAAACTGTAGAACAAAAACTTTCATATTAATAATACAGCCGTAAAAGAAAGCAATACACTATTGACAATGTTATTCGACCGAAATGGAACTAAAAACATTTCAGATAATTTATTGCTTTATTTATTATCATTTATTGCTTTCATTTGACCAGTTTTAACTGATTGATGTACACAAAATAACACAAATATAAACAAATTGTAGTTTAAATTGTAGTATGTTAACTATATTTCATTAACCCATTAAGCATAAACTACATAATGTAAAACTTTAGTTTTTCTACATGTTCTCACAAAAATTAGGATGTCTACTAACATTACAGGAACAAGTGATTCAACAGAATGGTTAACACAGTAATTCATTTCAACCGTAGTCGAAGAATAATGGAAAGAATTTCATATTACAACTGCAGTAGTTATGATTCATTTGATTAATTTTGGTTGTAGATTTGTAAGAGCGGCACAAACAGTCAAAATTCAGTACAATCAATTATCACTCTACATTTACTAAACCTCTTGAAAAATGTCTTGGGCATATTGCTAACTAATACATCTTTGGTAGGCCACTTGATTAAAAAGTGTAAATGTGATGGCAATATTGGAATACATTCATTAAAAATATATGAAACAGTACCTACTGAGATTCCAAAACAATAAGATAAGTCCCTGTTGGATAAACCTAATATCAATTTCATAAGAGTTAAATACAATTGATTCTCCTTATAAATCGTACGCCTGTCAGATATAAAAGTAAAAACTATAATAAACAGCCAATAAAAACTTGCCACAGTTGGAATTCGAACTTAGAGTCAACAAGATGTTCGAGTGTTGACAAAAATTTGGCCAGTTTATGTTTTTAGTACATCTCATTCTTTTTTAACAAAGTTGTTTTCCATCTGAATACTATCACAATTAATGTGCCTGTAAACCTTGAATTCTTTCTTTGAAGAAAAATATATTTGGTGACACATATAGAGTTTTTGAATATTAGTTCGTCGACGACATGTGATGTAGATGTAGAAAGAGAAGATGCTTGTAGTGGTTGAGTAAGCTGCTCAACTTGAGCCAGTGTAGAGGTCGATGTAGATGTGGATACGGTAAAGATGAAGTGGAGGATGGCATCATGGACCTTCTCTTGTGACGTTTATATCCATTTATCTTCATTGGAGTTTTGGTAGGGGTTTCTCCCATGTGCAAAGAAGGCACATAGTCAGGATGATCAGATCAGGTCCATTGGTCCGAAAATGTATCAATTCAGCATTTTAGCATGGTATTCATGCGTCTACCAATTGCAAGTATGAAATTTTCACACAGTTATAACGTACCTAGTCACACACTCCTTATATAGGTTTATTGTTATTCTTCCAAAGCTGGTTGATTGGTATAAAAGAAAATCTAAAAGACACATTTGCATAAATAAAATATGGTTAATTTGCATTTGAAATTACTAATAATATATCTAATTTGCCAAAAAGATCACATTTTATTGCACAAGAAATTATCTGGGTAGATTATTATTCTTTTAAATATTGAGTCACACTGCACTAACACTGTATTGCTACTACACTGATTTATGCAAAGATCCGTTTATATAACACAGTTACTTTGAATCCAGGGAAAGGGGCGGGGGCGGGGACAAGCAATTGAACTGAGAGAAAGAAACACATATCAGCTGACACATATCCAATTGGCAAATGAGAAGCCTGGGATGAGACAGGTACTTCAAAGCTGCTGTCTTAACATAGACTTTTCATAGCTGCTGGGCATCACAAAATGCCATTTCATAGCTGTTGGACAGTGAAAATAGGCATTCATAGCTGCTATGGAGGGTGGAACAGGTGGGTCATTCGGGGGAAGCATACACGTCAACCGATGTATGGAAGTGACCCCCCCACCCCCGCCTGGGGGGGGGGGGCTTTGAATGGTTCACATTTAGAATGTTTTACTGTATGATTTACTACTTGTACATTTAAACAAAATAATGAATTTGTATATATGATCACCCGCCGCAAATTTGATAGAACAATGGGATCATTCACAAATGACGTCACCCTACAGGGGGGTGTAGCAAAAGATGAGGGGGCGGTGCTCTAGCATTGGGTGATGTCACCTTTTGAAAAAAAGTTTTATTTATTTTACAGTATTTCAACTTACTTTCTGACATGTTAAGTGAGTTGTGATATATCTAGTAGCTGAAATCATATTGCCATGTTTGCGTTATGTCCTAAATACATTTGTAAAATTTTGTCTAAATTATGGACATATATGTTCAAACGTATTTATATAATGATGCAGTTAACTCAATGTTAAATGTCATCACAAAACCATATCGCGGGGTAGGGGGTGGGTGGGTGAATTGAGGCAAAGATGTCACTTACCAGGAGTGGAGGGGGGAGGAGCTACCGAAAGGTGACGAGTGGGGTAGCGGGGTAAAAATGGCCAAAAACGAGGTGACGTCATTTGTGAACGATCTCCAAGAACCAAAACAATTAACAGTTTTTGACAGGCCACCTTGAATATTTATGTCATAGTAATACGTAGAGATAAGCACCAACCCCTCATGTCAAAGCATAAATTCAGGTAAAAACTGATGTATTAAAATAAGATAATATAACTTTATTTCAGATGTATAACATACATCCATATAAAACATAATTGTATATAAACTTATGTACATAGATGATATATTAAATACAGCTAAGAATACTGTTATTGGACAGATTGATTAAATACAAACAACTTTCTAGTCCAACTATTATAACATTCAGAGGCAACAGTAAAATAAGAAAAATTTAAAATGCATGCGACAAGCGAATTGTTGCATTTTTCAAGTCTTGTTTTAAAACTGAACATATTTTTTCGTAAGATGATATCAAAATTATCAACATTATGACTCAAAAAAATTCTACTAATACTACATCGTCCTTTTATATTTAACAAGTATCTAAAATATTATTAAAAGCAACTCTACAATCATTAAGGTTTTTACATTTAAAATTGGTCCATAGCGAAGAGCAATACAGATTTCTACAAAACGATTGAAACAAATGTATCTTAACTTCTTCAGAACATTTAATAAATTTACGAATTGTAGTGTTTCCAATAGCATATAGTGATTTCTTTTGCCTGTCGATATCATCGTTTGTGTGTGGCCCAGCTGAGTCATTAGTATGCATCAGACAGTTATTAGATGTTATTTAACCTTTGTTGAAAAATGTATTAATGTAATGTACAACATTGATTCGACTTTCATCTGAGATATATGCTATAAGTAACCATGGATACATGTTATAAACAACAATGTAGTGTACAACAAAACTATCAGGGAATGAGATTTCATCTCCTCCAAAGTCTATCCACACATATGTTATCTTTTTAAACCAGCACCACTATTCATATTTCCTTCTACAATTTATAAACACACCAAAACCCACTATGCACCATCACGTGACTCGCTGCCAACAGCCGATGTTTTGTGCAGTTTTATCATAAATCTCAGCCGCATTAGAATAATCCTGCGGGCGGACAGTGTGTCATGTAATCTTATGGTCAGACAAATCAATGTAGATGTCTGCTGGTCTTCATGTGACAGTGTTAGTGTTCAATGGATTTGAGTTAAAAAAAACAAAAGAAAACAACAAAAAAGCAAAAATTTGCAATTGGTCTTTTTTCCAAGTGTGTATAGTGTTACTGGATAATGTTTTATCTCGTTGATAACCACATTGTTTCACTTGGTTTCACTCTACAATATTTGGATTGATTTTACATACTTTGACTGTGTAAATGAAATGACTAGAAGTTTATTATTAGTTTAATTATATCTTATTTCAAAAATGAAAATGGATTCGGCATGGCGAAATGCGACTTGAAGTTTATTATCAAATCAACACAGGATGCAGCAGGAAAAAACGTCTACAAATTTGTAGATTGTTTGCTTTTTATACGACAGTGTGTGTGCCAAACGGATGGGAGTTTTCAAAGAATTTTTTTTACAGATTATCTATTTTTAAGTGCATATAGTGTGATTTACACCTTTTATTTTGACATAGACGACCACAGCAATAGCATGATAAACGATAATATAGGGGTCTATAAGAAGATTATATAGAGTGGAATAATGCAGTGAAAAGACAATAAATAAACTCACAATAGAATGGAAATGCAATACGGAGAGGTGGAGGCTATATAATTGACACTGAATTGAAACAAGTTTTACATACATGAAGATGAAAATATTATTAATGCAGAATTTACAAAGTCATATATTATATGTTATATTCACAAGCATAGGCGCTCGCATCAGTACAGGAGATTGTTATATACAATAGAATAGAGAAAAATAAATTTGAACGCATGCGAGCGCCTATGTTCACAAGCATGTGTGTTATTGGGAGGAAATGAAAAACTTTCAATATGGAGATGATACAATATTCATGTGGATCTTAGCACCCGAAACGACTTATACGTGAGAAACCATAGGCGTGGACATATGAAGCATATATGATAGCTTTCGGTTTGTCACAAAGTCTTTTTCAACCATTGCGACACCATGACAACAGACACGGATGCTGTTCGCTATATCACGGCGATGCGACTGTCGCCGCCACCCCCCGCACAGGCGGCGGCACAGTGGTGGCGCCGGCGGCAGCAGCAGCAGCAACAGCAGCAGCAGCAGCAGCAGCAGCAGCAGCAGCAGGACGGTATGTTAAGTTAACACACAAAACATAGGTCTAATTATGGAGATGATTAAAATTAGACTTTTTCGTGCACCCCACGTATTACAGTTCATTCAATTCGCAAGTTATTGGAAACAATGCCTCATTGCAATCCTATGTGTTTGCAAATTATTTGGTACACATACATGTACATCATTTAGCGCAATCTATCTCATGATCGTCATTTAAATAGTAAGAATTCAATTTGATCATTGAAGTCAGTTTGGCGTCACTATCAAGTTTGATCACTTTCAGAAGCGACAATTCTTTTTAAAAACACACCTTAAAAGGTCATTTTCAGAAATGCCATTTCTTTTCATATAAAACCAACAACCCCCCCCCCCCCCCCGGCAAAAGTCAAAGGTAAAACCAAACCAACAACTTCAACCCCAATTCCTGTTCATACCACCACTATCTAACCACCACCGACTTTCTAATAGTCTACTGATCAGTATAATTCACTAGTCCAATAGAACCGGCCGCAAACATGTGAATTGAAATCTGATATAAATAAAGCGCCATTATAAGGTGTTCTGCTTGACGGGGTCCTCAGAATGTTCAGTACATGGTGTGAGTTAGAGACGTCTGATGGCCATTAGCACCTGGCTGTCCACGGCAGGATTGTAGCCACACAGGATACAACACCACCCAGTGAGTGGAAGTTATGGTTGTAACGTGTGGAAATAAGTACAATAAGGAATATCGTGTAGTAAAGTTATAGGTAAAACACGGCTGTAGGGGTATATGCGTTAGACCGGTGTTTTACGTAACAGGATATATAGCGCATATAGCAGGTTTGTGTTGGCACATTGGACGTCTATATAGTGCATACGTTTAGATTTTTGCATGGGTGGTATGCATAGAGAGCGTAGAATGTAGCTTTAGGCAGAATAGACTTATTTGTAAAGATTTGCTTATTAATGCAATGCATGCTGATGAAGCTACAGTAGAACCTTCACTTAGGGACACCACCATAACGAATTATATCACACCTGCGATAGGATCATGCTTCTATTCTAAAAGTTATAATGAGTCAACCGCCAGTCTCCCTAAATGGACCACCTCTATATCGAGGCCATGTCAAGGCGGTTCACCCAGTGGTATTCACGGAGAGGTGCATACTATAGGGATGGGGTGTTATGGCAGAATGTAACCTTTACTACGGTATGATGCGCAGGCCACCGGTTTGAATAAATGTAATTGTAAATGTGGTTGTTTATAGTCGCAATTCACTGTTATCCTGCTCCAGCGACTTTACATATTTACACCACGTCATTGTCACACTATATCCTTCTCAACTCCCCGGGGAGCATACAGCACATCGCTACCGTAGTGCAGACGTGCTAATCACTCACATTAGCGGTCACTCGCCTGACCTGTACCTATTTAACGTGTAGGTACCACGGAGCAGTGTGAAACCTGTTAGAGGTAAGTTTGCTCAACACACACCGGGAATCGAATCCGTGACCCTCTGGTCACGAGTCCAACTCCCAATCCACTCGGCCACGGAAGCACACACAATTTATTCAAATCCCCCCCCCCATTTTGCCTAGTGCTCAGTGAATGGTACGTGGTAGCTCCCGAACTAGATATCACTCGTGAATCTGTGACAAGTTATGTTGGCAAGTTGCCAGAGAAGTTTTAAACGTCTGCTTACAAAGATTTACAGAATACTTACACATGGCATTATTGGCTTTTCAGCTTGTTTCTAAAGAATAGCTACATTATGAGATTAGTGACAATATAAGTTAAACTTGATACGGTGAAACCTCTTTATGGATACACTGTGCAATATTATGCATAGAATGACGGTGAATTATATTTCATGGAATGCAGATATTTTTCTGAACAGAATTAAACCAAACAAGGAGTGGTTATGTGCAGCATATATACATTAACAGCATGTTAAACTATCATAACTGTCATTTCTCCGTGACACCTACACGTAGACTAGGTACAGGCCAGGCGAGTGAATGGTAACGTGAGTGGCAAACGCGGAGGTAAGTGGATTGTGTACTCCCCAAGGAGTTGAGAGAGACAATATAGCTTGTCACGGATGCCAATAATGGCCTGGTGTAAATGATGCAAACGCAACTGAGCCTATGGAACATGGGTAGTAGACTATAAGTTCCATTCACATGATAACTTTATAACACCAATTACACCATTCAACGTGTTTCAGAATACCACCAGGCCACACCCCGGCATAGGAGACCCGAGGGCCACCACCTGAAAAAGCTGAGACGCGACCCCGCCCTCTACAGCAGCCGAGACCCCTCCCTCTACAGCAGCACTCTCCCTGCTCGGCCCCCCGGGAGGCCCCCCGCACCCCTCCGGCACGCGCCTCGCTACAGCAGCCAGCAGGACCTGAGGACCGTGCACTGCCGCCACCAACCATACGGTGACAGCATCAGCTCCGACAGGGACCATAGTCGTGGCGACTGCAGGCCGAGCGCGGACACTGAGGCTTACAGCAGCTCGCAGCAAGCGGACTGCTTGGCGTATACCAACTGTAGGCAAACAGGCGGTCAGTGCAAGACTGACCAGTGGCCAGCGAGGGTCAAGAGGTTACCGCGGACACGGCTGACCCCTGCGCTGGGGGTGGGAGGATACCAGGTGAGACTGACCACTGCTACACTGACCACACGACCACCTACATTGCGCTTGTGCGTGCTTTTCAAATAGTCGCTGTTATTTTATGTGTTCAATGTATAAAAGTATAAAATTGAGATATATTTTGAATATTCCATTGAAATACTTGTCTTGACTTTGCAAGGGTCTCACTTGATCAACCCAATAGAGACTCCAGTGTATAAAACAATGGGAACTATGATGATAGCATTCTCTTAAACTTAAACTGGTTCACGTAAAACATTATCCAATGCCCACAGTACCGGTTCCCACTTCCCTGACGCACTGTATGCTAACCGATTGCTACCAAAATGCAAGACGAACTAGACAACAAACGGTGTGCACTTTTCAATTCAAACATATACATAATATCTTATTTAATCGTATGCATGCCCCCACAGAAAACAACAGCATTATTCACTGTCTGAAACCGGCCATTAAGCCCATCCCAAATAACTGCCATTATGAACAACTAAACATTGACCAACTTGAGTCAACCATTGCAGTTGATAGTAATGGTTGTTATTTTGGGTGGTTATAATGGCCCGGTTTCGGACGGTGATGGTGCGCTTTTATAATAAGTGAAAGGAAACGTGACTCCTATCATCGTGCATCGGGTGTCTAAATTCTGGGCCATAAAGAAATTTAAAGTGAAAGCATTTGTCAAAGAATGTTAGCATATCTTCCGCTTGTTTAGTGCAAAATGTTTTTAGCCTGAAACTAGGCCTACACGACTTCATGGGGTAAATAGTAAAGACTGAGCAATCATATTATTGATACTACATTGTACATTTACTTATTTCTTTCTTTCTGTTTTTACATTTTCATTCTATCTATAAAAGCTCAATGAATGCCGATGTTTGTTATCATACATCAAGCACTACAGAACATTTGCGTCAGTTTACATGGGATGCAGATTTCGTTTGTTGTCACCTCATCCTGTTGGCAGTGCTTTCCTAATTGATAAAAAGAGCACACTCCCCTATCGCCTCTTAAAACAAAGGCTGAACTGAAGATAATATTGAAAAGTATTTATCAGTAAACATTTCAAATATAAACATAAAAACACAAGACCTAACTGTTCAGGTGGTGTTTCTGTGATCCGTGTATTGTTTATTGCGCTTTCAGTACCAGGTCCAGAAGCAGCTGGAAAGAAAGTCGCCAGGTCTAGGCGCAGCCCCGTGGCTACCACATAAACAGCTACAGAAGTTTGTCAGCAAGAAAACTGTCAATCAATCGAACTCCTCTGTCAATCAAACAAATACTCCTGTCAATCAAGGCAGTGCAGCCGTCAATCATCACAATCCTAATGCTTTCCCATTGGATAACAACAACAACAACGTTTCCAATAGCAACAATCGTCAGTTTATTGTTGTTAAATGTCAAGGATCGTACGGTGCAAATGGACACGGTCTACTAAACCATAACTCAAAACCACGCCTAGATGTAGACACTTCTTCATCACCAAATGCTGAACCCTACAGAATCGTCAACCTGTTAGAGACCGCAACTCCAGTAGAGCCAGTGGTTCCTGTTGCTGACACTGAAACCGTAGCTCAGCCAACAGTGAAACAACACAATAAAGTTGATGACAAATGTGATGATTCAGAATTTACGTACAATTTAAACTGTGAGATTCATGAAGAAGGTAGAGCAACTGACCCTAGCAAGCTAGTGACAAATCCTATCTCGAGCAAGGAAGGTGTTCATCACAAGAGTAACCCTGTAATAGACAGTGTGGTTGTGAAGGACGCACCTAAGTCTGTAATAGATAGTGTTATAGTCAATGAGAAGACGGTAGTAAGTGAGGTAGGAACGTTTGAGGTAAAGCCCGTCAGTGATATTGACTGTGTCATTTTGCGAGGGACCTTGAAGGAGTTTGACCTTGTGGACAAGGTCGGAAAGGTCGAGTCAGAGGTCAGAGCTGTCATTCAAAGTGAACCAAATCAGGGCAGTGTTGAGATCGGTACTAAAGATACTGAACATAAAAAAGATATTGATGCAGCAGACCATCAGTTGGAAGATCTACCAGTGATCATTTGTGGCAGAAAAGACCCAAACAGACGAAGCAAAGTTTTAAGCGCTGATCATTCAAAATTAGAGTCTTTGTTAGGATCAGTGAACAGTCGCAGCATTAAGACAGACATTGATGATAGTGAAACTGTAGATTCACGGTGCGTTTGGGATAGAAACTCCCAGAAAAAGCGATTCTTTTCCAAGCTTCTTGCCAGAAGGCGTGAAAAGCAGAAGAAAAATTCGGATACTTTCAAATGGCAACTGAGCGCTTCGAATCCTGAGCTTAATAAGGATATCACTCACGAGGTGGACCGGAAATACCAGACGGTTAAGTCGGTTCTGCATCTGGGAGAACCTGCGAAGAAGAAGCTCGAGCCTCTGTTCAGCTTCTCCAAGCTGAAGCACGCGCGGCCGCCCTTTCGGAGCCAGCCTCTGGGAGTGGATCAGACACATTACAGGTAAAGTTAGTGTTTGGAGGTACTATGAATATGGATGCAAGTGTCCATAATCATATGAAGGTCCTTTTAAAGATGTAAACCAATCTGAATAGCACTCTAAATCAACTTATGCCAACCAAAACAGTTGTGGGCTTTTAGATGGCCGTATGGTTGTTGTTAATTTGTTTCAAGCCATATTCAACTGATGACTATACACCTGACATATTTGCACCAAACCAAAGATGAGGTCGATTTTGTGTACTAATAAATGGCACAGTAGGCGGGGGTGACATATTTGGAATACTGTGTTACAATCCTTTATGGTTGGTGTTTGTGTATGGAGTGTGCGCCAGGTTCATTTTAGAACAACTTTCCAGTTCACAGAACCGACCTAGATAAGTCTAGGTCCATTGGTACTCAAAACCAAAAGATGTTTGCCCTCCATATATTTGTTCCCTTCATGTACTTGGTGACCCATCTATTTTTGAAAGCATACCCACTATTATACACGTATAAACTGTGCTCCCTGTTGCGAGGAAAACTCTATTTGTGGAGATGTTTCAGTCTATTGCCATGCAGTGTGGTGAAGCACTTGCTATGATGGTCGCCTGATCACAAACACTACCCTCTCAAACAAACACCATCTCTGTAAACCTGACCGCCTTTTATATAAGACCAGTTTTGCGGTCCCAAAACTCTATGAACTATCAAAGACTACACTTCCATAAAATTGCAACTTCTCGAC
Organism: Streblospio benedicti; assembly: GCA_019095985.1. Lineage (NCBI taxonomy): Eukaryota > Metazoa > Annelida > Polychaeta > Spionida > Spionidae > Streblospio > Streblospio benedicti. The sequence goes on along the minus strand of CM032664.1, from coordinate 43,407,015 downwards.
TTAGAGTCATTATATATGCAAAAGTGTTGCTTTGGGTTACTTTGTGAGGGGTTGAAAACACCCCAAGTGTAATGGACCATCATAACAGTCTATTTGCTTCCAGGTGTCAGGTTCTAGGACTCGGTCAGACCAACCCCAACAGTGCGAGTTCAAGTCCTGACAGCCCCACAGCTAAATCACACAGGGGGCGGGTAGAAGCGAAAGAGAACTATCAACATAAGTCACGGGAAGGCAAGGAGGGAGTTTTGAGCGGGGTGCATAAGAAACCCGGAGTTACTCGCCTCCTGGACAGGAGTCAGAGTGTGGACGATTTGAGAGTCGCCGGCAACATGGCGCACGTCAACGGATACCACAGACACGTGAGTCTTGCAGGCGATTGGGTACCGTAGGCGATTGGGTATACTGTAGGTTTTGAGCATTGAAAATGTGATATGATGGACGTTCCAAACTTCCATTTATTCAGCAACTGTTTTATTCACGTAAGCAGCGTACACACGTAGTGGTGACGTCCGACCGCGTACACAAAAACAATTACAAGATATCAATTAAATGTGAAAGAAAGCAGATGTACTTGTCTGTTACAGTCTGTTATTGAATTATAAACACGTCCCTTTTGAGACCACTACACTCATAGAAATAACATTTCCGTATAACGAGACCAACGTGAACATCCTTAAGAATACTACGGTGAACTTCAGGTGGTCTAAATAGAGAGGTGGTTCGTTTAAAGTGGGTCAATGTGGTCTGACACATGGTCTTATCGTAATCTGGTCTCTCCACTGTACTCACCCAATATTTGCCTTACAAGAGAATCTATTACTCTTTTCAGCGAGTGAATTTAAAGGACAGTTGAGAAACCGTCACATGCGTGTCTCAGTTTGCAAATGGCTATAGCGTTTCCTCGCCAAACTCATTAAAGGACGGCTTTCTCGGACTTAAGCTGGTTCTCACGAGATCAAGTTGTTTGCCTCGGGTAAAGACTGTGTACAGTGGAGCCTCCAGATCAGATCCAGAATTACAAGACAAACATTTTGCTTGGTTTCAAAACTCCGTGAACAGACCTGTAACTTCTGATTGAGACGGCTTCTGTACAGAGACCGCGTCATAACTCACTATTCTAATGCCAAACAGCCTATACAATAACATGACACTAGTTAGCGACACCAAAGGTGACAAACCAGAGAGGTTCTAAATGCTATCATTTCGTATTTATGAGCCCAAAGTACTCAGCATATTGCCAATGAATCGTCTCGAATGGACCCTAACATAAACCTTTTGGGTTGAGTGTAAGTCGCATCTACGAACATAGACATTCTAAAAAAAAAATATTAAATCAAATCTAAGAAATCTAGTTTCTGCCGTATAAAAGAGGTTGTTCTGTAGTGAGAATCCTTTGCAATGTTGACAATGTCCTTGACACAGTTATTCGCTTTCTGGACTGTGAAGCCTTGTAAGCTTGAAACTAGGACTTGGCAGATTTGCTGATATCATTTAACTTGCCCGCCCTAATCCCATAGTAATCTAAATAATGTGTATGGCGCTGTGAGGATATCGTAGATTATGTAGTGACTGTACAATCAGTGCTTATATACAGAACCGCCTCTCTATTAGGGCCACACTGGACCTGGTATCAGGCGACCTCATCAGAGAGGTGGCCTCTTTGTGGAGGTTCGCGTTTGTCTCTTTATCAAGGTTTGTGAATGATCTCATTTTATAGATTGTTTCATTTAGACAGGTGGTCTTCATCGGATGGTAAACTGAAGTGACAATTACTACATGTGAAGACCACCCAGTCGATTATGATACAACGTGAACCTTTGCTTGCTGGACAACATGAATCATTTTTAAACCAACCCCCTCATGGATACCAATTGACCTGCTCCTAGTATACTAAATGGTTGTCAAACAGTATGTATGGAATGTTTATCATGCCTAAATATTTATCAATGTAACATTTTCTCGAACTCCAAACATTGAAGACAAATGTTAGAACTTTGGTGGCTTCGCACATTATACAGAATAGAAAATTCAAACCACGTATAATATATTCATCTAAGCCTCGGCGGTGAGCCAGTAAAATGCATAAAAGCATTAACATATCAAAATTAAAATATTCATCAGCCAACATTGTCAGTTTGGGAAGGAATCTACGCTACATAAAACATCCTAACATACATTTGATATCATACCTTAAGATTACACATCATTGAAAATATGAATCATCAATATCATCATCATTATATGCCATATGCGTCGCTGTGTCCAACTATATTCCCATCATATCGTTTGATCGCCACCAAGCTTTAGAAATCAGGATGACAAGAAAGTACAATGTCAGTCCATTGCTGGCTGGTTGCATGTAACAGACGGTGTTGTCATTTAAACTGTGTCTCCTTTGTATGTGCATTGAACTGCCAATTAGGACATTATAAATAGTTCACACCCAAAATAAGCCCACTCGGGGCCCCAATGAAATATCCACAACAATACCCCAGCAAACCTTCACACTGAGGCCACCTCTCCATTGAGACCAATTCAGACCAGCCCCAAGGTAGTAATTAATAGATAGACTTACTGCAGAGGAAACCTAAAAGCCAAGTGACATTGTGCGATGAATCGGAGCATAGAAATGTCAAGGTAGCGTGCAAGGATTTGAACGTTTCATCATTATTATATGGCTGTATACACCCTTATTGTTGACTTTAGCATAGAGCTACAACGCAGGCCTTGAAGGTATTCATATGTGTGTCCTAATGTTGTGGGAAATGAATAATTTGAAACAGAACTTTATATATTAAGCGTCAGATTTCCAAGTTGTGTTTACCATAAGACCACATATGGGGGAAATGTGAACATATTCACAATGATATCTCTCAAAGTGCATTCATAATGCATACAGTATCTCTGTGTTGTACGCTGACAAGAATAGAAAGCCGGATTCAAAACCTTGCAGTGAAACCGCATACACACCACTATCTGTTAACGTAGTTCTGCCGTTCTTATTGGCGACTTGAATCTCACACAAATTGCCAAATCTCCAAAATCTATATTGTGTAAACGGTTTTCATGAATGCAGTCTCCTCTATAAGTAAACAATGATTTGTCATCCGTTAATGTTTCATAATAATTATTATGCTATGAAAGGAAATTTTTGGTCTTGAAAACTGTTGACTAAGTACAGGGTACAGAGATTTGGCTTTTTCTTTTATTAGATTGCAGTTGCACACAAGGAAAACCGAAATAAATAAATGAAACCATGCTAACTGACTACTAGTGCGATAAAGTTATTTTGTACATTTGATTATTTTGTTAAGTTTATTTAGTTTTGTCAACAGGACAAAATGGGAAGGTAATGCACCATAAAGCGTAAACAGAGAACCAATATATTCATAGAAATATACGATTTCTATGGTAAACCCTTCACTATTCAATGGCACACTTATACATAAGTCATTTGCATGCTATCTTCTCTTGTGCTATTGCTAGGGGCCGAAATCTCAGCAAACATAGTTTTTATTGCCCCTGGCACATGACAAAGGATTGGAGGTTAACGTTTGGCATATTAGCAACCGAAATCACATGCAAATGTTTACGAAAAGAACGCACATTTCACAGAATGTCACCACATAGAAGTCAAATCTTTCATCAACGTTGAATTTAGAATAAATGCAACTTCCGTGTACAATGTGTGTTTTCTACATAGTTTGTAGAAATCGCTTAGGATTTTGACGAACCATTTATAAGCATAGCATTGCATAACGAGTAGCTTAAGACAGGCAAGTACAATCATAGATACATGCATGGGTTAGGTCTAACTATTAGACCTAATGCATGTAGTGTAATATGTAAAAAATAATAACTAAGCATCATTGAATTGCTTAAAATGTGTTCAGACAAGTTAAATAATTATTGTGGGTTTACAAAAATCTCTTTCACAATACAAATATTCATTCTTTCTACGACACGTGAATTGAAGTAAATATGCCAGACACATGTATCAATCTAGATCATGTAAATTGCTCACCCGCTGTGTGTGCTCTGCAGGCCGATGGCGGTGGCGGGGGCGGCGCGTCCATCCCCAGCATCCCCATCTACAGCACGTCCAGCATCAACATCCACCTCAAGGTGGGCGCCGACGGCAGGCCCGTGCTCAGCGCTCAGCAGTCACCCAGGGGGTGAGTAAAGTAGGGGTGTAGAGCCATGCTGAATACTCAGCCAGCTGCACCCAGGGGGAGCGTAATGTGTATGTGTGTATGAGGGGGGCGGCGGGGGGGGGGGTGGGGGTCAGGGGCATTGGGGTGAATCAGCCCCATGCCTATCAGCCAGCCTCACCAAGTCCAAGGGGGTGAGTAAAGTGTATGGGTGGCGGTTGCAGACTGAGTACTGAGTACTCAACTGTCTACCTCACCCAAGGGGTACTAGGTACTAGGTATTGTGTCAGTCATATGTCAGCATATGACCTTACCATGTACAAATATATGTCATTTATCAGGTTGCCAACGTCGGCTTGATTGTTTGAGTGATTTCATGGTATACAGTATACCAAACAACAACAGCAAGAGCCTCACTGAAAATGTACAGCAATCAAAAAAAAACACTTTATCCAACCAGGAGATAACCAACAAACACAAATTAACTTTATCTCTCTTTCAGCGCCCCTCCTCTGGTGGAGCCTGCTTACGCCGACCTGCCCCGTAGACCCCACGAGTCCCCCCGAGGACCCCCCGTGGCGCCACAGCCTCCCAGGCTGATGATTCCAGACGACCAGGCTTCCTCCGCCTCCCCAAGTCCCAGGTATATCTGTAATTTATTGTTGTTCTCTAAGTTGAATTTTAAAAAAGCGGTATACGACATATTAGAGGCGTGATTAGGGATGATACACCATTCCGTCATCAGAGCACTATGATTTCTCAAGTGCCAGTGTCAGATTGTAAGTGAACTCCCATTGAAAATGGATCAGCATATCCATTTCCCACAACAGAATATCAGCTCCCATTATAGAATGTTGACCTTCCTGATTTCTTGCTATTTATTCATTACTATTAAAGCAATATGTTAACATTGTTCGCGATTGAGATCTGGCCTTTCCCTGTGGATAAGAAGAACCTACCTTCATTTCAGCCCATGTAACATATTCAACAAGTTCCCTCTGTCCAGGTCTGTCCAGCCATCGTGACTATTTAAGGATAATGAATGTTTCATCGTATTAAGTGCCCTATGATTTCTCAAGTAGATCTACCAGAGTGTGTGTTTTCCCACATCCCACAAATTCTAAGGCATTTGCCCCACATCCCAAGTCCTTGAAATCCCATATTTCATTTTTTTCTTGAACTTTTCCCTACATCCCTATTTTTGTTTGCTTTTTCCATGCCCCACTTCTTTATAGACCTGCAGATTGCGAATGGAGTCCCACAGAATATGCGCCCCTATTGTTGAACGTGGTACTCATTTGTTTTCCTATTAGAAGCAGTCTGATGTCCACCACTGTTCCAGGTCTGTGACGGAGCCGTCGTGGCGTCGCCACCCCGCGTCTCTGGGGTCAGCCGGGTCCTCAGTGTCCACCACGCCACCCGTGTCCCCCCACAAGGCGAGCCTGTCCCCGGCCACGCCCCTGGGTGGCAGCAGCAGCCCGTTTGACCTGGTGACCGCCGACCTGGACAGGAAGGCAGAGGGGGACAGCAGTCCACGCAGCGAGGGCGAGGTCGGTAGAAAGGGTTTTCTCCCCAGTTTGCGGTTCAATCTCGATTCTGATTGGTTAAGAGCTGTATGTGATCAGGTTATCTCCCTAATTTGTGAACAGTAAACGCCATAAAGTTAAATAATTCGGTTAAAATGGGGAGATAAAAAGACAATGGTCTGTTGTACTGTGGAGAGATACCACAAGCTGTGCACTTGTGGTCTCGTAGTGCTATCTCCACACTAAAACAGACCATTATCCTTCTAATACTGTAAAGTCTATTAAGGTACGGGACTAGCAGTCCATGATGTGCCGCGGAGGTTGGTGGGTGATATGGAACTAAAAAGGGTGAAGTTGTACTAACTACTCATAGTAATGATTGATGATGTTGTTAGGTAAGTCTAGAGAGCAAAGTACTACTTGATATTTTAGACTTGTCATGCTAGACAATCTCAGAGCAAAATGCACAGAGCAAATCCATGTCGAATTTGCTAGCAAACAACAAAATCCTGCATGAAGATATGGAACTGTGATGTCCATTATATAACGGATGTCATGTCAGGATTCCATGACTATCTAAACTCCACGGACAATTTCATCAATGTCATTAATTCTGTAGATTATTTCATCCATATCAAACTTATTCAAGAAAATGTTTTCTACAGTAGTATTTTCTTTTTTCAATTGATTCAGTTTGTCTTAAAAGATATCTAATAAGTATGCCTGTATATTGTTTGCAATGAAAATACCCACCCGTATACCCTTAAACGCACTTTTGCCATTTTCCCCAGGCGCCTGTGCTGACTAAAGCACCTGCTGTTTCTGCTGTGACGTCACCCGCGCATGCGCCTGACGTGCTGGTGGCGGCGAAACAGAGCGGGAACCTGGTGGTCATGGTGCAGGTGCGTGCAGAGCCGGCTATAAATATTCATATTATGCTTGATTCATTGGACTGATATTCATAATCCCTCGGCAATTCACAGGGATAATCAAACCCGGTAGAGAAAAATATTCATCGTCCTATTTAGTATCAATGGGAATGATGATTCCATACCTGTAAGCAGAGAATCGTCGTACAGACTTCCTTACCTCTAGTGCAAGCCAGCTATTTCTTACGTTTTGGGAGCTGCTTGAAGATTCAAACCTTTTCAACATTTATCACGACAGACTCTGCCTGCAGTCTGCAAGTCAACAACATCTTTATCAATCATCGAATTATTTTTTACTAAAATGCTGTAAGAGTATAATATAAATCCAGGCGTCGTGTGCTGACCCCGCCCTGCACTCCGACCCACGCCTGCTGTCTCTGCTGGCAGACACAACGAACTCGTGTCTCCTTCACTTCCAGAGGAACGAAAAACTCGTGAGTGCATTATGTATGAAATACAGTTTTTATTTGTTGAATGCACTGTTCTTCCAGGGGAATTGCTATTATCGAAGGTAACCAGAGAAATCATATTTGGCACCGTTTATGTTGCTCTATGTAAACTGATACATCTATATAGGTTTGCATATAATTTTGACGCATATGATTTTGCATTATCTCCGAACATGCACTAACCCTTACACGTTTCTCTCCATACGGTGTTGTCTGAAGACCAGATGCGGCAGAGTTTGAGTGGAATTTACCCACGTTAAGTTTCGCATTGCTATCACACACCATTGGAAAGCTGAGATTCTAAGCTTTCCAATGGTATATGAAATCTTTTCCGCTCTCTGATGGTACCAAAATTTGCACTGACCCATACACTATATTAGCAATTTTTAATGCCCCTTTCTATACCCACACACCAAGTCAAATTGTTGTCAATCATCAACTGGAAGTGAACAGTGGTCCTCAATAGCTCAGTCGTTAGAGCGCACGACCTGAAAACGTGATTTGCCTGGTCGCAAGTTCGCACCCCGGTCATGGCAGACACAGTGTCGCCAAAACCGTTACGTCGTGCGTCTGCCACTGAGTTGCTGATTTCCACACAGCGTGTCGCTACTGTCGACTATATCATACAAGACAGTGACGACACCTAGCATGAGGTTAAGAAGCCTCGTTAAATGGCGTGCCCCGTGTACAGCACAGTCATCCCTCTGCACGTAAAAGAACTCGCCTAGTTTGAAACTACAGCTAGTGTGATCCCTCCACAACCCCGAGGCTCAGTTGGCTACCTAGCCTGCCTCTGTAGGTCCATGTACCAACACCACGTGGCCTCCCTCTGCTATAATCATAAGAAACTGATGGCTGCGGAGTACAAACAAGCAAACACTCTCCCCCAGACGGCTTTCACAAACCATTGGAAAGCTGAGATTCTAAGCTTGCCAATGGTATGTGAACTCCCCCCCCCTCGTGGCACCAGAATGTGCATTGGCCCATGCACTATATTGGCAATTTTTAATGCCCCCTATCTATACCCACACACTAAGTCAAAATGTTGTCAATCTTCAACTCCACTTTCCCCCCAGACGGCGCTGGGGTCGGCGGCCGTCCTGGCGCTGCCGTGCTCCGCGGGGCTCTCCGTGCACGAGGCCGTCATGAGCGCGCAGCAGGCGCTCAGACACGACGTGACCGTGCGCGGCGCCACGTGCCGGCGGGCGGACGACAGGTGCTTTGTGGGATACGTGGTGCACAAGCAGAGTGAGACTTGTTTTGCTTCTTCTATTTATTGATTTACCAATAGTCATTCGTGTCGTGCACAACCAGATTGTGTGAGACTGTCCTGATAAATACTGACTGTCCTGAAAATGGAAGCCGCGTCGGCTTGCTGCCTCAGTGAAGCAGCAGTGTGCCTTACATACAGAATATTATGATACATAGAAAGCTTGTGAAACCCACCCAATGTACTTCTTGATGGAGAGCCTTTACTCTATAAATCTTGCTTATATCCATCAGCGGTTAGAGCGGTGGCCACATGTGTAAATGTGTATCCTGCGATCGCATCATTTACACAGCATCTGCACCTCAGGAATATGATTCATACACGTTTCAGGCTGTGTGATGAAGCAAGTGACCATCGGTCAGTCTGGGGTCATCGTCGTGCTGACCAAGAACAGCCGGTTCTCACCAGCCCAGGAATTCTGTGACCAGCTGTGTAACCACATAGTGACCGCCCGGCCGGAGGAAATGGGCAGTCCAGAGCTAGCGGTCAAGGTTAGTGACCATGTACACATTGTAACCTGGTTCCTTATTTTCAGGCATTGCTCATATATATTTAATTTCTTATCCAGCTTGACTGCTATTGTCCTTAATCTGAAACATTGTCTAATCTTCACAAACATCTGTGTTGTTTGAAATCATATAGTTCCCTGTGACTGTATGTTTGTTTCAACTGAGTGACCATATAGTGACAATATGTTGAATGCTTTGCCGAAAGTGATGGACAATCCTTACTATTGTTTTTCCATGACAGCATCAGCAATAGATGGACCTGAGTGATGTCAACCAAAATATGTAATATTGTCTAAGGGACCATTAGTATTTATGACAGTATTTTTCAAAACCTCTGTGAAAAATAATGATAAAATTTAGTACTGCATCTCTCAAAAATAGGGGTAATAATTCTGTGAAACAATTGATAGCCGCCCTCCAAACATTGTAACAAAAATCCATGGCCCATCCTAAAATCCTTCTACCCCACCCTGTCATAAATACTGAACGGTGCCTAATCCCCGCAAACGCCTGCAGTGTCTGTGTACTGGTATACTCTTTAAATGAATCAAAATCATTTTATTTATAACTATTGATTGTTAACTGCCTCTAAAGGGCGCCTAATTGCAAATAAACATTCTGATTCTGATTCTGATTCTCGCCCCCACGTTCCAGCGTCAGCGAGAGAAGGACCTGCACCAGCACCCGGCGGGGCGCCGCCTCGTCACGTCTGCCCAGCTCCTCTCCCAGACCTTCATCTACGACCCCACCATCACCGTCGCAGAGGCGGCGAGACGCAGCATGGTCAACATCGCAGACTACGCCCTGTACTAGTGACCAGGGCCTCCCCAGGTAGTGGAGATTACGCCCTATACTACTAGTGACCGGGAAATACCCAGGGAGTGGAGATTACACCCTGTACTAGTGACCGAGGACTCCCCAGGGAGTGGAGAGGTCAATATCATAGACTATGCGCTATACTAGACACTGTGTACTCCCCAGGCAGATCACTGATGCAGCAAGACGCAGTGTGGTCAATATAGACCACAATGTCCTGGTTAGAGCTACTGCATACTCACAAGGTAGTTGGACAACATGTGTGATAGTATGTAATAATATTCTTAATATTGAATGCTCACCAGAGAGTATGAAGAGAAATACAGTGTGGCAACTTGTATCTATGATCTACACAACATTACATCATGGTCAACATTAGTAACAAAACGGATTGTGCACTCAACTGTATACTCCCATGGGAGTGGAGAGAACCACGGTGTGACCATTTGGATGAAGCATCACTGCTGTGGCTGCATGGACAATAATGTAGCCGATTTATAACTGTGGATCTGCCTCCACGAAGGCTGCGTCAATTAACTGTCCAGATAGACGGCACAGAGGGCGTTGTGACTCCTCCTTTCTAACTGTCCAGATTGGCAGTTTCGAGGTCGTTGTGAACAGGTAGACTACTACTTACAGCTGTATCAAGGTTACAGCGGGGAAGTGTAGTGATGAAGTGACTTAAATTAAACCTTCCTCATCACACAAACAGTTAATGCTAGGTTGAGCGTCACCAACGACGGTCCTTTAAAAGTATGATTATGATAAACCACAGAGGATATGTTCAGTAACTACTACTGAAGTGCAGGTGAATTGATGAATTAATATAATATTAGACGTGGCGTGCCGTGGGGCTACCCACGTATGAACATACGTTTTTTTTCTATTTTGTTGAAACAGATTCCTGTATTTTACTCAATTTCGTATTTTTTACAAGATATTCTTATATTACAAGAGGTGTTAGCTTATTTGTATTTATAGTATTACATCTTATTTAATCAAGTCTATAGGTAATGGAACGTTAGTGACTGGTGATTGTATTTTTCTTTTTTGAAATGCATTTATGTATATAAAAATCAATTTAGTTGAACACACGACAAATATCTTTATAGTAAGCATACTGGATACTACAATTATATGTTATGTCAAAAGTATCATCTATTTTCATGGTTTGTCATATGAAACCTCTATATTAGGAGAGCTGTTACTAGGTGCATTGTGAAATATATTTACTTTTGATAGTTACAACCTTGTAATATTACATTCAATTTCTTGAGTTGATTTATTAGTTCTTAAGTTCAAATCAATTTGTTGTATTTTATGGTTTATTTTATCTATGTCATAAATTTGCAAATATTTTCTTTTTGAAGTCTTAATGGTACAAATTCGGGTTCAACTAGATACATTTATTTTGAAAAAAAAAGTTAGTCGTAAATTGCGGGTCGTCTTTAATTGATGAAAATACAGTGTCTGAAAAATATCAATAAAACAATGTGTGAAATAACTGAAATAAATACGTTCATATACTTTTTTACTAACAGGTTTGATGTTGAGAATGATATCAAGGAATCTACATCAATGTACACTCTTTGGTAATATATCACATAACGGACATTGAAGCATCAACATAATGTTTCTTTTTTATCAAATGTTTATGTTTACAGATCAAGAATCCTTGAAACTTTATAATGATGAAATGGAAACAAACGTGTAAAATGTTAAAAAAGGAGAGCCATCATGCTTGGAATACAAAGCAAACAACAGCACATTACATCGATATAGTCCAATTCTGAATAAGTCCTCATTTAAAAAAAACAGGCGAGTTCTTCAAAAAGTCTATAGCGTCACATCACGCCTCCACTTGGACCTGGACCTCATGAGTGACGCTCTGGCTGGGACTGCCGAGGTCGCTGCACGTCAGGGTCACGTCAAACGTTTGTCCAGCGTAACTGGACATGTCGTTAGGCGTAACGATTTTAACGTCTAAATAATGTGGCCATTGCTCTTGTAACACGAAGAAGGGGTACGCCCACACCCAGCAACTAACCTGCAATTCAACGAAAAGATTGGACGGATTCAAAGAATATGTTTAGATGTACATACACTGTAGTAACATGTTGCTCTGTGAGCGACTTTCAATATTGTGGCAACATCTGCTTGAAAAGCCTTGAAGTTTATCCCATGACCACCATGGTGGTGGTCTCATGAAGCTGACGCGACAGTAGCGAAACCCTCGCCAGAGAGCAAATGGATTGTTCTAAAAGGTAGCTAAACATGGTCTTTGAATCGTGAATAATGGAAATCAGGATAAAGCGAGTCTACAATACAGATTCACACGCGTATCAACGTCACAATGCCCTTTTGAAAAACCATTGGAATGAAGTTTGAAGCTGGACCAAACGTGTGATGAGAAGAAGTGCGCTTACCTGCCCATTCACCCCTTCGTCCCCGTCTGCCACGCGGAACGTGCACACCTCCTCACCCTGAGCCTGGTGCACGGACACCCTCACGTGCCCGCCCGGGCCGCAACCACGGCCGATCGTGTATTTCATGTACGGCTCATGTGCGTTCTCGCCACCCAGGCAGTGGTCAGCCAGGATGACCAGCGTAAAAAACAGGAGCACACACACCCTCGATATCATGATTGTTGAATTGCTGAAATAACAAAGATGTTTTTGGTGCAACCGTTTGGTTAGCAGGACTTCATGGTTTACAAGCTAGGCAAAAAAAGCTTTCTCTTAGATAGCATGTTTAAAATGTCTTTCTTACCACTGAGTATATGATTAAAAAATAAATATATTTGTTTAAAATCTCTTTATTTAACAAATAAAAACCATATACAAAATAAAATTTAGAAAAAATAAAAATAATTAAATATGAAATAAAAAATAAAAATAATTTTATTATGAACGAATTTCTTTGTGCAAAAATAAAATTTTATCATTATCAAAACTCACCTTTACTGCTGTTACGTACACAAATCAAAGTGAAAACAACAAAGTTTATAGAACTCTGGCATGGGCTAAATTGTACTCGCTTTAATTGAGGTAATTACAGCATAAGGGATGTGATCTTCTTTTATGTGAGATGTAGCACAGTCACATACAGTACAACCGTTTCCTTGACATATATCTGGTTGCTAGATATACCTTTAGATAACAGAGAATAGATTAAATCTTTTTGATCACTTTTAGAAATGTCACACTACTTTAAGTGAAACAGAGTCGTCTCCTTCCACCATTAGACTATATATTGAAAGGCTGGTTATGTGAACATTGCACTCTGCTGTGCGCCGAGCTGCTCGAAGACAGCGTGTTTTTACAAAATTGTTGCTACTGGATACTCCCCTGTGTGTGTGCCATATTTCACACGGAGCGTGTCAAAGATCTCGACGGATTGGTCCCAAAATCACTTGCCGATAACGATCATGGAAGCCAAGGAAAGAGGTGGTGACGTTTTGACATTTTTTGACGATTGCAGATTCGTTTGTTTCTCCACAAAACCTTCTTTCCAATGATCCATTTCACGATTTTGTTGTTCAAAACTGAGTTTCTGTTTATTTCATAGAGTAGCATAGACTAGTCGGTTTGCATCAGCTGGCAACATACACATTCCATAGCTGACTGACACCTTTTTATCCGGCAGCACATTCAGCGCACAATATCACTTACATAATCACTCATTCACTCTTTTAACCCAACGACCTGTACCTAATTAACGTGTACATGCAGAGAGCTGTGTGCAACTATGTATGTAGGGTAACACAACGAGTGTTCGGCCTCCAAACTGAAATTACGTTATAGCCGTCTCGTGCAACCAAACGCCATAAATGGCTTGTGTTTACAACAGCTTTACGTCAAGGCCAATATGTGTAACGCAATTTCTGTATTTCAACAGATAAAAAGAAATTATTCACAAAACCAATTTTAACTGTGATTTCAGATTCCGGCCGCCCATCCCAGTATCCGGCCATTCTAGGTTTATGTTTTAAGTCTTCACAATAAGACACGTCAAACAGACATAATACACAATTACTACATTACTGAAATGTAAGCTTCATGGTTACAAAACATAGTAAGTATGTTTTAATTGTACTGTTAACATAGGGCTAAATGTATTTGTACACTGTAGGACTACCATACTTGTACTTAATAATTGTAGTAAAAATAAATTGTTTCATTTATGCCGAGGATATATCCATGAAACGAAATATATTCATAAAATCATTGGCTAAAAATAAATAATGTGTATAAAAGAGTAAATTTTTATCATATTTCAAAGGAATATATATTTATCACTGCACAACGGAAGCGAATGTACTGTGCGTAAAACATGGGTAAAAGCATTCTAATATGGACATTAACTGCTGTTTTACTTTCGGATGAAATCATCAGTGTTTCATAACATACATACATGTAGATGTTATTTGACAATGTGTACATGAGAAATATCTTTAGTTCCCCGCGTACAAAACAACAAGTTCTTCAAAGTGCAGTGTCACATCACGCTTCCACCGTGACCTGTAATTTATGCACAAAGAACCTGGTGGGCAGCCTGCCATGATCGGTGCACACCAGAGACACGTCTAATGTTTGTCCAGCGTACTCGGCCATGTCTGTGGCCGTAATGATTTTTACGTCGTACAAACACGCCCATTCCTCTTGTACTACTGCGAAGGGGTAGTATGGCAACACCCTGCAAGTAACCTGCAATTGAAAAA
>CM032664.1:43373951-43392545 GCA_019095985.1 Streblospio benedicti | reverse complement strand
ATTTTAAGATTACAGGTTCGATTCTTTTTAAAAAGTGATTGTTTTGGCTGAATATGGTAATATTTAAACCATTTATTGATAGTTCATAACTTACCTTAAGTCCATGCAGCCGCCCGATGGGCAGATGCCGCTCACCGGGTTACAGGCGCGCCAGCCGCATTACATGGGTAAAATACTCAAAATCCTGAATTTCATCAATTGGAGTGTCTAGACGCGATTGGCTTCCGGCACTCTTTGATCAAGCCTCTTCTTGTAAAGAGTGATTGAAATTTTCTTGCTAGCCATGATCCTTCACTGCTCTGCTACCTGAGACGACTGAAAAAGTTCTTCCTCCTCTTGAGGCCCTTCTAGACCTGGTTCATCATCTATTTTTGCTACGATGGTTTAAACAAAAAAATATACGGGATGGGTGTGAGGTGCTCTAGGTGCGTTTTCACACTGCCTGCATATGTGAATGCACTGGCGAAGATCCTTCTCAGCTTTTCAGAGTAGATGAGCTCCATAACAGAAGTTACATCTGCAAGTGCCACCCGAGTCGAGAATCTTTTTCAATGTGTCTCTTCCTTATAATGATGATTGCTGTTTGGTTTTTCTAAAAAATGCTAGTCAACAAAGCCTAATACTTATTCTTTAAATTGTGGCGTTAATTTATTATCTATGACATGTAAAAACAAATTCAGGAATCAAACTTTGTATTGTGTGCACCAATTTCCAATGTCTGATATCCATGCAAGAAAATTTTCAAGAGTCTGGTAGACTGTGTACTCTCCATGCCTGTGCAACTTTTGTTGAAATCTCATTTACAAAGAAGGACATAATGATTTATGTCCTATTACTTAGAGGGACTCAAAGTATTGTTGCCTTGGTGGACATTCCAATCTGGTAGCTTTAATATTCTATGAGCAATTTTAAGATTACAGGATCGATTCTTTGAAAAGGTGATTGTTTTGGCTGAATATTGTAATATTCAAACCATGTATGGATAGTTCATAACTTACCTTAAGATCCCATTGACCAGGTTACAGGCAGCGCCAGCCGCACATGTGGGTAAAATGCTCCAAATCCTGAATTTCATCAATTGAGTGTCTAGAAGCGATTGGGTCTCCTGCACTCTTTTGATCAAGCCTCTTCTTGTAAGGCCATCCAAACTTGATCTTATGGATGACCATTTTTGGGGCTAAAAAATATGCATAGGAGGGGCACAGATATTAAAAAAAAAAAGTCAACACTAAACCCAGCAGGGGGAAATAAAATAAAAAATAAATATTTCACAAATATGCCATGGCAGGGGAAATAAAAAAAAAAGTTTAAAAAAAAAATCAGTTATCATATTTGCAGTGCCAGTAGCCGTATAATATACAGCGTATGTTCGTTCCTGGGTCTCTCCCAGCGAGATATACAGGGTATTAACTCAGCTCTACGTGTAGGGCTACAGTGCCAGTAGCATTGTTATGAGCCATGTGCAACAGTACTAATGCCCAATTCCCGCGCAAAGAGGATTTATCACTGATTATAAAACACTGACACCTATAAATAACGACGTAATTGATGAAAAATAGCAAGAAAACTTATCTAATATTATATCCGCCATATTGTCTCACCTGTCAATCACGGAATCAGCCGGCAACAGCCGAGTGGTGCATTCCCGAATGACTAAACCGTTCTGGCTTCTGCAGTTCTGTTACCAAAGTAATGCGCCACGCATTTCTTTTATTTGGCATATTCGGTTTTTGTACTCGTTTGCTGACTTCATTATAGCGGGCACAGGGGTGATTTTTTACAGGTAAGATGGCTAATCGCCGGAAGATGAAATATTAAAAAAATGTGACATTTGTGGTTGTAGATCGCCGAGGTATTTAAAAAGAAGGAAGTATGTGATTTTATTTTATATCGGGTATTTTTAGCACATCGCCGGAATCGCCATCCATAAGATCAAGTATGATCGCCTAAAGAATGATTGAAATTCTCTTGCTAGCCATGATCCTTCACTGCTCAGCTCTGCTAAGCATGATTTTTCTGGTATTACCATATCGTGCTTTCAACATATCAACAGCAATCTGATAGTTATTATTTGTCATTTCCAGCCCTGATATTACACCTTTCGGATCAGGTTCCAACATGGATTTGAGGTAGTTCAACCTATCTACATTATGAAGATTGTCATTGCTGTGTATGGCAGATGAAAAAAGAGTCCCAAAATTTGGCCATTGTAGGATGTTTCCACGGATATTAGGACCTTTACATTTGGATCACGGCTATTATGCTGTGTATACAGCCATGAGATATGGTGATGCTGTGATTTGGCCTTATTCTATTATCATTCAATTCATAAGTTGAAGAAAAAAAAATTCAATCAAGTGTTATGTTTTAACAGGAACATTTCTGAATGCCTAAGTCAATCAAATCATCAGTGCAACTTTGATTCAGCTACGTATACCAATCATGCTAATGCTGAGACGGTCTAACCGATCTTCATGAAACTTTCACAGATGTCAGAAAAGCTTCTACAGGTATACTGTCACAAGACGTTCATTTTTTGGAGATATACCAAATAAAAAATAAAAATAAAATAAAAAATAAAGATAAATGAAAACGGGGGTTCAAGCCCTCCCCCAAAATAACATTGAGAAATAATTAAAAAAAATGGTCATAATGTCATCCTGCCTATAATACTGCTATCAACTATAGAGAGGTGGTGTTCTTATATTTTGGGGTGTGTGTGAGGCTTTGACCCCCCAGGAGTTGGGTTTAGTTGAGAGAGCCAGGGAGCGTCTGGGGTAGGCCCTCGGCCTTATAAAAATAAAAAATGGGGTTCGGGGGTACCTCCCATAATAACTTTGAGAAATGATTAAAAATTGATCATAACGTCCTCCTGCCTATGATACTGCTATCAACTATAGAGAGGTGGTCTTTTAAGTTTTAACACTAAATGTGCTTCCTGATCCTGTTTCATCATTCACCAGGGCACCTCTCATTTAATTATAAAGCCAAATTTACACATGCAGGTGAGCGATATTAGAACCCTTATGGTCCTCTTGTTCATTTACTCCTATGAGCATAAAAATGGCCGCAGTGAGTGCAGATTGATATGCTCTCAAAATGAAACTTCTTTATATACTCTTAAAATAAAAACGTAACACTAAAATAAATTGTGCATAATGATTCCACAGTAAAGCTGTCCCTGCACCTGATAGTAATAGTCATGATCACGTTTTCAAAAACAATTCATTGTTCAACACATACACATATGGAACAGTAACAGGAGAAATCTCTTGTTCTCTGGAAGAATAGGGACATTTTATTTCAACAGTATAATCATCACCTATGAGGCGATCTGGAGAAGCAGCAATAAAGCTGTATTCGGAACTGACATATATTCCACATTTTTTCATGCTAACCCCGTGTTCATTCTCAAATTTTCTTGCAGCCACACACTCATATTTATTGCCATGATTGATTGGCGCAGACCGAATGATAGTGCTTTTGGTCATTGCAAATGCCAATTGAGGGAAATTGGTAGCAGATGTCGCTTTACAAATTTTACCAAAGTTGGATGCTTGTAATCTTATGCACCTTTCAGAATACCAATTCCTGGATGCACTCTGCCCCCGAGTTAAAATTTCTACCTGTTCCCTTCTTTCCATTGAAAGATCTATCGTACCAAGAATTTTTAAAAATTCTGTTGTAGGGTCCTCTTTTGTGTAATTATGGTCATGAACTAGTGCGTAGCTATTGGCTGGGTCAATAGTTTGACCAAAGGGTGTTGATTGTACAAAGTTGCTGTTGATCAATAAGTTCCTTGTAAATGATGTATAAGAATCATTACCTCTCCCTTCAGTGGGACGAGGATCAAAAATAAAATTGGAGTCAGTTGGTCCCAATTTAAAATTTTCTGTTTTAACAGGTGACCCAGTTGGTCTTTTAACTTTATGAAAAGTTTGCAAAGTATCAGTGCATGTTTGTAGCGTTTTAATGGCATTTGTATCACGCAATTGTATGATTGCATATATTAGAGTTTGCACATGCTTGCAGTGAGCCTCCGGACCCATGCCAGCACCACATTCACACTGTCCTTCCAGCACAACCCCATCTTTATCCACAACAGCATCAACTAGATACGTAATGTCTTTTTTCGCATTTCTGCGTGACATTTACTATGAAAATAGTATTTTTCATCAACATTTGCACCACGCACATAACTGAGGTATCTGTTATCATACAGTTCTTTAGGCTTGTCTCCTAATTTTACACCAAATCCTTCAAGATATGTTTCTAAAGCAGTTTTATCAATAGGTGGCAATGATGTGCCGCTATGAACATCTTTATACATTTTCCCATCCGGTCTCTTCATGACATACTCTGGTTGACTTGTGGTATCTTTGCCAAAGTTGTCATTTCGAATGTATGCTTCTAATCTGAAAGTTGATTATATAAGTCACTAACAAAGTTGAACAAGTGTGATATTAGTCATATTACTGACCATGTGAGCATGCACATGCTTGACATCAATTCAGTGATTCAGCAAGATAGATCTATATTATATAGACATCTCCATAGATCATAGCTCCATACCTTTCAACTAAGTCCTTCTTTCTCCCAGTAACCTTAGCCCCCCGATCTTTAAGGGCTTTTTTAAGATCAATCAAAGTCATATTACTTATATTTAAAGACATGATATTTTACTTCTTCATTTACATGAATAATTTTATGAGAGTACACAAGTATTTGCGTAGATCTAGAACAGTCCAGTATCTGTATTTACAGTATATAGTATAGAACTAAAAAATGACGTTTAAAACGGCGCCAGCAGTGGTGCCCAAAAAGTAGACTATTGTCGACGAGTTTTCTAATCTTGATGGTCAAATAACTTCTATTTGAAAAATTTAACCATACCCATTTCTACATATAATTGATATCATTCAAATTGCAACAGATTTGCCGGTTCAGTTTTATTATTTTCGTCACCATTCTTGATAAAAATGACCCGTTTGTTTGGGCTCCTACATATGACGCTATATGACACCAGACGGAATTATCGCTCATTATAACTTTTACGTAGTACATTTTTTCACCACCAGATGGCTTGTGTAGGTTCCAATCACCATCATCCATCTTTTCATTTATCCATATTTTGCATTCGTTTGATATTTTTTCCATATAATGTAAGTCATAAGGCTTTCTACTTGTATATTTTCCCCCATCACTCTTAATGCTCTTAAGTGTGTTTCAATGCAATCAAAATTCTTCCTCATTTCTTTTGCATCATTGGATGATTGAGGGAGCTGTAAGATAACCTCATATCTTGCATTCATGATTTTTTCTGGTATTACCATATCTGCGTTTCAACATATCAACAGCAATCTGATAGTTATTATTTGTCATTTCCAGCCCTGATATTACACCTTTCGGATCAGGTTCCAACATGGATTTGAGGTAGTTCAACCTATCTACATTATGAAGATTGTCATTGCTGTGTATGGCAGATGAAAAAAGAGTCCCAAAATTCTGGCCATTGTAGGATGTTTCCACGGATATTAGGACCTTTACATTTGGATCACGGCTATTATGCTGTGTATACAGCCATGAGATATGGTGATGCGTATTGTGGCCTTATTCTATTATCATTCAATTCATAAGTTGAAGAAAAAAAAATTCAATCAAGTGTTATGTTTTAACAGGAATATTTCTGAATGCCTAAGTCAATCAAATCATCAGTGCAACTTTGATTCAACTACGTATACCAATCATGCTAATGCCGAGACGGTCTAACCGATCTTCATGAAACTTTCACAGATGTCAGAAAGCTTGTACAGGTGTACTGTCACAAGACGTTCATACTTTAGGTGATAAAGCCCAATAAGTTGACCCCAGCAGGACGTAGCTCCTCCCCAGGGCAGCTGAGCGGAGCAGGACTCTCCGAAGTATCTAGTCGGTGAGCTGGTGGGAAAATTGGTACCACAAAGAAGGACATAATGATTTATGTTCTATTACTCAGAGGGACTCAAAGTATTGTTGAAAAGCCTTGTAGGTGGACATTCCAATCTGTAGCTTTAATATTCTATGAGCAATTTTAAGATTACAGGTTCGATTCTTTAAAAAGGTGATTGTTTTGGCTGAATATGGTAATATTCAAACCATTTATTGATAGTTCATAACTTACCTTAAGATCCCATTGACTGGATTACAGGCCGCGCCAGCCGCACATGTGGGTAAAATGCTCCAAATCCTGAATTTCATCAATTGGAGTGTCTAGAAGCGATTGGCCTCCTGCACTCTTTGATCAAGCCTCTTCTTGTAAAGAGTGATTGAAATTTTCTTGCTAGCCATGATCCTTCACTGCTCTGCTACCTGAGATGGTTGAAAAAGTTCTTCCTCCTCTTGAGGCCTGTTAAATTGACGATTTATTTGGCTATTGCTAAACCACACTTTATTTTTCTCTACTGCGTTTCAGGTAAACTAAAATTACAAAAATAGATAAATATAAGCTAATACAATCTAATAAATACAAGCTAAATATAGACTTTTAAAATAAAACAACTATATAAATTAGAAACAAAAAACTACTTACAACAAAGTGTGATGGTGACGACTAACAAATGTAGAGAAAAAATAGTACTATATAGCATGTGACTGAAACTTTATATACCGTTCATAAACACACTTTTATACACAGCAATAAAATATGACACTCCCAAACACAACGTTTATTCACAGCAATAAAAGTGTGACCAGTGTCACAAGAGTCAAGTGTTATGTTTTAACAGGAACATTTCTGAATGCCTAAGTCAATCAAATCATCAGTGCAACTTTGATTCAGCTACGTATACCAATCATGCTAATGCCGAGACGGTCTAACCGATCTTCATGAAACTTTCACAGATGTCAGAAAGATTGTACAGGTGTACTGTCACAAGACGTTCATACTTTTTGAGATATAGCCTAATAAGTTGACCCCAGCAGAACGTAGGTCCTCCCTAGGGCAGCTGAGCGGAGCAGGACTCTTCGAAGTATCTAGTCGGTGAGCTGGTGGGAAAATTGGTACCACAAAGAAGGACAAAGAATGATTTATGTCCTATTCCTTAGAGGGACTCAAAGTATTGTTGAAAAGCCTTGGTGGACATTCCAATCTGGTAGCTTTAATATTCTATGAGCAATTTTAAGATTACAGGTTCAATTCTTTTTTTAAAAAGTGATTGTTTTGGCTGAATATGGTGATATTCAAACCATTTATTGCTGTCACATGATCGCCAGATCCGTGGTGGTCATGTGACCTAGTGAGAGGATCATTTCATTAGGCCCGACGAAGCTCTTGCGATAAGAGCGAAAGTCTTGCCAAAGACAAAACATGACTGGTTCCTATAGGTATCTATATAATTTCAGTACATTTATTGATAGTTCATAACTTACCGTAATTAAGTAGCCGTCCACACAGCCGCCCGGCGGGCAGATGCCGTTCACCGGGTTACAGGCAGCGCCAGCCGCACATGTGGGTAAAATGCTCCAAATCCTGAATATCATCAATTGGAGTGTCTAGAAGCAATTGGGCCTCCTGCACTCTTTGATCAAGCCTCTTCTTGTAAAGAGTGATTGAAATTTTCTTGCTAGCCATGATCCTTCACTGCTCTGCTACCTGAGATGGTTGAAAAAGTTCTTCCTCCTCTTGAGGCCCTTCTAAACCTTATTCATTTTTTTCATTACATCACTTTCTACAATTAAAAACAAAACATTATTAGCACTATGAAATTATAAACCAAAACATACACTAAGTGCACTCATTTCGTTATCATTATAGTAAAGAGAATACATTATTTATATAAAAAAGTAATATTTTATGTCTAAATTTCTTACAATCATAAAATATGATGATAAATATTTCTTAATGCTGGCTACTATATTTTCTGTTCTTAAAACCTTTGTAGAATTTACAATTGGAATTTTCTTTGAAAATAGCAAATGCAATGATTGATAAAATAAAATTATATGCAAATATCTTATCTGTAACTGTGTACTCTATATAACCACATACAATTGTCTTCCATTTTACATTAAAATCTAAAATATTACTTATTTTTAACCATATTTGTGATATATGGGAACATTCATATAACATATGTTTAATGGACTCAACTTCTTTACACATATCACAATTTTTTGATATATTTGTTTTCCACCTGTGTAAAGATTTCCTACATGGAAGAATATTATTTAACTCTTTGACGGTCGCCGTATTTTGACCGTATGACGTACATTCACATCACACAATGTCATTGATTTTAAGATTTTATTCTTGTAGATACTGCGAATTCTGCAGGTTTACTGAAATGTCCAAATGTTATCATACTTATACGGGAGACATAAAATGCGATGCAGATTCTTATTTTCACAAATCGCCATCGAATCCATCCGATGTTTCATCTCTCGGTTCAAAACATTGTCATTTGACAGGCCGAGGAGATCCGATATTATGGTATGAAAGCAATGTGTTTTGTGACATATATCCTACCATTCTCTGCAGAATCGCATTCTACATTCTGTGAAATTGTCAATATTAATATCGGACATACATTTGATTCACAAAATGAGAGATTTCAGTCCTGTTGCTTCGCCGGCGTGTCCATTATTGAGTGATCGTGCATTTGCTGCCAAAACTCATGTAGACTAATCGCACATTCCTGACACTTTCCTTGTGTATTCTATATCGAGTCCGCCAAACACTGGTGGATATTATAAATGCTTCCATTTCATCATTATCATTGAAATCTACATTTTACAGAGAAATATTTTCAGTCTATGTTGCTTCCATGCTTACCTCCATGTTAGCTGTCATTTCGTCATCGAAAACGCTTGTGATTGGTTGAAACAGTAGCCTTGTCCCAGCATGCTTGTTTTGCAATGCTGATATGCTTGATGAACGCTGTTGGCAGAGGCTACAGCCTCGGAAATGGGCGGAAACATAGGAAATATAATGAAGGAATAAATTATTTTTGTGAGGTCAGGGTTCACCGCATACTAATGAGTTGTTTACAAATAGATAGCAAAATGGACGCCCAATCTTTTGACACTAAAGCCGATGGGGTTTTGTGACAACAAATAATTAGATTTAGTGGTCAAAGTTGAGTACCGAAAACTGGTGTTTCATCTCTAAGTATGTCTTCTTTGAAAAATATATTATTTACTATAAAAAAATGGTTTATAGCGAAATAAGGTGATGACTAATGAATGGAGTTTTTTGAAAAAAAATATTGTTTACTATTTTGTAAAGTGGTTTATAGAATGTATGTTTTGATGACTTAATGAATGGCATAAATGCCTTTCCGACCGGCAAATTAAAGTTTGAAATCATATCATTAAAACCCTGGTTTTTGATCATAAATACATGTCCAATTTCATTATTAGTTTCAAATTTAACCTCCTCAGAATAAAAAAGACTCCATATGTGATCTTTCAAGGGTCTTTTTAACTAACAACCTGTAGACAAAATTGCTCTTTTTGTATCTGATATCTTGCAATTTGTTTTCCACTAATACACCATATGAATTTCTTATTTTAACATCTTTTCCTATACTAGGGTTTATACATTTTTAATTCTTTTCAATACATATGTCTTTATTATAAACATTTCTTGTATTATATTGGTTCTAACTACTATCATATCATACGTATCATTTTCATCTATATAATTACCATTTGCATTTATGAGATCTTTTACATACATAATATTTTGTTTCACCCAGTTCTTTAAATATAGATTACTATTTTTAACTTTAAAGTGATCATTTCCCCATGTTGGCTGTTCGATTAGCTCATGTGGGGTGAGTTTACAAAAAGGCTTGATACATTTTGATACTTCTTGATAAAACCTTGGAAAAGCCTTGAGAATAGGGAAGTTTGAAATTTTGGACACACTCA
Source organism: Streblospio benedicti (assembly GCA_019095985.1). Classification (NCBI taxonomy): domain Eukaryota; kingdom Metazoa; phylum Annelida; class Polychaeta; order Spionida; family Spionidae; genus Streblospio; species Streblospio benedicti. Next base: position 43,382,636 of record CM032664.1, on the reverse strand, counting down.
TTTTTATAATTCTATATATATTCTAATGGCAACCCAATGTATTGAGCTTTTATATGAAAGAAATCTGACCATTTTCCCTGAATAGTGAGTAATTTTGTTACCCATGATGCTTTTATCGACTCTATGAAAGCATCAACATTAATCATATATAAACCTCCATCTTGAATTGAATTACTTAGGACAGATCATTTTACCTTCTCACTTTTTCCATTCCATAAAAATTTATACATACGCCTCTTTAAGGCTCTAAGGACTTCATCTGGGACTGACAATACGCTTGCTGGATGTACAAACTTTGAAATGATATGAGACTTGATCACACCTATTTTACCATTGAATGATAGATTCCATCTATTTAGATAGTTGATATGCTTATCAACTTCTCAAGCCTAATAAGTTGACCCCAGCAGAACGTAGCTCCTCCCCAGAGCAGCTGAGCTGAGCAGGACTCTCATAAGTATCTAGTCGGTGAGCTGGTGGGATAATTGGTACCACAAAGGACATAATGATTTATGTTCTATTACTTAGAGCGACTCAAAGTATTGTTGAAAAGCCTTGCAGGTGGACATTCCAATCTGGTAGCTTTAATATTCTATGAGCAATTATAAGATTACAGGATCGATTCTTTAAAAAAGTGATTGTTTTGGCTGAATATTGTAATATTCAAACCATTTATTGATAGTTCATAACTTACCTTTTTTTTGACCGCATTACAGGCCGCGCCAGCCGCACATGTGGGTAAAATGCTCCAAATCCTGAATATCATCAATCGGAGTGTCTAGAAGCGATTGCGCCTCCTGCACTCTTTGATCAAGCCTCTTCTTGTAAAGAGTGATTGAAATTTTCTTGCTAACCATGATCCTTCACTGCTCTGCTACCTGAGATGGTTGAAAAAGTTCTTCCTCCTCTTGAGGCCCTTCTAGACCTGGTTCATCATCTATTTTTGCTACGATGGTTTAAACAAAAAAATATACGGGATGGGTGTGAGGTGCTCTAGGTGCCTTTTCACACTGCCTGCATATGTGAATGCACTGGCGAAGATCCTTCTCAGCTTTGCAGAGTAGATGAGCTCCATAACAGAAGTTTTTTTTTTTTTTTTTTTTTTTTAAATATTAAAAAATCATTTTAATATATATCTTCCATCATATGGCTTGTGCTCTGCCTATGATTCTACATATCGTTACTCCACATGTAGGAGTTGTGCATCTCTTCGTGTCTGCTTCCGGCGGCGGTTCATAAACCATTCATTCACCCTTTTCTCAGTGGAATCCACTTCCACGGCGATCTCCAACCTCTTCTGCAAGTTGGGATATGCACCCACGGCGAACTGCCGTTCCAGCTCTTCCCGCTGCTGCCTTGCGAATGGCGTGCGCTGCCTGTACTGGTGATGCGCGCCCCCTGTAGCTAGATCTGCTGGTCTCTGAAGATGAGGATGGTGGGGAGGAGTGTGGGGAACAGGGCCGCCGGGATTGGCCACCACACGTTGGCGAACGGGTTCAGGATCCAGCCTCAGTGCTGCACCTCCTCTGGGATCTTCATCGTTGTTCCTACGTCGATCCCAATACAACAATAATGCCAAACAGACCATAATTGTAATTGTGCAGCACAGCCATAATTCCCAGCAACTGCAACTGCAACTTTAAGTCAATGTAAAAATGAATATTAGGCAAAATCTATAACACTATGAAACATCTTGATCTAACCCATGAAAAATGTTAATCTCTTTACACTAATTTTAATGGTCGAGAACGTAATTTAGTAAAAGAAAATATTGATTTACCTCATGATGTTTTTTTGTCGAAATTATTGTAAATAAAATTAATAAATTTCAAATTTCTCCAAAATATCAACAATACAAATTTCTACGTAGAACGTAACACGTACACACGTAAAAACTTCGTAAAAAATACGTAAAAAATACGTAAAAATATGTACGTGAAACGTCAGACGTATTGTGTAACAAAAACAAAATTATATTCCGTATTCATTCCTCTGCCTAAAAACATCCTAATCTACCATTAATTTTTTGTTCTTTTAACTTTCTACTTATTAAACCACTCTCTAATAATAACCTACAAACCTCCATATCTTCCACCCCCCTAGGACAAAGGAAACAGACGAGAGGATTGTCTTTCCAATTAAATATCACCATAGGAATCTTGAAGTAATAAAAACTATTAAAAATAATTATTCTAATGTAGCTAATGATGATGAGGTTGGTGATTTGTTTACATCACAACCATTGATAGCGTATCCCAGAGATACTAACATTAAAGATGTATTGTTTCACGCTCGTGTCAAAGACACAGAAGATAAAGGAACTAAACCTTGTGGTAGATCTAGATGTTTCACATGTAAACATGTCTCTAAGGAGGACATGGTAGTGGGACCAAGAGTCACTTTTAGTCCTAGATCATCGTTTACATGTGATACGAAAGGGTTTTTTTGTTTTTTTTTTGTTTTTTTTTTTACATAACAGAAGTTACATCTGCAAGTGCCACCCGAGTCGAGAATCTTTTTCAATGTGTCTCTTCCTTATGATTGGGTGATTGCTGTTTGGTTTTTCTAAAAAATGCTAGTCAACAAAGCCTAATACTTATTCTTTAAATTGTGGAGTTAATTTATTTTCTATGACATGCAAAAACAAATTCAGGAATCAAACTTTGTATTGTGTGCACCAATTTCCAATGTCTAATATCCATGCAAGAAAATTTTCAAGAGTCTGGTAGACTGTGTACTCTCCATGCCTGTGAATCATTTGGGGGGGGGGGGGGGTGCGTGGAGCCAAACATGTACCAGCTACATACCGCAGAAATCTGAGTAATGTCTCTTCCTCTTGTGAGACCTGTCTCCAAATCAAAAAATGATTTTTTCTTTTGTTGAAATCTCATTTACAGGGGGTGGGGTGGGGTGGGGGTGGGGGTGGGGGGTACCTCCTCCCCAGGGCAACTGAGCTGAGCAGGACTCTCCGAAGTATCTAGTCGGTGAGCTGGTGGGAAAATTGGTACCACAAAGAAGGACATAATGATTTATGTTCTATTACTCAGAGGGACTCAAAGTATTGTTGAAAAGCCTTGGTGGACATTCCAATTTGGTAGCTTTAATATTCTATGAGCAATTTTAAGATTACAGGTTCGATTTTTTAAAAAAGTGATTGTTTTGGCTGAATATTGTAATATTCAAACCATTTATTGATAGTTCATAACTTACCTTAAGTCCATGCAGCCGCCCGATGGGCAGATGCCGTTCACCGGGTTACAGGCAGCGCCAGCCGCACATGTGGGTAAAATGCTCCAAATCCTGAATTTCATCAATTGGAGTGTCTAGAAGCGATTGGCTTCCTGCACTCTTTGATCAAGCCTCTTCTTGTAAAGAGTGATTGAAATTTTCTTGCTAGCCATGATCCTTCACTGCTCTGCTACCTGAGATGGTTGAAAAAGTTCTTCCTCCTCTTGAGGCCCTTCTAGACCTGGTTCATCATCTATTTTTGCTACGATGGTTTAAACAAAAAAATATACGGGATGGGTGTGAGGTGCTCTAGGTGCCTTTTCACACTGCCTGCATATGTGAATGCACTGGCGAAGATCCTTCTCAGCTTTGCAGAGTAGATGAGCTCCATAACAGAAGTTACATCTGCAAGACAATTTCTTTTCTATCTTAACTATAACATAATAACTAAAACAAAATGTATAAAAATTATACACAATTTTCCTGTCACATTAACTACAACATATCAAGTCAAGTTGCTTATTAAACAGTCATCATAAGCATATGAACAGCTACATGCAACAACTTATTTTACAGTTCAAACTCCACATCAAAGATTCCAGTTTGCAATAAATTTAGAATTAGATATTTGAAAGCCCCCTTTTTGTTAGCACATCGGCGACCATTGTACCCACACAACAGACACCACTCTATCCGTTAGCCTTTGTTTCACCAATCCAATGTCCATCCTCAATCGCTTATCATCCACACTTCTTGTTGAGTGCAAAGCATCAACGACTGACTTGTCAACAATCCCTACGATACTAACATCTTTATCTAAAAATAATAATTCCTTCACAACATGTCTTAGCAAGATAGCATTTTCAAGAGCTTCTGTCAGGCTTAAAAACTCAGCGGCAATTGCTGATCCCAAAACCCTCTTTATTTTCCTACTGGCCCAAGCTGAGACACAACACCTATTGTTTTCTCCTACTAACAAAACAACGTGACCGCCGCAACTCAATATGCCATCTTCCAGGTTCCTAAAAGAAGCATCTGATATAGCAACCATGACCCACTTTTCAACGTCACCAAAGTCTGAAATTTTAATGAAATTGCTCTCTTTTCTCAATTTTACAATATTCTTGTTGGCTCTAACAAGATCCATCACTACTGGTTGTTTGAACTTGTGACATTCAATGGACTTGGATTCACCAGTATCAATATCACGTGTGTTATAAAAATGTTTGTACAATTTCTGTTTTTATTCTTTTTATTCTTTGATTCCTTTTATTCTTCAATTGTTCAAAAACGTAAGTACATAAAACTGCATATTCGTACGTACAACGTACTCAGATAACGTACCCAGACAACGTACACAATGTACATGCAATTTACATTAGATCTAATTGTAAGACACTATGCTGTGGGTACATTGCATACGCTTCAGCACAGTATGCTCTTGACCCATTTCGTATGTTTTATCATTTCCTATGAGCAATGCACTATAAATTGTATCAGGGTGTGATGGTGTGCTATCAAGAAGTGGCTGGTAAACTGCTTTTGTTGCACAAGCTGGAAAATGTCCCTGTAATCTACTCTGTTGCGTATTGCACCTATTACATTCTGCTACATTGTCCTGTTAGAATATCTCTAGGAATGCAAGGTCAAGAACTTGAGCTATTTGTAAAGCAATTGTTCGTCTGGCAGAGACTCAAAGAGCAAGGGCACAACATAATGCTTGATTTTCTGGCATCTTTGCTTTTTTAAGTCCTTCACATTGCAATCATAGCACAAAATGAAGTGAATTTACAAAAAAAAATGCTAAATACAGTATATACTTGGTGTCAGAAATGGAGATTTACACTCAATCCTTCCAAATCTAAGACCATACATCTTAGGTTTAAATCAAAGAAAAGGTACGAATTTATATTTAAGTGTGGAGAAACTGTTTTAGAATATTGTAATCGGTACAAATATCTTGATCTTTGGCTAGATGAACATCTTGATTTTAATTTTGCTGTTAACCAAATCTCAAACTCTGCCTCTAGAGCACTTGGATTAGTCATTTCTAAGTACTATCAAAGTGGTGGAATGAAATATGAAGTTTTTGATAAATTGTACAATGCATTGATATTACCTATCTTAATGTATGGTTCATGTATATGGGGTTATTCTCAATATAATGTATTAAATAAGGTTCAAATGAGAGCTGCTAAAGCTTACTTGGGACTACCAAAGAATGCTTCAAATTTAGCCATAATTGGTGACATTGGATGGAAATCACTACATTCTAAGCATGTTGGTGAAACATTTAGACAAATAGCTAGATTAAATGTAATGAATAGAAATAGAATTCCTGCCATTGTTTTTAGGAAACACAAACTTCTAAAAAGGTCATTCGAATATAAATGTATAAACCTCCTTGAAAAATATAGCATAAATTGTAAATATGATGAAACATTTACTAAATGTTCTATGTAAAAGGAAATAAAAAATGTCACAGATAAAGTCTATACTTTAGAACAGGAAAAATGGTTAAGCAATCTCTGGCATGACAGTAACCTTGAAAATGGGAATAAGATGCGATTGTATAGAATTTTTAAAACTTGTATACAAACAGAATCTTATGTAACAGCATCAATTCCCCATGAGCATAGGAAAATATTATCAAAACTTCGAAGTAGTTCTCTCCAAATTGGTATTGAGACAGGCAGATTTGAAAATGTACCACTTGAAAATAGAATATGTAAATTTTGTCATTTAAATGAAGTAGAGGATGAACAACACTTTTTAATTAATTGTACATTGTATGATGATCTAAGACATCAACTTTTTAATGAAATTATTATGTATATTGAAACGTTCAATGATTTTAAAAAGCTTAACCAGTGTTCATCCTAGAACTTGGAGTCTATGTGTGAATTGACCCCATTACATCAAAAGTTATGGGTCAAAAACACAGAACAATGGGACATAGTTCACAAGGGCAACTTTTCGGTTAAATTTTTGTTGCACATTTCTCTGATCACGATGAATCAATGCATATTACATGTAAAATACAGTTATATAAACCAGTACAAAGGGTAATCAGATCAGGGGTATATGTAGGTCAGGAAGTTTCCAGAAATATGTGCATGGGCGCCAAACACAGCTGACACATAAGCATGGCATCATGATTCGTTGCCAAATATGTATATACTCACCGTCGTTTGCCGTCTAAATGCAGTAATAATATTAGGAAAGTTTTGATTTGGTGGTTTGAGTTTCTTTTTGGGAGGCATATTGCCGTGTATAATGTGAAAAACACGGCTCAAAACCGCCATCAAACAATGTGCTTCCAAAGACAATTTACAAGGATGAACTTGATTGGTTGAAAAAGAGCAATATTCCCGTCTGCAGCCAATCAAAGCATTCCTTTTATAGCGCGTTTCATTTTGGTTATTCACGGAAAAAACAACGAAGAAATACCCCACTCATTTATATTGCGTTTTGCATTTTATTTAATGGGACTTATGGCGTGAAAATCTGTGCAGGGATGGGTCATTTGATATTAGTATGGGTCATTGGCGCAGGGTGCGACCCTAGGATGAACACTGTTAACAAGTATTGTGTCTTAATGACAAATGATCTTATCCAACCCTTTTTAGCAAAAACAGTTTTTAAAATGTTCAAAAGAAGATTACTATATGTTTGATTTATTTTATATAAAGATGTAATCATTTTAGTGTCTCATAGGCTGATGTCGGCCGGACATTATTTTATTAATGCAATTAGATTGTTATTATTCTGTAAATAATGTGTGACACTTTTATAAACTATTTACTTACTTACCTATATATTGTGTTTCTTCCACTTCAACTTCTGCAACGTCTTCTGTAGTTTCCTCCTAAAGAACCTCAAGTAAAACAAATTTAAAGTTTTGATATTTACTTTGAAAGTGAACAGGAAGTCGTTATCGTCTGTGTTTGGTTGGGTTACTAAAAAGGCTAGTGCATGTGTAGATCGAAGTTCTGTTAATCAAAATTAATAACAATTTTAAACATTCTGTTAGCATCAAAATTGCAATGTTAAAATATAAATATTGATTTTTAATAAAAGTGCTGAACGTAATTGTCATAAACTATAATAAAATATCTGAAAAGGAGTATCAATAACTTTTTTCCTACTTTTTTGTGCTGTTTCTTCCTACTTTTCTCATACTTTCTCATAATGTGCTGCTGGAGAGCCTGGAAGTGAATTAGTCCTGAAAACATAAGACATATCTAATGTACAATTTTATAAAGTGGGTTAATCCTGAAATAACAACACATGTCAAAATACAAGTTTGTTGGAACATTATTACAGACCAAATCATACATGAGGGTATTAGGCACAAGGCAATCAGCACTCGTGCAACTTACAGTCAGGCCTGCTCATCTGGAATCTAAAGTGCATTAATTAGCAGTTGTAACACAGAGTGAATGGTTGGTGAAGTTCCCAATGTTGGCCTGGCTCATCATATGCTTCACCATTGTTTTCAGGCTATTGTGACCAATAGGGTTAGCAGTAAACAGTTGGGTATCTATGACAACACTTTTTGGTTGAAAATATATACATTTCTTAAGACCATCTAAAGGGCAACATTCTACATATTTTTCAAAAATAAACACAATACATCGATCTTGGTTTTCATTTTCATACGCTCGTGCCTGACGCGGTTTTTTACCACCTTTAAATGTCTTGCTAACCTTTTCTACATAGTCCAAATATTTTCGGCCATCAGTTCCAACATGAACATGAAAATTGTCAATTGTAAGATCTCGATGTTCGTTACCTCCTCATATGACGAAATGAGTCCCAATCAGATAGAATATGGTTTGAACCATGCTGTGAGCATCTCGTACACCCAATATTTTTCTCTCCCACAGAATATTCTCTTGTTCTACAGTTATTTCTTGTGCCTTTTTTTCAATTAACCCCAGTCCCGTATCTCAAGATGTTTTTGTAGACTGGTTACCAGCTCATGCAATGTGTTTGCTGGGTATCTCGTACCGTCCTGCTTTCGAGCCTCCCGCACGAATTCTGCAACTGTCTTATGGAGCTTATCATGAAGGTTATCAAGTGGCTGGATGAGTTCTCTACTCTTCCATGGCCTCCAATTGTCAAAAAACGTTGTTTGCCCACTTGGCTTTGGCTAATGTGGCAGTAGGAGTGACCGCAATGGCAAGTTGGTGATGCGACAGTGGTGTGGCCTTTTCAAATCGTGGTTTGTCTAAAATTGTATGGGAATAATATTTTACTATTAGCATCGTGTCAGACACCAAATGCCAGGGTGTTACTATTATGACATATACACTGTACACATACATTTTGATCCCTGCTCTCATTAATGCCAATGTATGATTTTAGTAATTACCTGACACATTATCATTGTCTTGTGTAGAATTGAGGGTGTCTAGTACATCATCATATGCTTGGCTTAAAACATAATCATCA
>CM032664.1:43338722-43351210 GCA_019095985.1 Streblospio benedicti | reverse complement strand
TTCATGTAATTTTGCATTATTGAGCCATAAAAAGCATAAAAAGGTCAATATAAGTTGTAGAAAATCTTGTTTTCATTACAGCATCACATAGAACAATACCCCTTGGGATAATACCCCATTGTTTTCATCCAGTGGTTTCACCAGGGTATTATTTTTCATAGTTTCACTGGTTTAACTAAGGGGTATGATTTTCGGACCTTCAGTGGCACTCCCTAGCCATTCACCCTGAAGTAACCCCCCACCCGCAAGTCATAGATAAACCTTACGGGTGAAGGGGTACATTGACCAGGATATTGTGAACAGTCAAAATCATAAATACAAACAAAAAGTAGTGATATAAACAACGCTGGCCGGGCCACGCAATTCACCGTTAAGATATTTATATTCTCTTATTTATTATCATACTGACTGTGTTATTGTAGGAAAAATGTTTGACGTATGACGTTGGCAGTCACGAGGGCAGTGGCAAAATACATTACACGGAACTGCTCACCATACAGTCATACTGTTGACATGGACTAAAATGTTGCTCTCTATTGGTAATTCAAGGAAACATGCACCAAAGCGTGATATCAGTTACAGGGGCCATACACTACATTACGGTGCCGACACGGCCACAAGGAACAGTTACCTACCTTTTAAACAGTCCATGTTGACTATACTTTTATTTAACATGAACAGTCTATATTTCACTTAATAATTTTATTTTTTCTAGGGTCTTTGACATGTTGCAAAAAATCAGGTACAATCATAAAATGTTTGAGAAAATTATAAATAAATTAAATTTGATCATTGTGGAACTCCCTCTTGTTTACCATGGTGTTGATACATTTCCGGGTACATTTCAATAAACCGATAGGAAACTGATTAATTTAGCTAAATGCAAAAAGTTGCATATGATAGTATATATTCAAATGGCTCAGTTTTATAGTCATAAAAATGCAAAAGATACATGAAATTCACCTGGTCATGCCATATCAGACTATGGATAAAAAATGGTGATAAAACGTATGTAAGGGTGAATTTCAATCCATTACAGGTACATGTATTTTTGATCATTTGTGACTCATTACCATGGTGTTGATATCTTTCCTTGACACCAAAGAAAACCTTATTATAAAGGTGTCTGTGTTACGCAAAGAAATGGGTTCCAAGCTGGATAAAAAATGGCAATATTATAAGGCTTATATATGTCTAAGATGAAATGGGACATGAAATGGGAGAAAAAATGAAAAATGTCCACTTAGGCCTGGTTGGGAGGTTACACCGTACATCATTACAATAATAGCGGCCTTCAGTCCAGTAATCTCACTGTAATAGAGGCAACACATGGGGGCGAGGCACATCAAGCCCATAGGAAGCCTCCAGTGAATCTCGCAAAAGACCACCTCTCTATCAAAACCACTTGAGGCATGTCTCCCTGCGTATGGTAGTTTTTTCATATGTTCAGAGGGGAGTTTGGTTTAAACATTTTTTTTTTTCAAAACTGAAAAAAAGATTCAAACACTTTCACACAAGGAGATGAAAAAGAGTGGTAGATCACATACTTAGACAATATAGGCATAAAATAAAATAAAAAACTTTTATCTCAGTACAATAGTTACTTTTGAAAGATAACTAGTTGTTATCACGTATACATGTAAGTGTACATTGAGGTGTGGCGCTAGACCACAATTCGCCTAGTGAACGGAACCGAACAGTCTAGGGGACGCTACTCTCGATTGGCAGAGCGATGCAGCGGGGAGTCTGAGCTTGCTGGCTGCTAAATAAACATCTAGAACATACCGTGCCACTACAAATGGGATTTCACATAAAAAATAAGGAGACATAAATAATTGTCTAGAGTTGAAAATTATGACAATTGAATATTTGATCAAATTAAATATACAATTATTCTGTTATAACAATTTCAAGTAAATTAGATAACTCTCACTTTCAAGAATATAGTCATGAACTGCTGCAGAAATGATGATCTCCACGTGGAAGTAATGGGGAGTTTCTATTCTCATCGATCACCATCCCCTTCTTTATCTAAGTGTGACTCTTTTTTAGAGTGTTCAACAAAGTGGGACACAGGCAAACAAATTAGCATGTAATGTGTAGCCCATATAGGGGCCTGTTAATCACCAAATAAAGCGGGCCCCACCATTGCTGCCAGTCACTCCACACTTGCATTCGTGTTTCATCTGCTAACATTATGAGAGCGTTGCTATGGATATTGGCCGTTGTTGTGGTCATTTGCAGTGACCAGGCATGTGGTGACCAAGACGGCAGCCTGCGCAGTCTCAGGGACTTGGTGGTATGTTGTTAAACTAGAGAAAAGATTGCTCGCGTTACTTATGTTCTGTTTCTTTCTGTTATGATTTACTGAACCAATTCAAACGGGGAATCAGAATTGACGATAACCCTATCACATTTCATACACTTTAAATACATACCGGTAATTCACAATTCACGTTCAAGATTTAAGGCAAATCACGAATCAAATTTTTGCTGTATGACCCCCTCTTGAACATGTATCCACGGGCACTGGGAGTAGTAGTAAGTCAAGGTCGGGGTGTTATATATTATAGATGGCACCCAGCTGGGGTGTACAGATTGTCACAAAAGTGTGCACGTATTTGCAGTGTATAATATAGGTTTATACGGTTGTTGTTATGTTTTCATGTATTAGTAGTGTATATAGTATGTAATGTAGTATTGGGCAGTTTGATGTCGTCCATAAGTTAAAATTATGCTGCACTGACGGGTGTGGGCTTGCTGAAACAAATAATAAAGATATTAAACCAACACAATTAGTTATTCAAAATGTTCTTGTTTTCTGTTCTGTTTCTGCTGTAACAGCTTTATAATAAACAAATATGAAAAAATAATAAAATCTATTTCATGTTGGTCCAAATTTATTTACACGTTTCGACATCTCGGTGTCCTTTTTCAATTTAATAAAAAAAAAGAATCAACTACCAGTTCCCAAAACATAGAATATTACTAAACCAAACCAAAAGCATCATAAAAATACTATGTCAACGAGTTCGTGACACAGACCACGACTTACTACTACTGGGACACTCTGATACCCCGCGCCGCCGCCGTGTATTAGACAGTAGGTCTACATTTAGTCATCTCAGTACTGTTCTCTATGATCGAAGATGGAAAGGAAAGGCTATTATTATTTGCATATGACTAGCTTTCATACTGCCCGTAATACTCGTGAGATGTTGTCCCCATATTGATATTCTACATATTTAACGCTTTCACTTTTACAACAACACTACCGAAGTAAGCCCTCATATAATAATTCATTGATTCAAACTTCCATCAAGGAATTACTGTTGTCAGGAGCTTTTCCGTATATATGAAATCTAAGTTTGCCTTGAAACCTGTTTTTACTTTTGCAAGTTTGTGGCGAAAAATTACAACCACAAATATTGTTTTTTGCAATGTAACTATGTTACAAAATAGAAATAATGTGTGAAAGTAATAATTTTAAAGTGAATAGTCGCTTTAAAATTGAGGCAAACGATAATAACTAGTTTTAAAATGTTTTTTCGCCTTTACCCCTTTTTGCGAGTTTTAATCAATTTATCGCTATTGTAAATCGGCAGCCGAACGCTGCATTACAATATCGAGTGTTGCAGAAATCATAGATCACGGTTGTCCCATTTCAGGCACCTCGCTGGTGCCGTCCGGGGCGGCGGTGAGTGACACCGTGGCCATTGTCATGGTGCATGACTTGGACGCCGGCGACAACGCGCAGGTGGGCGATAATAGAGGGTACCCGTCAAGTGTGTAAAAAACAATGCAGAGGTGGGCGGTAATATAGGGTACTCCATCCTTATATAGATGGGTTTATTACTTTTTGCAAATATACCATGAGCATGGCTTCGAAGACTGTGCGAATGGGAAAGGCGTGAAACCCACGATGAGGGTGCCCATCAAGTGTGTAGATGGCATGTATTACATGCGTAGTTAAATTATGATGTTCAACAGGCGCTTGTTGCTATCCTGCACTACCTCACTCACCGACTCATTGTAGTATACGTCATGCCTGTCACCCCCACGTTTCACTCACCCTCGCACATACACAAACTCACACTCAAATTACTCACACATTTAGACACTCGCTTGGAATGGAAGAAGAAATTATGCTCTTTTTCTTCCTCTCCACACTGCTATGCTCACGTCTGCACCCGTGTTCACCTTCCAGGTGACGTGTTGGCTGGATGATGCGGACTTCAGCCTGGTGGCCACCGGGGCCTCCCAGTACGCAGTCGTCACTGGTGTGGACCTCGGTCTCCGAGAAGCGGGCGAGGAGGAGGCAGCGGTCACCGTCACGTGTCAGGACAGCGGAGAGTGGGAGCAGTAAGAGATACTTTACAGTAGAATCTCTCTATTAAGACCACTTGTCGAACATATTATATACAGTAGAACCTCTTTATTATGACCACCTTTGGGACCAGTGTTTTGATAAAGAGGTGGTCTCTATGCAGAGGTTAATTTTTGTAGCTTTATAAAGGTTTGGGTCCTAGAAAAGCGGTATTATTATAGAGGTGGTCTCAATGGAGAGGTGGTCTTTATATTAAGGTTTCCATTAGAATCACTTTGGAGGAATAGGACCATTATAGAGATGGTCTCAAAAGAGAGCCGGTCTTGATCGGGGTTTTTACTGCATTATACAGTAGAACCTCTCTATTTAGATCACTTGTCGAACATATTTGAAAAAGGTAGTAATGGTCTTTACTCGGAGGTTCCCTTTGGAATCATTTTGAAGGGTTGGAACTGAGAAGAGTAGTGCCGTTTTAGATATGGTGTCATTATATAGGTGATCTTAAGCGGAGGTGCTACTTAAATACATCTAAACATTTTTTATATACACCGATTGACTTACATTACCAGTCACAGTAATACATCTACATCAGCATTGCACCAGAATTGTTTTTTTTTTCAATAATTAGGAAAATAAGCTATTGTAACGTATGTCATTGCTACACGAATAAACAAGTAAAAGTACCAAAGTAAGTGTATCCATACACTAATAATCACAAAAAAGATGCGGCGATCAATCATGGAAAGAGCCGCAAAATTCATTCATGTAACCAAAATGTTAGGGTTCATCTTCTACCAAATGTAATGAAGCAATCAAAGGTGATGGAAAGCGTTCGATCCCCTCACGATTGCTGATCATGTGACCTATAGGGTCAGTTCATACAATCCAGGTATCCATCAAATCGCCAACACACGCAAACCAAACTCCAGCTACATATTGTTTCTACTCAAATATCTAAAGGCCAACCTTCATGGGTATATTGAAAAGGGTGAATTGTAGGATTTGACCACGATATTGGAGTGTCAATCAGAAAATTGAGCATGCTGACGTCTGATTTACCCTCACTTCGTTCGAGTGGTCAAATACCATTCTATCTGACATGACTAAAACCCACACTAAATGAGTGCCTGATTCGTTTTTATTTTAAAATAAATCATATCATAACGGTCTCATTGCCATTTGAACCATGCGGCTGTATAGAAAATGTGACGGTACTAGTCTAGTTTAGACTAGTGGTCTCTGCGCGGGTATTCAGTTAAAACCTTTGAATTTGGCGTACTTTCGACATTATCCACTATAAAAACATTTGTGATTGATAAAAGACCAATATGCAATTGATTTGACACCAAGAAATAATAAATCCAACAACTATAAGTTTGTCAAATATTAGTTGGAAGTCGGAAGATGTGTTAAAATGTTTACTGTGCTTATTTCCGCGCATGCGCGTCACAGCCCTTAGCAGCGTGCATATCTTCCCTTAGCAGCGTGCATATCGTATAATTGAGCACGCCGCTCGACCAATCATCGTGGGTTATTGCACGGAATTATAGATTGGGTGTATTGAAGTTGCTCAATGTGTGACTGTCCTGACAGCTCCTCCACGCTGAGAGTGAGGCTGGAGGGACTGACCAAGTCGGTGAAAGAAGCGCACACAACAGAGCCTGGGCCCGGTCAAGTGGCTGCAGATACTATTGAGGTAGGTCCTGCTGTATGTAATGGTTTGCGGATGCTATAGAGTTACTTTCTTGGATGTGCACTGGGGTTCAGATACTGTAGAGGGGGTTATAGGGGTTAAAACATCTCACTTCGCTAATTTTGTTGGCTTTATTTCCCACATCCCTAAATTTTTCAGGTCTTTTTTCCCGACATCCCACAACTTTTAAGGTGTTTCCCCACATCCCACTTTCTTGAGAGTCCACATCTCTCTATTTTTTTGTCTTTTCCCATACAGTGCAGACAGCTTCCAATATTGACTATACACAAGTGCTGACAGAATTGAAATGTGTGACAACTTTAATTAAGCAGCTTTTTGACATAATAACAAGGGATTATGATTATTTTATTATGCTGGAATTACATTACATGTAGTGCATGTGAACATATTTTCTACAGGACAAAATCGACGCCCTTCAGAATTCTGTGGATCAGTTGCTAGCCGGACAGGAGCGCATTATGGACAATCTAGAGGTGCTACAAAAAGACATGGATTATATTGCAAGTCGATAAACACCTCACAGACTAGATGCATAATGCATAATTAAGCTGAGCTGATTTTAAAAGTGATAATGAAATTAAAGAATGGGCGTTGTTTAGGCACTGTTGCAAACCTACAATAAAGTGATTTCATTTTCATGTGTTATCATACATACATGTAGACATTTCCATAAATGTAGACATTTATCATACCTATGATCAAAGTTGAAAATAGCATATATACTAAGTAAATAGTAATAGTAATTATTTTTGTCAGATAAATATGCGATTTGGATGCCAATTTGAAAGATATGTTGTTGTTTTTAGGTCCACCGTGGAAATAAGTTGCTAGATATTTTTTAATATCTTAAACTTTTGGTGTTAACCATATTCTTTATCATTAGGCATAATTTCACAATTTATCTTTTCTTCATGTTTTTGTATTTGTAATGTTTTCATCATCACATGTATTTCAATATTGTAGTCCATACTCAGTATTTCCGAAGATTCAGTAGTATTTATATATTTTGTCACCTCTGTATATTGAAACTATAACATTGCTGTTATTTCTAATGTAAGTATAACCAGATATTTGTTATCATTGTTTGCCATAATGATATTGAATAAAATCAATCTCAATCTCAATCTCAAATCAGCTGATACAAGTGTAGACATTTATCATGCATATGCAAATGTAGACATACTCTCACAACCATTGACAGTCTCATTAAACCTCATCCGTACATTAACCAACATGTACCAATCAGTATTATCCGCATCAGTTTGTACATCACAATCATTTCAGGTCATTCTCATTTTAATTCATGAACTTGTTAGGATATAGATACATTTGTGTATGAAAATTATGTGTAAAATACTAATGAGAAAGAAAGATTATATTTTGAGTATATACATATCTTAATGTGTCACATTATTGAATAAAGAATGAAACAAATATTGCAATTAGAATTTATTCGAGAGCTTTGCCAGAATAATATTGACCCTCCAAGTAAAAGATATAAAGTTGGTATTATTTGAAATGTGAAAGCTGACTACCTCTACTAATAACCTTGCTCTGTGTACATGGGTGGTTCGGGGTCGATAGGTGTGCACGCCAACTCAAATTTGTTTGATATAAGTCTTAATAATTCACCAAATTAAGTACTTGTCAGTATAGATAATGACAAGATATGAGTTAACAACTAAATAAATGGACGAAGCATTAAGTGGAGTATACAATAGCCCATAAATATACCTCTGGGTCATAACGAACCGCTAAATTGAGGATCGGGGTAACATTCCTCACACATAGATTGTCTTATAACATTCATGTTTGTCTTGAAGGAAAGCGATTGATGCCTGTACAGTTTCCTATTAGCGGGAATGCTGAGCGAGCTTCAGACCCGTGGTCTCAATAATGAGACAGCTGCCATTTTAGGAAAATTAAAGCAGGCAGTTTTCACTACTTATTTAATGTTGTGCCTTGTAAAATTAAGCTACATTTTAATGATACATAATGCAACATTAGACCCGGACTCCAATTTAGATGATTCAATGGCATCGAAAATGTAGTGAGCACACATGATACAATTATGCATAATTTGCCAAAGGTCACGCTTGATGCTGGTGTCTATTTAATTGAGTTGCACCAACTGGACCAGCTCATTACGATGACTGTTACTGAAGTTGCCACAATCATGACAACCATATGAACAAACACACACTGTCTATTCTGGGAGCACGAACATCACCATTGTTAACATAAAACCCATTCCATTTGATTAAATATCATCGTTGAACTTGAAGATGTTATTTTTTCCGCCAGATGAACTTTTCTTTACAATGTAGTCTTAAACCTTAGTAATAAGCAATAGATTTTACATTAAATTTGCCTTACTTTCCCAATACAAAAGAAATGGCAGCATTTACCTTCAGAATTGTTAGTTTAGATTACATAGAAAATAACACTTGAAAACTTGGATTATTTGAAGCCTGTCCTGTCGTAGTAACGTATCCCCCAAAGTCATTATACCCTTACTATAACGACATGGATAAAACCTATAGAGCTTTATTACTGCGGGGGAGATGATTCTGTTATTCATAGAGAGACTGTGTGCCAATTAAATGCTACACCACGACTGATTCAGATTCATTTTCAATAGTCTTTTATAAGACGTGCGGGATTGAAAGGAACCGATTAAAGCGGTAGTATATGTGAGTGTAGACTAATGAGTCTTGGTCCATAAATTTCCTTAATGCATGGCGGTGTTTTTTTTCTATTGTCTGCTGTGGTTTGCTATATTCGACACTAACTCCCAGACGGTGTGAGACGTAGATTATTTTGGCCTGCATTTAGTGTACAGGTTGATATTTTTGACCTAAGCATTTGATGTACAGGTTGATATTGTTGACCTACATTTGATGTTCAGGTTGATATTGTTGACCTACATTTGATGTTCAGGTTGATATTTTGATGCAGCACATAGTCAGTCAGAACACAAACTCAACCTACCTTCAAACCACGGACATGTAAGCCGGACACTGACTTACAAGAGCTATTACTTTTCAGGTTGCTTATATGACAATCCACTTACATTAAATAAAAAGTGTGTGTATATGCAAATGAATGTCATAATATACACAAGCACCACACCATATTCAACATAAACCGATCCTAAAAAGAGGCAGTACTTGAACCATGTGATTAAAGCTTGTTGCATGTATCTGTAAATAGAAATTTATGATGGAGATCATGGAAGCTAGTCAATAACAATTAAACATCAATGAGAACTTTAATCTTTACCAAATACAATGTGCAAATAACAACCAATAATAACACTGCATGAGTACAAACGCTTAAGTATATAATGAAACTACTTGTTAAATACGACACTGACGCCATAAATGTTTACAATATATGTTGCTCCATTGGCATATTTTTTCTACATGCTCAATAGCATTTACCCTTGTTTCCTTTAAAACAAATTTTCATCAGAATGCTTGATTTGATCATGACCTCGAATGCAGGTGTATGCCTGCTGTGGGTGTTGTTTGTGTTCACACCTTTATGGCATATTAGCAACAGTAATAGAAATGGTGTAAGTGGCACAAAGGATTAGTATTATTATGTAAGCCCAGCATTAAGTCAGATAATGCAATTCAGTTTCGGTTGATATTAAAATCTAAGAACCTGCAGACGCCGTCTGACCCAGATGTCTCCGAACTGAGGCGCAGCAACTTCATGCATTATCTAGTACATATCTGGTAGCTATTGGACCTTTATTGCTACCAACACTGTCCTTTGAAAGCATATGAAATTCATGTCATATAATTATGTCCTTCTATAACACAACTATACACATCTAGAACTTGATTTTGCTGATTATTATTTATAGTGTGCTGGTAAACGTGCCGGTGAAAAGTTGTATTAATATGAAAAAGCTGTTCGGGTAATAACAATATTTTGTGACTTATATTTATATATATTTTAACACAATGCACTCTGAGAGCAGCCTGCTGCTTGGGATGATGGTATCATTCTGGTCTCACAAACTTGGGGTCTTGAGTTCGAGTCCCGTCAGGGCCATTTATAGTAAAATGGAAGATGTCTCTTCAGTTATGTCAATAAAGTGGTAGGAGCTTGATTGGCAGAACAGTGAGAGTAGAATTGAATTCACAAGCAAACTTGGGGAAAATATATACTGTATACCGTTGTTCATAGTGCTCTCATAAATTAACATTCTCTTTGGAATGAAAAAATGTAAGGAAAGTTGAAGTGGTAATTGTAGTATGATAGGGAACAAGGTTTCCATGTCTTATAGTGCATTGTCAGTTGTTAATGTAACTTCTGCAGCTAATTCTGGTCAGCGGTATTAGTTTCAAAGTTTCTCAATCTATTCCTTTTCGACACTTCAAGCTTTCCCATTTTCACAAAGAAATTGCCTCAGCTTCAGTAAATATTGATAGCAAGTCTGACTACTATATAGAAAAGAATTTTGTCATCAATAAGTTTGTTACTTATTTTGAAAAGAATGTAATTTTACGGGACTGTTTTATTATTTTCTATTTTGCAAAGCAGTCTTCCTATTAGCGGTTGGTAGTGGCCCATTTTATTGTTTTATAATGTCCTCTGCTCTGACCCATAGACTACAAACGAGGATTAGACCATTTCTCTTCACCATATAAGTGTTTTCTAGATGTATCAGATCATGTAGTGACTTCATTAATTGATGTAAATGTCTATACATTGTGGATGTGATTCATATTATAAATATAAGAATGTTAGCTTGCAACAAGTTTCAACTAGAATAAAGCTTTTTGATATTTGGATTGTTTTGTACGTATTGCATGGTAAGAGGAAAAATATATTTGATATGCAACCACATTCAGCTTACCATATAAACTCTGTATTTAGCTGTTATAATAAAGATTTAGCCGGCACCAAATGTGTCTCGAAAAAATGTTCTACTCTATTTGACTCTATGCTCTATCTATATCATAAAAAAGGCCATAACTCCAACATAGTAATTACCTCAATTAAAGTGATCACAAGCTATCGTCAGTAGTTGGATCCTTACACTTTAGCTCATATCAGATTTCTATAAAGTTTGAATGTTGTTTTCACTGTTATTTCTATACGTAACGGCATTTAAGGTGCGTTTGGATATTAATAGAATATTATTTTTGGAAATATTTTTACAATACAAAACATTTAGAATATCTAACCTAATCAAAAGCTATTTGCAATATTAATGTTGAAATCAATATAACACTATGTAGTCTCATTGTATGTTAATTTAAAAAATGACTAATCTTCGTAATCTTTATGTTGTAAACATAGATATTAAATATTTATGGGGACTTTAAACACAATGTACTCTCGAAAACTGTTTCTTTTTACGTCTAGAAATAGATTTTGAAGATTTCACCATTTTTCAGCGGCAGATAAGAACAAGAATTAATAAGTCTGTTCAGATTTTAGTAGTTTAGCAATTTCAAGAAGTTTATCCTTGGTCACAAGATATCGAGTACAGAATCAATATCCACTTTATTGGTGAAAGATGATTCTGGTAAAGAACATGAAGTATTAGATGTCAATATCAATATTGTGAATAGCTTTTGTTCAAAGGAAATCTTGTATTTTCTTTTCAAATTAACAAGTGCAGATAAGGACCTCATTTCAAAATATAATGTATATTCTGTGGCCGAGTGGATAGGGAGTTAGACTGTAAATGTTTTTTTCTAGGGACACTACTGTAGTTTAGAATTAAAAACTATCCATAAATAATCTTTGACCATTTAAGTTTTTTATTTGGATCTTACATTTCTTATTTTCTGACTATTTATTTTTTGTTATCATGAAATCGGTTCGTTCATATCTTTTTTAAATAATCAAGAATTAACAATTTTGCATGTGGTAAGTAAGTGGGATGTAAAATGCTTTTCTTGCCACTGAGTTTTTAATTAAAAACTCCATATAATCTTTCATTTTTATTTATCTTATTTCTTATTTTCTTACTTATTTTATTTATCATCGGTTCGTTCATATTTTTTAAATGATTTTAAAAAAAAATATTGTTTTTTAAATTTAGTGAGAAAGATGTTATTTGCTGCTTCAACTGTCAGGTTGACCAAATGGTGGTATCAAACACACCTTTGTTTTGCAGCAATACAACAATCATGATATCGAGGGTGTGTGTGCTCCTGTTATTTACGCTGGTCATCCTGTCTGACCACTGCCTGGGTGGCGAGAACGCACACGAGCCGTACATGAAATACACGATCGGCCGTGGTTGCGGCCCGGGCGGGCATGTGAGGGTGTCCATTCACCAGGTGCAGGGTGAGGAGGTGTGCACGTTCCTCGTGGCAGACGGGGACGAAGGGGTGAATGGGCAGGTAAGCGCACTTGTCCTCATCATACGTTTGGTCCAGCGTCAAACTGGTGTCTGCTTCATTCCAATGTGGGTTT
>CM032664.1:43284691-43332539 GCA_019095985.1 Streblospio benedicti | reverse complement strand
GATCAATCAACTGCGCGCGATGGGAGACCAGACCAGCCACCACTGGCGCCAGACCTACTGGACTTTGGCGTGGAGTGGAGGTTGATTTTATCATAAGCTGTGGTGGGCGGTGCGTTGAAACGCTGTAGGGCGCTGTCAGTGGCCGCCAGCGTGGGCAGCGTAGCCTCATCGTCACCCAGCAGGGTGGAATTTTGTTTAAAGATTTGGGGCTCTGAGGCCATTTTTTGAAACGACTGAAAACAATGATAGAAGAAAGTACGCTAGATAGACAAGTAAAATTATACGTACGTGAAGTTAGCGAGCTGTTGTCTGGAAGCAATGCAGTTATGCTGCGCCGTTCGACGTGCGACCAGTGGTCTGCTACGATCGATCAGCGGCAGCAAAACTACGTAGTCTTCGAGGAGCACAGAAACGTGACTACCGCCTCGCGTTGGACACTTATCTGTTAAGAAACAGGGGTCCAACGGTCACCCGGATGCAAGCAATGCTACGAGGACTGCGAGATCACGTGCGACACGTCCGAGGACAGTCAGCTATGATCTCTCGATGGCAGCAAAGCTGCAAGCACGCCGGCTGCTACTCCTGCGATATCCGAGGGAGGCACAGTCCGGCTTGGTGATGTCCGAGGGAGGCACAGTCCGGCTTGGGTTTGGGTGTGGCCACGTCTCCTCTGGAATGTTGGGTGTGGCCGCGTCTCGTCGGTGGTGAGTCTGGTGTTGAAATCGTTCTGTGAACAGTGTTACAAGACGATACCTGTCCTACATAACTAATGCTGTAAACATCCTTTGTGAACATCAAACATGTAAATAAAAACTAGCATTTAAAATACACTTCTAGCTGTATACTCCTTGTGTGGACATTTAAACAAGTTAATATAAATACAATCAATCCACTTGCTAACCACACACACAATGAGAATCCATGTAGTAAATTGCAACTAAAATCCATTTAGCCCATGCTACAAAAGTTCAGTCATTATTGATTCCACTACTATTAAAATGACACAGTATATCCATTACGATAACACTACAAATGCAGTCGCTTCTTGTTGATAGAAAGGAAGGTCTCGTGTTCAAAAGGAGGCATCTCCTCCATTGAAGTGACGAGAATTGGAATTGAGCTGTAGCTCCTTTATTAGCTCAAACTAGACTGCCGAGCCCCACCCGAGCTGGCTGGCTTGCCAGTCTATTCCTCGGTTCCGTCCTCTCACCGGGAGGTGGCGTCATGTGGTCAGTCTTGATTAGACTGGCCCCATGTGTTGTTTCTTCTGCAAAAATTTTGAATCGTTAGTGCACTTATTTGTGTTTTGTAATGCTGTATTGCCTTTCTGGAAATTTGTGGAAAATGTAATGTTACAGTATGCTGCACAATATATTAAAATTGATGTTAATTTGATTATTTTTAATGTTCTTCACAAGAGTAAGAATGAAGAAAATAATCTTGTTTTGTTGTATTTAGTTAATCTGGGTAAATTCTGTATTTGGGTGCTTCGGAATCAGGCAAAGTTTGAAAAAGAGAATGTTACATCGTCAAGAGTTATTTCTATGTTTTGGCAAATTTAAGATGGAGAATATTGGCAGATTTTCATAGATTTAGTAGGGAGAAATTTTCTGATATTTGGTTAAGACGGGTTGAGGTTGGTCTTGCAGTACCTCCAGGAACGGCCCACTGAGGGGGAAAATAAAACCAATATCAAAAGTTGAAAAAGCATGGGTACCTGGTCTTATACCTCCGTGATGTAAAAGTAATAGACCATTGAAAATGTTGAAAATGCACCACATTTGTAAGAGCATGACAAATTAAGGTATTCTACTATTGACCACGTCGCAGAGACGTCGGGGCACGGAGTGCGTTATGTTTTGATTTCAAATTATTGTTAAATGCCCACCCTGGAGCCTGTGGTGGCATCTGGCAGCAAGAGACCATCCAGTCTCTGTGTTAAGTCTGTTAAGCTCTGTAAACAGTGTCATTCTGGTGATGTGCTGCAGGATGTGACGAGAAAGGTGGTTGGTTGGAGACTTATGCAGTGTTCCCACACCATGATTTCTGACAGCATTTTTGCACAGGGTGCCTCACGTGTCTGCTGTTGGCATCGCTTCTCGGCCTTTTGGCTAAGATCAAAGTGTAGTATCTGTTCTTATCAGCTTAATATCTGATACGGCCCCCACTGGGGGCCTACGATATTAAACTGATTTTTGAAACTAGGTGAAGATGCAGGAGCTTGCTCCGACTTTGCCACGGGTTGACCTGGTCTTGCAGTACCTCCAGGAACGGCCCACTCCCCCTCAGGGGGGAAAATAAAACCAATATCAAAAGTTAAAAAGCAGCAAGCCTACACAACACTCCGTGATGTAAAGTAATAGATTTGCTAAATATTACAACTACCCTAGCCCCCCCCCCCCCAAGGATCAAAATGAAGCAAGGTGTACAGAATACGGGTATGTAGGTACCTGCCCTGCATCCCCATCCACGCCAGCCATTGAAAATGTTGAAAATGCACCACATTTGTAAGAGCATGGCAAATTAAGGTATTCTACTATTGACCACGTCGCAGAGACGTCGGGGCACGGAGTGCGTTATGTTTTGATTTCAAATTATTGTTAAATGCCCACCCTGGAGCCTGTGGTGGCGTCTGGCAGGAAGAGACCATCCATTCTCTGTGTGTTAACTCTGTTAAGCTCTGTAAACAGTGTCATTCTGGTGATGTGCTGCAGGATGTGACGACAAAGGTGGTTGGTTGGAGACTTATGCAGTGTTCCCACACCATGATTTCTGACAGCATTTTTGCACATGGTGCCTCACGTGTCTGCCGTCAGCATCGCTTCTCGGCCTACTGTGGTGCGATCTGGGATCCCACGCCGAAAGAGGACATCAGTGCACTTTTTTGAACGTGTGCAGCGCAAAGTAGCCTGCTGGGCCAGAGGTATCCGAGGCACTACATCGGTTACGGCCCTCTTAAAAGAGCTCGGCTGGGCTACACTCGAGACCCGGGTAGGAACCAGAGGCTGGGCATAGTGTTCAAGATCCTACATGGTGATCTGGCCATCCCCTGGGAGAGCGTGGGCATCCATAGAGACACAGGAAGAACCAGGCGAGGAGCACACCATTGGAAATTGTACCGAGCAGCTGCCAGTGACAAACACTTCCCTGTGGCACGCCACAATACCACGAACTGTACCACAGTGGAAACCGTCTTAACAGCACAACGAAGTCGGTTGACCAAGGAACTATAACTATGAATGTGCGCACTCACACCATCCGCTGTGTTGCCTCTTATGAGGAGGCCAGTAATGGCTAATTTGCGGATTATCCGAACAGAAACAGAAATCCATAGCCCTACTCAAGTAAAAACTGGAGATCTAACCGACATAGTCTCTATCATCATTACCCAAAATCTAGTAATAGCATGGATCTGTATGGGGCTTGACGGCGCCAGCATTCACCAACTCTCGGTCTTAGCTAGGAACTGTGAGCCGGGATATAACAATACTGAGCCCCCATTATCCTACTATTTGATCCCCTCAAACTTCAAAACATGTATCTTACCCCCTAGTCAGTCAACGTGAGCAAGAACACAGTCTTGAGCTGCTATGAATTTAAACCTACTAAGCGCAAAACGCTCACACGGGGATTCCCTCAGTATGACAACACTCCAGACAGGTCCCAGAACGATACCGGCTCCCTTGTCACTACAGTGTCTTTCTCTTAAACTCGGATAAGAGATTCAACATCTGGTCCTTAGTACCAAAATTAATCCCTCTAGAAGCTTTAATAACATGATTAATGGCCGTAACAAAAAACTCTGACAGTTGCCACTGCTAATCTTCTTACCTCGTGTAAAAACCACAAACAATTGCCTCTATGACTGGCACAGTGGCCTGGAGAGGGATCTATATCTGCAAACTGACTAGTTGTGTAAAAACTGATGGTGCACTGACCTGGACAACTGACTCACTAATACATTGAACCGGCCCGGAATGTTGTCGACACCTTTAGGCCAATTCCATACCTCCGTGCCCATTTGCACAGATCAAAAGTTGCTTCCAGCGTTCGCTTGATTGCCCCCCTGACCCACTACCTGCCTGACACGGGGGGTACTGTGTGCAAGTGGGTTCAAGAGTCTCTTACCAATCCCTGACTTCTTTCTTGTCTTCGGATCTGGCAAGAAGCATGCAAATAGCTCTTCCACGGATGCCTGACCTGTCTTGTCCTGATTCCGTGAAGAACCTGTAAAGATGACCACATGAATATAACTCACACTCTGTTCTCCTAACCAGAACCTGACTGCATATCTGGTCCACCGTAATCTTATGAACGTCAAGAACATACCTCCCTCCAGAACCCAGAACGCCATATGCGTTTGTGAGATATCTCCACATTTTCGCTAATTCAGCATCTAAAAACCATGTCCAGCCCCAATTCAAAGCATGCAAACAATCAAAAAAACTCTTAGAGGTGGCAACAAACCACTCTTGATAATTTAAGACATTTTAAATAGCTACCTCTGAAGTTCATTCTATTTCCCTTCGATCAGACTTTACTATTCTACATATATATCGAAGAAACTTGAATATTAGGTTCTCTAGAATTTGAAACACTTCAAAGACAGTCTACGACCCTGCATCTCCTATGGACAGGAAGCTTATATCCTGAATGAACCCTGCTCACTCCTAGGTTCTTTGTGTAGTGCTCAAACAACACTGGGATAACATTCAAGGCTTGAGTGTCACCACCATCAGCGGTAAAATGACAAAAAAGAAGAAGTAGAATGATCAGAAGCAGCAGCAACAAAGGCACAGAGATCACCACCTCACCAAGCAGCAGAGGCATCAGTAGCAGCAGTAATGCTACAAACAGCAGCAGCAATAATGTTGATGGCAGCAAAAACAGCATCAGCAGCAGCAGCAGTAAAATAACAACAGAACCGCATCAACAACAGCAGCAGCAGTAGCAAAACAGCAGCAGACCACCAACAACAGCAGCATTAGCAGCAACAGCAGCAGGAAGTTTCTCTGTGCATTGTGGGCAGGATGGAAATGGAAAGAACCGCTGGTCACAGGGCACTGCGTGGGTGAGTTACAGAGGTTTTGGTATATTTATGCCCTTATAATGACAATAATAATATGATTGAGATATCATCAGACCCCTTCTATAATGACAATTATGAGATTGGAGACATCTTTCAGACCCTGTCATTGTGTTGTGTGTATAATGACAATATTGTAATTGAGTCCGACCTCAATCATTGTGTTGTTGCAGCTGTGTCATGTGGAAAACCTCCCAAGGTGATAAATGCAACAGGATATGCCGAGAGTCAAAATCTGGAGAGTAAAGCATCCTACAGGTGATTTTTTTTAAATATAGTTTAGAGTTTAATACTTTGTCTATTAAAGATATATCTTTATTGGTGTCCAGAGAAAAATTGAGGTTTCCTCTTGTAAATGCCTAATTGTAAAAATCGAAACTTGTCTGTCAAATTAAATAACTAGAATAGAATATATATGTATGTATGCATGTGTAAATTGTTAGATTATGTATGTCCAAATTTGAGGGTTTTGTAATTTTGTTATGTGATTACAGTCCATATTTGTTAACATGATGAGATATATCATCTCGGTAATGTCTATTTTAATTTTTGGGAGCATAAATATATATATAAAATCAATCATTATATTTAAATTCAATTGAAGAAAATACTTACTCTGGAACACAAATGTACAGATAAAATATGAAAAAAAACAATATTTGTAAATTTTCAAAATTAATGATATCTTATGTTATTATTGAAATATAAAAAATATAAATTATACAATATATGATAAGATATTTAAAGACATTCTTCTCTAAGTTTTCAAAAATTTATTTAAAGTTGTTTTACATATCCTATAATGTTTTAAGTTATTAATACACTCATATGAATGATAACTATTTTCGTTTATATTGTGTTACAGGGAAACATATTTGAGTATTTCATCCATGTAGAAAAAGCCACTGATATGATTGATTTGATAGTGCAATTGTTACCATGCCAGCTCTTTGTTTTATCTTCAGATGCTTGCCTCAGTACAAATTTGTGGGCGGTGAGAAAATCAAGACATGTGGCTTGAATGGCGAGTGGGAAGGAGAAGATATCCTGTGTGAATGTGAGAGGCTTCTCTTTGTTCAATTTATTATATTTGAAAGCTTACAGTAAATTTTATAAATATTTGTGTACATCATGTTTTGCCTATGTTTGGTTAAGTTATTTGTGTGTGTTTCCTAACATCAAATTCTGCAATAACAAATTAACTGATCGTAGGTTGACCTTGCTTACATACGATTATAGATGAACCAATTTCCTTCAGTCACATGGTTTAGTCCAATGCATTCTTATCACAAATTAGCTCCATCTACATAAAGAGGTGTATTATATTCCCATTTTTAATTTGTTAATCAATTATATTTATTCTTCTCTATACACTCATCAAAACAAATTAAAAATCTATTAACCCAGATGATGCTGTTCCGGAAGTCGTACAGATTCTCGTACCAGTGGAAAATCTGACAGAGGCTGAGAAGCACGACAAATCCATTGGTAAGATGTCATTTGTATTGTTACAAATTATTCCACAATACATATCTGATTCTCAAATTTACCGATGACTTTTAATAGTCCATCCTACTACATGTCACATGTCAGATTGTTTATAAAAAAATGTAACTTTCATTTGCAATTGCACATTTAATTGCACCATATCAAGAATTCAGTAATTCAAAACCTCTGTCTGATTTAGGTGATTGTAGTTAAACAATTCCACGGTTTGATAAACATTTGGAATGGGGTTATTTAATATTGAATCAATTACAATCCCTGACTAGAGGCAACATATTTAACAACTAACATAATAACTGTAATAGGGAAAGCAGTAGAAAGTAATTTTAGACCAAATATGGTTTATGCTTCCTCAACATATTTCAATCAGATGATAGAACTTAATGACCAAAATGGGGGACCTATTGTGCGAATGCATATTTAGAATTTACAATGTTTAGTTTTCTTTTGCATATATTGAATGTTTTATAACATGTTGAAGTTGAACAAAGTGACATGTCATTTGCGACATAAGTTCAAAAAAGTTCCAAAAGTATTAGAATCTCCATTTCACTTTGTCTCATGAGAGAAGTCCATGAATGAACTCAATTATTACCGAACATCATAGAAATGTTGTCATTTACATAATACACTTTTGATAAATGATATAACCTAAGCAATTGACGCATAATCCATTGTTGAATATAAAATGTTTCAGACCACATTCTTCAAAAGTAAATTTCATGATCACTAGTGGATTCTGTTGCTTAGTCTATCCAGTTCATTAAACCAATCATAACAAAGAAAATACTGATAATGGCATTTGTGTTCAGGTTTCACAAAGGTTGACCGAGAAGTGAGCAATGTATCCATTGGAGCCATAGTCGGCATCACCTTCATATCGATTCTCGTTGTGACAGTTGTGGCCATGGACATTGGCACACTGAAGAAAACTCCATGTAGAAAGAAGAAGAAAATGAAGAGGAGGGTTAAAAGAGTTTCAATTGAAGAATCTGAATAAATGAATTTTACTCCTAGAAGATTGTATTGATATTAACAGCGCAATAAACCAATCGAGTCATTTTCCTATTGACATTAATATAGTTTAAGAAAGTAAATCATTGAATCAATTTTATTGCTAATTGGAAGACACTGTTTGTGATTGTATATTTCTTATGAGAAAAACATGGTTTCTGTGAATGCATTGCTATCTTAGAAATATATAAATTGACAATGACTATTAATAAAAAAGGAACTTATTTTTAGCAAAGATGTTGCCTTTGATTAAATACTAAGAGTACAGCAGGTTATTTTGATGTAGAATGATTGATTGCCGTGACAATCTATATTTATTGTTCTTTAATAGTGATATAAATCCCGGATATAAATTCAAAAATATTTTGTTCACCTTTTAACTTGGTACTATTTCTGTCACTAACCTTATTAATCATTTTATTAATGTTTATAAGTGTTATGTATTATGTTTTATATAATATATCTCTATTTGTGTCATGGTTTCAATATTATAAATAAATAGATAGTTACAAGACATGCCAGGACCAATATATTCACTTTGATCAACTTATGTTATGTGTAACTATTTTAAATGGGTCAGTGTATCCTAAATGCAACATGATGCATATGTCCTTGCTATTCTGTACTCAAGTATTAATATTGTTTTGTTGAATGAAATGCAAATGCATATAATAATATGAAAGAAACTTACAATTATCAGGTGTGTCACTTTCCTTCAACTATCATGATAATATTATTAAGGACGATTACATTATTAGGTGTGTAAATCTTTTTGTAGTATTATGCTAAACTTAATCGTACCTTAATCGTTCGGCTAGAGGTGATGTTTAATTTTTTTGCTTATAATAAACAACAAACACTTCTTTTTAGCAGATGTTTAATGAAACCCAATAATTTTGCTATTTAATAACTATGACTATATTACTTTTTTTACAACAAACCGTCCCCTTCCAAAACCAATTTATTTACAATAACTTTGATATTAAAAACAAAAACAAATTATAATCATATATTTCTGTAACTGTAATTCATCAAAACATGTTTTTCCTATTTTCTTCCCAGTGCCTCTCTCTATATATACAATAGGATATACAAATGATAAAATATGTTTCAACCATGTTTCAATGACAAGAATTAATGAGTGTGGTTGTGTGCTTTAAATGCAATTGCAATTTACTTTGATGTATACCAAATGTTAGCAGTGAATGTGTTTTCAGTGAATATACATTTGAATTGTGTTGGATATTACTCCAAATTGTATTAAGAATCAAATAAAAATTGCTACAGTTTTGTATTTTGTAATCTGCCTTTACATTATATCATTTGGCATTGCTTCTTGGTGAATTGGGTTACAGGTGATAAATATTTATGCAAAAATAATTTAGTCATAAGCAAGGCTGACTTGCAAGCCATCTCCATTACTTAATATCCAACAAAAATTAGACTCAGATATATGTGTTAAGAGAGATTCAGTAAGAACAATAGTATTGCCATTTGTACCACAACAATCTTCTAATTCTTGAATGTGTTGATTGTGTTGGTATAAAATATTGTGGTTCATCTTTCTTTATTCACAACACTATATTATTTTACAAACCTTAACAGTTTTGCCAAACAACTGTTGGCATCTCCAAAATGCACCTCCCGCGCAATATCAGGAGGTCAAATATTCCGATCCTGACCAAGGATAAAAGCATACACACGTGAGAGTTGGTGTCCCCTCCCCGCCTCATCTCTGCTCATAACCTGCTTGCAAATTCGGATGTGTACTGATTCTTCGATGGTCCTGGTCTTCCATTCGCTCTCCCTGTCTATTACACTGGCTCTCTCCCTACGTACGTGTGCGTGTCAGCATCAGTACGAAGTCCTCACCATCGGGACGCCTCTCGTGAGACCTGTGGAAGACACCTGTGGCACGTCCAACTGGGCGTTGCTGTGTACAAGGGACCAAAGAAGAAGTCACAAGAAGCGATACACAACCAGGAGTCAGGAAAGTTGGCCGTGAGCGTGAGTGCACGTCGTCGCACCCAGGGGCGCCATGGCGTAGTAGTCTAATTTGTTTACATTATTGCATATGATGCAACTAACTTTTCAATATTCAACTAAATTTAAATTGTTATAGTGCCCTGACCTAAAAAACAGAAAAACATGAGTCATATGTGTAAATGACAAGACTGTTAGTGATATTTTGCAACACAATTTCAAATACAGTGGATTCACAGTTATCGACAAAATTACATTCCAACGCCTAGATGCTTCACATTTCATCAATATTTCCCATTGAACTGTTGAAATAGTCACAGTGTCTCAGCTAAAATAAAGCAAGTGATCAAACGGGTACACCATCAAACTCAACTTTTAGATTGTCATCATTTTCATCAGTCATTCAAAGGGTCTAGTTTGTAAACATGAAATGTGGTCAAGTGCCGATAAGAATCTGTATGAAGTCACTTTTATCACCACTGAGTTGTTAGACCAGCTGCTGCATACTAAAAGCCATATGATCAATTCAGCCCCAATCTTAAGCTACAGTAAGATCTCTCTATTGAGATCACCCTGGTCACATGATCTCAACAGAAGGTGCTGTCATGATGGAAGGTTATAAATTTTCTTGTACTACTGTTGATTTACGTCTGGAATTGATTTTTTTTAAATCTTAAAGATATTGGTACAGCCATGATTGAATTAATTGTGTTTTTATTGTTTATCCTGCCCCCGAGTACCCCCCTATCACCACCACCACCAAAATAAAAAATTATTGTTAATGACATTGCCTTACTACCGTAGCCCTACCCAGCTACAAAAGACCGGTAGTAGAGTTGGTGTTTTTATAGAGGCGATTGTGTAAGAAAAGTACATTTTATGAATTTATTCCCTCACTTCTGGTGTTGATTTTGGCTTTATAGATTCTATAATTCATACGAGCGTCTCAGCCTATCAATCAAAAGTTGTGTATGATGATTTTGATCTTATTACACTGAAAGCTCAACTATTGCAAATGCATTTGGAAATGCAGGGGGATTAGAACGTTGATTTATAAGATATATATTGTCATGTACGGTATAGCTTATGGGTCTAAATCAGACAATAAGCTTGGTTTAGTCTAACCAATGCCGCAAGGCTTATCATTGTTAGATGCTGTGAGCAATGTTAGTCTATAGGACAGGATATAAGTCTGTGTAGATGATTGTAGAAGTCACTTTATAAATAGTAACCAAGCCGTCTCCGTGGTCTTTCTACTTCCTTGTCTCAAGCTAAAACCACTCATGACATACTGGTGTAGATAGCTGTTGATTGGAATTCCGAGACCCTTTCCAATAGATGCTCTACCCCCATTAAATCCCCTGAAGACATCTGCAAAGAGGATACGCTCTTTCCCTCACCAATTCCTCAAGAAAGCAAATCCACCCCCAGCCGCATATCAGCGCCACTTTCCCCACCCATTTCCTTTCAAAACGGCAGCTCCAAACTACTGCCCGCTGCTTCAAAGCGCCATTCTCTCCACCCCATCCATTCAAAACATGCAAAAATGCCGGATATTCAGGATATCAAGAAGAAGGTGAGTGCATTTGGTAACAATTGAGGCAACAGATTAAAGATGGTGATCAAATGATAGAGTCCTTAATGAATGACAATGCCACCAATGCCGATATCAAAGCAGCATTAAGAGTAGCTCGAGGTACACGCACAGCTTTCACTGCTAAAATAAATTATTATACAAACTCACTTGCCCATCTCCAATCACAAATTAACCAAAAAATCCAGCATGAATTTAAAGAAGAGCCTTCTAAAATAGACAAATTGTGTGGCCTTAACCAAGATCTCACAGCCAAACAAGAAAGTGTGCAAAGACGACAACAAGGCCTTAATAAAAACCTTGCCCCCCCCCCTCCCTGCCAAACGATCAACCATTGCAGACACAAATCAAAATGTTTGGGGACAATTTGCAACCCCGAATTGCAGCAGATATCGACAATAATGAAAACATAAAAAGGCGTCCAGATCAGTCAAATGATTCCCAATTTTTAACCATGAATAAAACTCCAAACTTAGTTGGTCCCGTCAATGTAACACAAAGGGCTAATGAAACTTTGCCAACAGAAAGTAATGCGTCCAACATTACACAACCGAGTCAGCCACCTGTTGCCAATCATATCAGTGTCTTTTTCTAAATGGATGAAATACTCAAATATGTTTTTCTGTAACACAATATAAACGAAAATAGTTATCATTCATATGGGTGTATTAATAACTTAAAACATTATAGGATATGTAAAACAACTTAAAATAATTTTGCATTAACACGCTACATAACCCCAATAGGTCAAGTTTATTTGCACTTTAAAAGATTCGGGCATAGTTAAGAAATAAGTATTAGCACTATTCCATAGTAGAAATTTACTTGTACATTGCTACCCTCACTTGGTCTACCTGCCCTATCCTGTTATAAAGTTTTACTTTGACCTCAGATTGTGATTACAGTCAGTATTTGTATTTGATTTACCTTATCTCACTACATAACATTTTGTAGTGGGTGCTTTAATATGCATCTCGATTCAATTTTGTATCCAAGTAACTAAATTTTCACGCTACAACTAGCTCAAATTGTCATGTGACAATTGATCATGCTTCAAAATTGTGAATTATGATAATAATACAACTGTCACCTTTGTCCACTATGTTATAAATTTTCTACAAGTAAACCATAGGGAAACTCCCATTAAGACTTTGGTTTTAATTAGATACCCTATTTATGGTGATGTGTCATGTAATTGTGGAATACACGACACGTTGAGCAAGATTGAATTAACTATGTAGTCTATATATAATAAATCTTGATGTGCTAAAATCTGTTATACAGATTCTGCACATAATCCATCTCCACATAATCCATTCAGTATAATCTGTCTAATATCTAATACCCAGTTGGTGTTAAAGTTAAATTTGCTCCAATATTTTTGGTGTGGTAATCTCTACTTTATATTCAGTTATATGTTTATTCGCAAGATATATTGTACTTCAAGACAGATATTTAGGGGACGCTGTCTTTCACCATCAATAGGTAAATATCCTTATGCAAGTAGCAGACATATATTCTGTTTTTTCGTATGATATTGGTTTTTTACCAATGCTTTAGGCAATAGTGATTTCTTTTTAGATGTTTTGGGAAATTGCATTGACTTAAGGTGATTGAATGTCATTTATTGTGAGCACTTTAACACTTTCTACTTCAGACATATCCCTTTTAAGTATAATGTATGATCTTCCCTTTTATCCCATATATATCGAAATAGGTTCGTTTGAACATTCACGTACATGGTTCAATAATGGTTCTATGTCATTTGTGTTATAATTTCGATTATAAATGTATTAAATTTTTCCCATATTTCATCCCATCTTATTCTTGTTGCTATTTTTTTTCACTACCCATCTTAATCCGAATAGCCCATCTGCAACTTATTAAAAGCCGGAACCTCACTAATCACCAACTCCTTGCTCATATTGTTCTTTGATTTTGAATAATTTCTGTTCCATAATCAACATTCTCATTAAATCCAATATTATCATTGCTATTCTGAGTTTAAAAATGCCCCCCACATCCCTTTCGCCCCCAAGCCCATATTTTTTATATCCGATACTTAAACCAAAATAATATGTTTGTTTGCATCACCACCTCTACCCCAATTCACTGTGAGAACAGAATTGCATACTAATCCTCATTCATTGTTTGTTGAATCATGTCCTCAATACTAATTTACTCATTCCAACAGAACAGAATTATTACTCATTAACCGTGACAAGAATATTATACGTGCAGCAAAACACCTCAATCATCATTGTGAAATCATGTTCCCATTACTCCATTTAAACTCATCAACTCATTAAAATCATCAGAAATATTACATATGTCATTGCAGCACTGTATAACCATGTACCCACCAGCCCTTATTACCCCACATCCACAGTATTTAATCCACCCCCACCCCTGCGAACCGGAAAAGCCCACAACTATGCCAAATGCAGACCTTTAATGTCCACCCATATAAATAAATAATGCTAACTATATATTTAAGATCAGTTATGAAATGACTGTTAACATTCTTGATTTAATATAAATCCAATATGCATAGGGAAGATAGAAACATTTCTCACAATAATCCACCCTACTTTTGTTTGAAACAAAATTAGACAATACACTTGAATTTCTATGACTACATCACCCTACTATCATTATAGGCAAATATGATTATCTAGGAAATTGGAATCCCCTAATTATCCCCCACCCCTCCATCGTCACAATAGAACAAAAATGTACTTTAATAACTATAATTAAATTCCATTATCCAAAATAAACATATTCAATCACAGTGACCAATTAAGCAGAACAAGTACAAAGATGCACTTTATTTTGCTCTTCATATTGCAAATCAAAATTTCAATAATTCAAATTAACCTACACATCCTATGGTTGACCACAAACTTCCATTATTAAACTCCATGAGTATTGACAATACTCTACTTTCCAAACAATACTCCCTTTATACCTGTACTTAACTGCCCAAACAGAAATCATTCGCCAGAACTTTGGACTTTCACCTCACATGACATGTTACCCAAATATCATGTGGTGCCTAAAGAGAGATTGCACATTTAAAAGGATTATGCAAGAAACACAACAAGCTAAATGAACATTTCCCATATACGTGAAGTGTTCTTATGGTATTCCTCTACTTAAGTGTGAAATCAACTGTATTAGTTTTTATCATTGCATTGCATAAAGTTAGAATTGTATAAGTAGTAACTATAGAGATAACAATGCATTAGTTTTATTTCTGTTCAGTTTATATATCTTTTTTTTCTTTTTCTAGAAAATTTGTATAACATTTAATACTATATTTTGCATTTTATCATAAGAAATAATGATAGACTAGATATGGTTTATTTAACCACTGCCGCAAGCATGTATCATTATGAAATTAATAACTATGTTAGTCTATAGGTAAAGGATATAAGTCAATATATAGATCATGTACATTATCACATTGTAAATTATTCACATTAATGACATCATCTCCATGGTCTTTCTACTTCCTTATGTCTCAGAGTAAAACCACTCATGACAATATACATGGATGTATATGAGAAATATATTATTGAATTATTTGGTACAACATATGGAACGAAAAAAGATCATTTGTTTGGTTGTCATAATTCGTATTTTTTGTTAGATAATTAGAAGATTGTTGTAGTACATTTGGAATACTATTGTTCCTACTGAATCTCTTTTAACATATATATCTGAGTTTTATTTTTATTGGATATTAAGTAATGGGGATGGCTTGCTTGGCTTTTTTTGAATAAATATTTATCACCTGTAGCCCAATTTACAAAGAAACAATACCAATAACATACCCAAAAGATACAATGTAAACAGAGAATACAAAATACAAAACTGCAGAAATTTTTATTTGATTCTTAATACGATTTGAAGCAATATCCAGCACAATTCAAATGTTTATTCGCAGAAAACACATACACTGCTAACATTTGGTACACTTCAAAGTAAAATTGCAATTGCATTTAAAGCACACAACAACACTCATTAATTCTTGTCATTGAAACCTGGTTCAAACATATTTTATCATCCCTATATCCTATTATATACAGAGAGGGAGGCAGTGGGAAGAAAATAGGGAAATGTTAACTTATCTAACTGGCGGACTTGTTTATAAATTATTGGAACACGAAATTGAGAAAATAGCGAAACCTAAACTGATCATTCCAATGAAAAATGTATCTAACTGAATGACTTGTTTATGAATGACTGGGACACGAAATTAGCACACTACATCACATATGATATGAAACCACAGGTAAAGATGTTTGTTCAGTATATAAGATTTGAGCCTCAGCAGTTTCTCAAACATATAATAAAACCAAATACTTCTTTTCAACCTCGCTACCTCATGTTTTAATGAATTCCAAAGTTACAGAAATATATAATTATAATTTGTTTTTGTTTTTAATATCAAAGGTATTGTAAATAAATTGGTTTTGGAAGAGGACAGTTTGTTGTCAAAAAGTAAATAGTCATAATTGTTAAATAGCAAAAATACTGGGTTTCATTAAACAGCAGCTAAAAAGAAGTTTTTTCTTTTTATTATAAGCAAAAATATTAAACTTCACCTCTAGCAGAATGAAATCTCAAATGTTATGCTTAAATTACGATTAATTTTAGCATAATACTAGAAAGATTTGCACACGTATAATGTAAACATCCTCAATAATATTATCATGATAATAGAAGCAAAGTGAAACAACCTGATAATTGAAGTTTCTTTCACATTATTATATGCATTTGCGTTTCATTCAACAAAACAATATAAACACTAGAGTACAAAATATCAAGGACGTATGCATCATGTTATATTTAGGATACACTGACCCATTTAAAATAGTTACACATAACATAAGTTGATCAAAGTGAATACATTGGTCCTGGCATATGTCTTGTAACTATCTATTTATTTATAATATTGAAACTAGGACACAAATAGAGATATATTATATGAAACATAATACATAACACTTATAAACATTATTAAAATGATTAATAAGGTTGAAGAAGGAAATAGTACCAAGTTAAAATGCAAACAAAATATTTTTAAATGTATATTACTATCAAAGAAAAATAAATATAAATTGTCACAAAAAATAATCATTCTACATCAAAAAAATCTGTTGTGCTCTTTGTATTTAATCAAATGGAACATCTTTGCTGAAAATAATTTCTCGTTTTATTAATAGTCATTGTCATATTAAATATTTCTATGATAATATAGCAATTGCAGAAACAATCTTTAAAAGAAAATATAATGACATAAAGTTTCTTCCAATTAGCAATAAAATTAATTCACTGATTTATTTTTGTACACTATATCAATGACAAATAGTCTTATTGCTCTTTTAATATCAATGCAATCTTCTTAGAGTAAAATCCATTCATTCAGATGATTCCTCAATTGAAACTCTTTTAACTTTCCTCTTCATTTTCTTCTTCTTTCTGCGTGGAGTTTTCTTCAGTGTGCCAATGTCCATGGCCACAACTGTCACAACGAGAATCGATATGAAGGTGATGCCAATTATGGCTCCAATGGATACATTGCTCACTTCTCGGTCAACCTTTGTGAAACCTAAACACAGATGCCATTATCAGTATTTTCTTTGTTTTAATTGTTTTAATCAATTGGATAGACTAAGCAACAGAATCCACCTATGATCATGAACTTTACCTTCAAAGAATGTGGTCTCAAACATGTTATATTTAGCAATGGATTATCTGGCAAATGCCTAGGTTATATCATTTATGAAAAGTGTATTATGTATATGAGAACATTTCTAAGATGTTTGGTTATGATTGCGTTCATTCATGGATTTCGTTCATGAGATAAAGTGAAATGGAGAATACTTTTGGAACTTTTATGAACTCATGTAACAAATGACATGTCACTTTGTTCAACATCAACTTGTTATAAAACATTCAATATATGCAAAAGAAAACTAAATCATGTAAATTCTAAATATGCATGTGACCATCGGTCTTAAATGTTGGCCAATAAGTTCGACCATCTGATTGAAATATGTTGAGAAAGTATAAAAAAGATTTGGTCTAAAATTACTTCCTACTGCTTTTTCTATCACAGTTTAGTTATAATTTTAGTTGTCAGAATATGTTGCCTCTAGTCAGGGCTGGTAATTGATTCCATAATTAATTACCCTATCCCAAATGTTTATCAAATCGTGGAAGTGTTTAACTACAATCACTTAAACCAGACAGACCTTTGAACTGCTGTATTCATGATACGGTGCAATTTAATGTGCAATGACAAATGAAAGTCACTTTTTATAAACAATCTGACATGTAACATGTAGTAAGATGGACTATGAAAAGTTATGGTAAATTTGAGAATCAAATATGTATTGTGGAATAATTTGTAACAATACAAATGACATCTTACCAATGGATTTGTCGTACTTCTCAGCCTCTGTCAGATTTTCCACTGGTACGAGAATCTTTATGACTTCCGGGACAGCATCATCTGTGTTAACAAATTGGTAATATGTTTTATGTGTGTATAGATAAGAATATAATTGATTAACAAATTAAAAATGGAAATGAAACACATCTTTATATAGATGGAGGCAATTTGTGGTAACAATGCATTGGACTAAACCATGTGAATGAAGGAAACTGCATCATCTATAAACGTATGTAAACATGGTTTACCTGTGATCAGTTAATTTGTTAATTATTTATTGCAGAATTTGATGTTGTTAGGAAACACAGACAAATCACTTAACCAAACATGGCCAAAACATGATGTACACAAATATTTATCAAATTTACTGTAAGCTTTCAAATATAATAAATTGAACAAACAGAAGCCTCTCACATTCACACAGGATATCTTCTCCTTCCCACTCGCCATTCAAGCCACATGTCTTGATTTTCTCACCGCCCACAAATTTGTACTGAGGCAAGCATCTGAAGATAAAACAAACAGCTAGCATGGTAACAATTGCACCATCAAATCAATCATATCAGTGTCTTTTTCTACATGGATGAAATGCTCAAATATGTTGTTCTATAACACAATATAAACGAAAATACTTATCATTCATTTGAGTGTATTAATAACTTAAAACATTATGTGATATGTAAAAACACTTTAAATAAATTTTGAAAACTTAGAGAAGAATGATTTTTAAATATTTTATCATATATTATTATTCTATATCTGTTATATTTTATATTAACTTAAGATATAATCATGGATTATTACAAACAATTTCACATTAATTTTGAAAATTTACACAAATATTGTTTTTTATATTTTTATCTGTACATTTGTATTCCAGAGTTAGAATGTGTTTTTTTCAATCAGATTTAAATATAATGATCGATTTATATAGATACTTATGTTCCCAAATCTTAAGAATTAATATAGATAATACAGATGATATATCTCATCATGTTAACAAATATGGACTGTAATTACATGACACAATTACAAAACCCTCAATTTTAGACTTACATAATTTAACAATTTACACATACACATTCATACACATATGTTCCAATCTAGTTATTTTAATTTGACAGACGAGTTTACGTTTTTAGAATTCTATAAGAGGCATTTACAAGAGGAAACCTCAATTTTTCCCTGGACACAATAAAGATATATCTTTAATAGACAAAGTATTAAACTCTAAACTATATTTAAAAAATCACCTGTAGGATGCTTTACTCTCCATATTTTGACTCTCGGCATATCCTGTTGCATTTATCACCTTGGGAGGTTTTCCACATGACACAGCTGCAACAACACAATGATTGGGGTCAGACGTTATCTCAATTACAATATTGTCATTATACACACAACACAATGACAGGGTCTGAAGATGTCTCAATCTCATGATTGTCATTATAGGGGTCTGAAGATATATCAATCACATTATTGTCATAATAGGGGTATAAATATACCAAAACCTATGTAACTCACCCACACAGTGCCCTGTGACCAGCGGTTCTTTCCATTTTCCATCCTGCCCACAACGCACAGAGAAACTGCTCCTGCTGCTGTTGCTGCTAATGCTGCTGCTGCTGTTGGTGATCTTACTGCTGCTTTTGCTTTTGCTGCTGCCGCTGTTGTTGTTGCTGCTTCTGTTGTTGTTACTGCTGCTGCTGCTACTGTTGTTGCTGCTGCTTCCGTCGGTGATCTTACTGTTGCTGCTGATGCTGCTTTTGCTGCTGTCAACATTATTGCTGCTGCTGTTTGTAGCATTACTACTGCTACTGATGACTCTGCTGCTTGTGAAGCTTGTCAGACCGCTGGGTGAGGTGGTGGTGGTCTCTGCACCTGTGTTGCTGCTGCTTCTGATCATTCTACTTCTTCTTTTTCTCATTTTACCACTGATGGTGGTGACACTTGCTCCACTGTTGTCATCACTATTATTACTGCTGGTGATGATGTTGTTGGTATTCCATTGCTGCTGCTGCTGTCGGCACTGCTTCTTCTTCTTCTGGTGCTGCTTGTGAAGTTCATCATGTATCCATCTGTGCAGTGCAAGGTGACAATGCTGCCGTAATGATTGGCATCACCGGTCACCTTCATGAAAGGCCCGACCGGCGGGGGAGAAGCACACATCACTCCTACAACACCAAATACACTACGTCTTATTTTTATTTATTTCTTAATTTTATTTACACTTTGCTATTTATGAATGTTTACAATTTTAAATCCAAAACACATCCAAAATAAAATAAACCTTTTTGTTTGCGATTTGACGTGGATTTAAACGTTATGAACAATTAGCAAGGTAAGATAAAAATGAAAAATGAAACTGCAACATGCTGTTGTGGATCATATTTTACGAATTAGATATGACAATAAGACTTCAGCTCATCAATAAATAATGCACTCAAGTGCTTCTTAAAATCTTTTTGTTCAGAAACGCTCTTAATTTCAATGTTGTGATTATGCAATACATAGTATTAGGCCTGTATATAAATTCAGAGGTCTACAGAAATTTGGACCTATTGTAATTAATCAGTTCACAGAAGGGATTACACAAAGTATCAATACATGAACTTAATATTTTCTAGTGCTATCGAATAAATTGACACACTTTGACTTGTAAGTATTTAGGTACCAACAGCAACCGTACAAAGACTTTATGCGCATCACTGTGAATTCTCTAGATGAATCTGACTTGACAAAGTCTTACTTTCACACGTGGGTGGTTCGGACCACGTGCCATCCTCTTGGCATGTGACGTGGTGGTCGTCTCCAGGGGTCAGTCTGTAGCCCTCGCGGCACACGTAGGTGGCAGTGAAGCTGATCGGGAAGCTGGTGCTGTTGTCCACCATACTGGGGGCTCCGTCGGTCACGGTAGGCAGAGGAGCACTGCACACAATCTCTGGAGTAGTTAGTGATAATCAGAAGATTTCAAATACAGAACTCTTTTGAACATCATTGCTGCATGAATCTATCATGGTAATTGCATGTTAAATTTTGTAAATCATTAACATTTCAATGGGAATTTACTGTAAAGTAGTTTTTTTATCAATGAGTAATTATAACTAGACAACTAAATACATACTCACTATCAAATTATACACAGTCGTTTTATGCAACAGACAATTAGAGACACTATTAAATTGTTGTAATTTTGAAGATTGAATCAGAAATTTTGTAATGAATCATTTAAAGCACAAATGTTTCTAACTTTAAATTATATAAAATGGTGGATTTGTTCACAAGTTGTATATTAAATGCACTGTCTTTCACACATTGTAAATTTTGTCCTATTGCCAGTAATCCCTATAGAGATAGAAAAACAATCACTCTAAGTGGCCTTCCCGTCCTGTAATATTGCAATTCTTATTTTAAACAATTAGTCTACAAGCTATTCATACTAGCCACACTAAGTCTATGATGCTGTCAATTTTTTTTTTATTTGCACAAGAGAAAAACAGATTTAGGATAGATAGATGAATACTGAACCTGAATGGTTAATCTTCATAAAAGTGCTCACCCTGGCAGGTGGGCATGGTTCCCTCCCAGGTGCCGTTTTCTGCACACCTCAGCGCGCTGTCTCCGCCCACCAGCCGCCACCCGGCACGGCGGCAGGCGAAGGTCGCGTTGCTGTGGACGCTCCTGCTGGACCCCAAGAGGGTCAGCTCCCCGTCCTCCAGGAGGGACAGGGCCGGGCACACGATCTCTACACACAAACAAATACACTATGAGTCATCTTAAAAATGTATAACAATACATATATTTGTATATTTGTGTCTTAAAATTATCAAAGCTTTTCATCTTTAAACATCTCTATACCTAACAATACATATAAATGATTTATTCATGACATGGCAATTTACAAATTTGGTTTATCACATTTCATTTTGAACAGGATCTACACACAAATAATGGTCAGAGTCAGATTAAACAAAAAATGTACGTGTTTGTATTTTGTCTTAAAATCATTAAAGCTTTTCAGCTTTAAACATCCCTAATTCTACCAATACATACTACACATAAAGGATATAGGTAAGTATGAAGGATATAAGTAAGGATGTAAGCATGGCAATTAACAAATTTGGTTTACCACATTTCATTTTTAACAGGTGATTAATGTTTTTTGTAATACTAAGTTACAAATTTATTTTTATTTCATGAATTGCCATGCCATACTTAATCATTCTTATGTAAGTCTATTATGTATTATTATAAGTAGGGCTCTTTAAAGCTGAAAATATCTAAATGATTAAACAAAATATGACTTTGGCAACTGGACATTGAAGTAGGACTTGTTTGATTAAAATAGAATAGAAAGAAAACACGATCCCCCAAATTGTAAAAAAAATCTAATTCATGTACTTCATCTGACATAACAAAATTGAACAAAATTGTATCATGTGTATCACAACTGATTTGTCTGAGTCGTACAGTATTTGCCTTGATATTAAATTGAAGAATATATTGGAAAAAAATAGCAACCATCCATTACACCAGAAATTTTCATCTCTACTTTTTGATAGAAGGTTATGTTCCATTCCTTCAAGAACCAATAGAATTAAAAACTCTTTAATGATATCTGCAACTTGACATTACATTTTGTCAACATAATGTTGTATTTTATTGAATTTTAATGCATTTGTTTTCCTTGTCAACTGTGTTGTATCTGTATTTGTATTGTACAGTTTATGTTGTTATTTACATGTTATGTATTGATATTAATACTTGTTATATTCTACATGTTACTCTACACACTTCAAATAACAGTTTTCACGAATAGTGATTAATAGAGCTTTGCTTACTTACTTATGTACTTAATTACTTACATACGTACTTACTTACTTACTTGCTTAGTTTACTTATCAATATGGGGTTCAATTTCTCTGCTGTCCACCAGATATTTTCATCTCTACTTTTCTTTGGAAGGTTACATTCAATTCCATCAAGAACCGATAGAATTAAAATCTCTTTAATGCTATCTGTCATTTGACATCTCATTCTGTCAAACATAATTTTTTTTTTTATTGAATTTTAATGTTGTTATATATTTTCCTTGTTTGTATTTTCACCTGTATTTGTATTGTCTAGTCTGTTGTTATTTACACGTTATGTATTGATATTCATAATTGTTATATATTTTACATGTTACTGTACGTACTTCACATAACAGTTCACGAATAGTGATTGATAGAGCTTTACTTACATACTTACATACTTACTTACCCACTTACTTACTTACTTGCTTACTTACTTATCAATATGAGGTTCAATTTCTCTGCTGTCCACCAACTCACCACCCACAGACTGATTACCACCTGACTACAAACAGTCACCCACCAACTGACCGCCCACTGACCTTCACAGACTGGGGGGATCCCGTCCAGCACGCCCGTGATGTTCACCACGAGGCTGCGGTCGCCTCCCGTGAGGACGTGGTGCCGGGGGCAGGAGAACTCCACCACAGAGAAGACGGCGAGGTCTCCGGACCAGCGCGGCAGCAGGCCGCCGGGAGGGGAGGCCAGCCAGGCCAGCAGCCCCGGCGAC
The DNA here is from genome assembly GCA_019095985.1 of Streblospio benedicti. NCBI lineage: Eukaryota > Metazoa > Annelida > Polychaeta > Spionida > Spionidae > Streblospio > Streblospio benedicti. The sequence continues at coordinate 43,309,310 of CM032664.1, read as the reverse complement.
ACCGCCACAGCTACAACACGTGGGTATGGAAGAGGTTGCATGAACAGTGGATGGATTTTGTGAGCATAAGAAAAGACCATGTTTAAGGGTATGTTACATATACATTTTTTCAAGTTTTCATTCATAATCTTAGTTTAATTTTAATCTTAGTTTTCTTTAATCTTAATTTAATTTTATGCTTTGACGATGTCATGATAACTAGTCTACAGTGGAAAAAAAGTCATGCAAAAATGACTGAAAGCTTAAGATGAGCTCTCAAAAAACTGGTTCAAAGTATGAATTTATACTAAGATTATGAAGTCTGAGAGTATTATTTTTTATGTTTAGATGGAATTGAATGGAATTTGATTGGTAAAGGAATGCAAAGGCATGTATTTTCAGCTGTGCTTGATCGCATGACAGATACATGGTCTACAAAACTTAGGTGCTTATGAATTGCATTGTCTGTACAAGGAATCTCAAAAATCGCTCACGCCGGCAGTAGAAGCTGGTGTTAGACCAGCGTCCGTCCTGCTCACACGTCACCACATCCCCACCAGCAGCCGGCTCAAACCCGGCCTCACAGCTGTAGGTGGCCGAGCCCCTGAAGGTGGAATTCTGCACAGCCACGGTGGCGTTAGCCACGGGCACAGGCTCCCCGCATGTCACCACTGGAAAGGGGAGAACTCGTCAACTGTCAGTGACAATATAATTATTTTCACATTTTGATTGTAGTTCCCATGGTCAGATAATTTGTTTCATTTTTACTGGTTTTCTTCTAACTCATTCTGCAAGGGCCCACGTAAAGAAAAGGAAAGCTGTGAAGGATATTGTGAAAATAATGAAGGATATCTTGGGTTTTGACATTTTCTTTGAAAAGCCCTATCAACAGGAGATATTTGTGCTTTTCAGTATTCATGAACTTTTACCTTTTAAACTGGCAATTTCGACCAACAATGACCTGTTTTTAGGCTTTGTCCGTATCAGATGTTAATCACCATAGATTAAAGTGTACACATTCAAAGCTGTTTTATGAGTCTACTCAACTGTGCAAATTGCATCTGAAAATTAAACCATTTCCACTTCAACTATGCTGGCAGAGCCTCATGAAATACTTGTTTGACGCATGTTTGTTATGATTGCTGTTAAGAGTGCTGTAACTGAGATCTACTTTTTACCCTTTTCCGGGTAATGGCAGGTGTGCTGGGTGTGAGGACTCACCTGTACACACGATGTTTACGGCCTGCCATCCGTCCGGTCCACAGGACACCTGGTGGTCAGTCTGGTCCTGCATGCCCTCCACACATCTGTATGTGGCGTGCGAGTCCAGAGTGGTGCCAGTCCACGTCACCTCGGCATCAGGTATCTCATCAGGTGGCCCAAAGTCTATTTCTATAATGAATATTCGTGGTATTGAAATCAGGTTAATGGAAAAGCTCAATATCCATTACTGTAGTTCTGAGGGTCCAAGGAATGTAAAGAAAAATGATCAAGCAGACAACGTATTTTACTAATCTCATAAGTATAATCTTTACTTGTGCTGATGTACAAATAATGTTAATTTCATCAAGCACAATACATCAAACACAATGATGAGATGAATATTTGAATCAGTTGCGTTGTGAAAGAATATGACACCACGCACAGTGAGAACCAGGAGATGGTGAAAGCCTGCCTTTTAGTACTGACCAAACATGCATCATATACAGTGCAAGCTCTACTGTCAACCACTACATAAGGATACAAATTCTACCGTTACCAACCTTCCATAAAGAGACCACAGCTCGAGACCACGTAAGGTGGTCTGATGATAGAAGTTCTACTGTATGAGTGCATCATGCTGAGACTCACCGGTGCACGTGTACTCGACAGCTGACCATGTGCCATCCTCCTCACATGATGACGTCATCACACTGCCAGGTGCAGCCTCGAAGCCGTCATGGCACCTGTACTGTGCTACAGCCCCAAGCTTCACAGAGGACATGGTCAAGGTAGAATGGGGCTGCCGAGTTCTCATAACAGGACACTCGATTTCTGAAATTGTGCATGAAAAACTAGACTCTTGCAACTAGAGAGCAGGAAGAGGTGTTAACACTTGTGCTTTAACTATTATGTTGTAATGGAAGTGAGTGTTAACATAGAGGTAATATTCTAGGATTGTGACATTTGCAAATAATGGTGAGTTTTAAAATAGTTAGCATAGTTATTTCTTAGGAGGCCAATCCAATTGATGTCAGCTTACTGACAGAGAATAGAAAAGACTTAGTTTAACTTTTTCTTTTTGTCTTTTTGATTTTCTGAATTATTTGTTTTACTTTATGTTACTGTAATTTTCTCTTATATATATTTTCATAACTGCTTTATGCGTGGATTTATTTGTGGCCTCACGTCTCCATTATTTAGATAATATTTATATATATTTATTATATATTAGATTTCTCTTTATGTTCCAATCTCCAGAGTGGAAAAAGAACAATATAAAGCAGGAAACATACAAGCACTGCACTGGTGCCTTGCAATTAAAATGAGCAGTCTAAAGCGTGAACAAGACTAATTGGTACCGCTAATTGTATGTCTGATGCATGCTGACATCACCTACCCTGACAATCAAGGGTGTCCAATAGCTCCCACTTTCCCTTTAGACTGCAGTTTGCCGCAGTCCACTGCCTGCTGGTTGGAATTGCCATAGACCGATATCCTGTCAAGCAGCCATAGGTTGCCATGGCACCAGTTGTGGTGGCGGTGAAATCCACTTCTGTATTTTGTATGGTTGGGGGTCTCCCGCAGTCAATCTCTGGATAAAATTATTGAAGACTATTCCGTTCAAGAAATGGTTAATAGAGATTGAGAATACCAATATCGTGAACATAGTTCTGGGATTAAATTGATGTACAATATTTTTTGAGGTAAAATCCATAGCTCCTAATTAACTATGTAAAAATTATCTAATTTTTCTTAACTTCTAAATTAGATCTTGCTTATATATGTTAGGTTTTCAAATGATATAATCCATAGGCCGAGAAAGGCCTTCATTGCACACACATTTTATCTAATGCTAGCATGCTAAGATGCAATGTCATGAAAGGTACTTAAGATGCTGCTAAGTTGGGTGGCCCACCAAGTCTTACTTAGGTTCTTGTTTGTTTTTACTTCAATCATAGGCCTATTATACAAAGCTCTTAACGCCACCAAAAGAAAGAAAATAGCACTGACCTTCACAGGTGATGGTCTGACCCGTCCACTCCCGGTTCTCACCGCACACCCGGACACGGTCCCCGCTCAGGTGCAAGTAACCTTCATCACATGTGTACAGCAGCGCGTCTCCGAAGTGAAAAGTGCTGGTGAGGGACACGTTGGTTGAGGCTGCTGTCACGGGGTGTGGAGGAGCGCACTGTACACCTGTAACAGGAACAGATTGAAGGTAAATAGACCATTCTATGTACAGATGGCATTCAGAACTTAAACAAATATATTTAGAGCTCAATGTGAGCAAATAATCAAAAGGTAATATTACTTTGAATCGCTTCAATAATTCATTTTTTCATATATGGGATTATGTTGGGTAGGGGATTTTTAGTATATATTTACTTAGTAGCTTGTATTAAGCTAAAGTTTTTAATTTAGTTTTATGTCTCAATTACTGGAAAATTTCAAATGAAGTGACTATTGTGATGACATAATCTGGTTTCGTCTTTGTGGGAGTTTGAAAACAGGTTTGATTGTAGAATGGAAACAAAAAGACGATCCTGATATCCATGGTAAATAGTGTATGCCTTCTCAAAACACAGCTGCACCAAGTAGAAATAGCAGAATTTCAAGACACAAACACTTATTAGCAATTTACACATTACACACAATCATGAGTTATCATTGGTGGCCAAACTAAACATTATACTTGCCATCTGCTGAATGTTTTTTTAGAAAGTCATGGAAAGCAAGGCAAGATGTTATATTCAAGTAGAATATAAATACATATGTTAGGCTAAATGCCGCTGCCTTATTATATTTATTTTGTATCACACTGACTTGAAAGTCAAGTTCAAGGTTATTTATACATGTTTATATATTGTACTTGTCACATCTCAGTATAATAAAATATTGTTGAATTGAATTGAATTGCCCCCAATCTATCTACTTACGCTGACACTGTGGTGCCGCCCCCGAGAGGCCAGTACCGTCCCCACTGCACGTACGCTCCAGGTCTCCTGCCACCAGCTCTGTGCCGGTCACGCACACGTACGAGATGACATCACCCACTGCCACCACGACCGGCCCACTCTCGCCAACCCCGCCAGCAGTGGGAGAGGTTTGGAGAGTGTTGTTGGGAGTTTCTGGCATCTCACATGTTATTTCTGACCATTAAAAATAAATATTTTTAGTCTATAATAATTGTTATATCTTGACTGTCTCTTTATGTTAAGAGTCCAACGTGTTTTTAATTCTTATTTATTTATCTTTTTGTTGATCTTTTTACTTCTAATTTATGCACTAATACTTATCTATCTGTTAAGTATTTATTCTTCCATTTATTTATTTATTTATTTATTTATTTATTTATTCATTCATTTATTTATTTATTTATTATTTTGCTTTCATGAGAAACAATGGTCAATAAGAATCAATGTAAATGAAATTAAATCTGTCGAAAAAATAATATGAACAATATAATAGACTACACATATGTGGTGCGAAGAATTATTTTCTTGCAGACTGGCAAAACTGAGGCACTAAATGAAAATTACTTGACAGCATTTATTTTCCTACTGGTTATGATTGACCAAACCGACCTTGACAGGTGAGTGCCTCTCCTGACCACTGGCCGTCAGACAGACACTGACGCTGGTTTGGTCCAGATTTCATACGGTAGCCATATTTACACGCAAACTGGAGCACAAACCCGTAACCATAGGGACCTTGAGCCTCAGTCACCAGGTCTGTGGTGTCAGAGTCCATTGGAGGGAGTTCGCACAAGATCTCTGAAAATTCATGAAAATCAGAACATAGTGGTCGATATGTCATATTGGATGTAGGGAAAAGGTTGTAAAAAGAGAAATGTGTGAAAAAAGGCCACAAGGAGGTATATAAGGATTTCAAGAAAACAGGATTTGGGAAATGAGACAAAAATGAGGGATGTAGGATTTCTGGACCCCTTATACTCCCCAGTATTCCATGCTACTCACCTTGACAAAATGGCGATGCAGTGTTCCACAAACCGAGGTGACAGTTGATTGAAGACCCATTCAGCAAGTAGCCGAGGGGGCAGGTCAGGGTGCAGGTGGTACCGAGGGGGACACCCGCGGGGTCGTCACAGGCAGAGTGGCTCCATGTGCCCTCACCAGCAGTCAGATTAGAGCATCTCACCTCTATAGCATGCATATTAAACATTGTATACACGCATTGTGAAGATTAGACATACAGGTTTAGGGATGATGTGCATTTCATCATGCTCCGCAATAGTGGTACATTGTTCTCTTTTATTTTGAGCCACATCCCTCAAATAGGAAATATCAAAAATTGTGACACAATCAAACACTTTCTACACAGTGGTTTACGATATTTATTCAGGTATTATTTACATATGCCACAAACTAATATTTATCATCTATTAGGTATATTAGGTATATAAGTCATGTAACATTTAAACGGTAAATAGTGGAATTCTGATATGAAAAATTTAGCATGGGGAAAAAGGAGAGGACTAGCAGAAACTTGACCGACCCTCCCTCCCCCCTCACCTAAGTCGATCAGTGTTCCACATTTGTCGAGCATGACAAAATGTACATCATCCCTCAATGATAAGCATGTATGAAATATACTAAATCTATGTTACTTGGGTTTAAACTGTCCGTTTGTACGTCTGCTTGTGCTTTAAATCCAGCAGTATAGATTTAATGTAGTCCATTAACGAGAGTTGACTATTAAGAAAATAGTTTACTAGGCTGTCTCGGCAAAATTTTGGATAATTACTAGTTAAATAATGGAGACTAACCTAAGGTTGTGAACACATCCCATAGATTGTTCTGAGATTTGAATTTGACATTGTTCCTGGCCTCAATTGGAGTTGTCTCATCACATCGTTTCAAGTAGCATGTCGTCAGAGTGCCACTAATGACAATAGTTACAGGTGTTGATAAATAATTGTCAATGTAAAACAATCAACTTGCATGTTGGACATTCATTCTCACCACTTACACCACATACATGTAGAAAATATAGATTTCATAAAGTGAAATACATTCTAATTAAGGGTATATACCAGCCTATCACAAGGCCGTATGTGAATGAATGAATATCATGAATATGCATGAGTTCATTAATCATTTCTCTGGTGCATCTAGTAGAGCAAAAAACAGATATTCTTACTTGCCCTCCAGCTATAATGCAAATAACATGTTTTAAGTATGATCATTGGCCTGAATGTGGTTAGTTTTAATAACATGCATTCTATTGAAAGACTAGGTCTATGCACAGTATAATAGGATTTGATAACACGAGATACCAGGAAGAAAGTGAAGTGACTTACTTATAATTGACAGTGTTGCAGCCAGCCTGGTTACAGCACAGACTTTTGCAATGGTTACTGTCAATAGCTGTGACACCGCCTAAAAGTTGACAGCCAGAAGCGATGTACTCATTAGGCTCATTCATCTTGGTCCAGTTTGATGAAGCACAAGCATCTACAATATAGCAATAACATTATCTATTGTGAACATAGCACAAACACAATTTCCAGTGGCCTACAAGGTATTGAATATGAAGTGGACAATGAGAGAACATCTAATCCTAGTTGGCCAAATATGCCATGATATTCAGTTGATATATAATATATACTACACACTGATATAGTAAAATACCAACTTTTGACAACTTCATTCCAAATCAATATCAATCATAAATCAAACATACATAGGGCAATACTAAAAAGTAAAGACACCAGGGAAATTTTAACTTCCACCTTGTTGGTTCATGGCAGTCTCTTTTACACTTTCCATCATTGACAGTGTTCAGATATCTAGTCTTGAGCCAACACTTCAATTTTAAATGAAAGTTCGATTATCTTTTAAACATTTGGCTTAGTGCCAAACAGTTTGAATATAGCAAGGAAACCAACAAAGAACCAATCCCAGACAGCTGCATTTTTTATTTCCCACGCCCAATTCAGTTGATTGACAGCTAAACCCCCTTTTTCTACTAACCTTATGATTGGCTGAGGATGTGAAAAGCGTTCCCCAAAATTTTGACTCTTTGAATCAAGGATTACATCTAATAATTTGTGATGAAATAATAAGCCGCAAATAGATGTGGATGGTGTAATACACCATGCAGAGTTACAGTATGTTACTTAGTTAATGTTAGTGTTTTAAGGAAACAAGAAAGAACATCATGTTTTGTAATGCACTTTTTATCATCAATGGTTTTTCCATTATGACACATTTTGTGGACACTATCCATCCTGTAGGAATGAATAATGACTCAATCTTTGATGTACTATATATTCATATGGATCAAATTATCCATTTTCACTTTTTTATTATACTATAATCTGTAAAGAACAACATACTTTTGTAATGCACCTTTTATCATCCATAGTTTTCCTATGCATTGTTAGCGCCAGCACCTCCTAAATATATATTGTAATGTTCTATGTTTACCCAGACGTATCTCTAAACTAAATTTGTGCAGTTAATAAATGTTTTTGTATCAAATTTTCAATGTTTTTCTTTGAAAACCAAATAGATACAAAATATTTTCATTTCTCTATTTTTATTTCTTTTCTGCTATTTATGCCAAAATCAAAACAAACATATATATTTTTAAGCTTTTCGATACAAAAGTATCCTTTTCAAAATAACGACTCCCTAATAACAATATTGACATTAAAGCAAAAGTCTTTCTTTTTTACTAAAATTATAATGTTTCATTTCGTCCACCCAACCATCTATTACTGCACCACTCCATCCCTCAGCCCACTACACACATGTCACGTACTCCATCTTCACCTTCATTCTCAATTATTCCCAATCCCCTCTCTATAACCTCCCTATATTCTATCAACTCGATTCTTACCAATTCATTTTTGTACATAATGCACCCCCATTCTCACACTTTTATACAATCTAAAATTTTCACTCAAATAATGAAATAAGTGACATAGCACAAGTAGGACGCATATTTATTGGCAGTTAAGGGATATTAACGAAGAACTGTGGATTTTGTCGCCAGGTCAGTCTTGTCTTCCACAAGGTCATTCATGCCAATGTCCTGTCAAAAAGTCCTTGTCGATGTAATTATATAAATGTCAGTGGTGCCTCTAAAACATTATTTGTGTGTATATTTGGAAAATTAGAAACGTAAACGTCAGTCATGCCTAAATATCAGTCACCAGATCCGTTTGATTTCTCAAAGCCATCATCCTGGCCAGATTGGAAGTCGAGATTTCTGCGATATTACACGTTAGAGAAGTTGAAAAATGAAGCAGGGGATGTTCAAGTATCCGCCTTAGTATATGTTATGGGGACGTCAGGCAGAAAGTATCTTTAACTCATTCACATTTGACCCAACTCCAGCGCCAACAGAACAAGTGCCAAATCCTGTCAATCCACGAGATAACTTCGACACAGTACTTGCAAAATTTGATGCATATTTTATTCCCCAGAAAAATACCATTCACGAAAGAACCAAGTTTTATCAGCGAGTACAGCATACGGGTGAATCTGTCGAGTGTTTTGTTCGATCCTTACATGAACTAGCTGCTCATTGTAACTTTGGTGACAAGGAACAAGAACACATTAGAGATCGTTTAATTGCTGGTATGCTTGATAAAGATCTTTCACGAGATTTACAGTTAGCCCAAGAAACCCTCACATTGACAACTGCTGTTGATAGAGCACGTCATAAAGAACTTGTTCAATCCAATTTTTCTGATAATGCTGCTGTCAATGTTGTCAAGTCTGAAAAGAAAAAATGGTCTAAACATGGTGCTAAACCTAAGAATTATTCACACCAACCTCAACAACATAAGCAAAAACGCCAAAATTGCGGGAAGTGTGGTTATGTGCATCGCTCAAACAAGCCCGACGCATGTCCAGCCATCGGCAAAACATGTAAAAATTGTTCAAAAGTAGGCCACTTCGCATCAGTATGCCGCGGGGAAAAGAAAGTTCACGAAGTTATACAAGATGATAAGTTTGATGAGAGCTTGTTTTGTGGTTCTATTGATAATGACTTGTTTATTGGTTCGATTGTTCATTGTGACGATGGAAACCCAGCGTGGCGTGTTACCTTAAAATTAGGGGATTCTTCAGAGTCATTCAAAATAGACACAGGAGCCGATGTCTCTATTATGTCGTACAACACTTATCTCAGACTGAAGCCCAGACCAGTTTTAGAGGAAGTACAAACAAACTTGTCAAGTCCAGGTGGTCAACTGTCATGTCGAGGAGAGTTCAAAGCAGAAACTCATTATAAAGATGAAAAGTACATTTTTCGTGTTCTAGTTGTTGATAATCAATGTGAAAATCTTCTGGGTCGTGGAGTAGCAAATGACATGCGATTAGTTCAATTAGTACAGCAAATCCAAGAAATAGGTTGTCTGAAAACTGAGCCAGTAAAAATCATGTTGAAAGAAAACTCGATACCATACGCAGTCAATGTATCACGCAGAGTGCCCTTTCCACTGGAGTCTAAAGTAAAAAAGAAGAACTTCAACGATTACTCAAACTCAATATCATCAGACCCATCACAAAGCCAACGCTTTGGTGTGCTCCAATGGTTCCCGTTATGAAAAAGACAGGAAAAGTCAGATTATGTGTGGATTTGAAAAAGCTCAATGTGAATATACAGCGTGAGAGATTTGTATTGCCTACTTTAGCAGATGTGACTTCAAAATTGAAAGGTGCTAAAGTTTTCAGCTGTTTAGACGCCGCTAGTGGATTTTACCAAATACCTTTAGCTGAAGAGAGCCAAGAGCTTACCACTTTTATAACGCCGTTTGGTCGATATTGTTTTCAACGTCTACCATTTGGGATTACATCCGCACCTGAAATCTTCATGAGGAAAATGACAGAGGTCCTCAATGGTATTGATGGTGTTTTTTGTCTATATGGATGATGTCATGATATTTGGAAATAATACTGCCGAGCACGATCATCGATTGTCTATTGTTCTCAAGACTCTAGATAAAGCCGGGTTGAAGTTAAACAATGACAAGTGTTTATTGAGGCAATCAAAACTAAAGTTCCTTGGTCATGTGTTCACCCAAGATGGAATAAGTGTCGATCCAGACAAGGTAAAAGCCATACAAGAGATTCAACCACCAAAGAATGTGACAGAATTGCGTCGCTTCCTGGGAATGATTCATTTTTTAGGAGCATATTTATCTAACTTGAATACAGTTACAGCTGCACTTAATGAACTCTTAAAAAGTGATAGCCAATGGACCTGGGACACACAGCAGCAAGATGCTTTCAAAAATGCTAAGAAATTGATAGCATCGAGTCCGGTATTGTCATTCTGACGAAACTAAGCCTGTCATCGTAAGTGCCGATTCAAGCTCCTATGGACTTGGAGGTGTATTGCTGCAGGAACAGGGCAGTCAGATGAAACCTATTGCCTTTTGTTCACGTACTTTGAGTGATAGTGAGAAGAAATATGCCCAGATAGAAAAAGAATGCTTAGCCAGTGTTTGGGCATGTGAAAAGTTTGATCGTTATATAAGAGGACATAATGATGTAACTTTGTTGTCAGATCACAAGCCCTTAGTGCCTTTGATAAATTCCAAAGATCTAAATGATGCTCCAATGAGATGTCAAAGGTTATTAATGAGACTTATGAAATACGACGTCCAAGCAAAATATGTGCCTGGTAAAGAAATGTTTGTGTCAGATGCTTTGTCAAGAAGTCCTTTGAATGTAAACAACGCATCTTGTAGCATTGATAATGATGTTGAATTATATGTACAGTCAGTTGAAGCAAATTTGCCAGCATCAGATTCAAAGAAAAATGATTTAAAATGTGCAACTTCAAATGATTCAGCTCTTCAGTCGGCTGTGGTATATACATTAACTGGATGGCCAAGATATGAAAAAGACGTTCCGGATAGTCTAAAGAGCTTATTTGCACATAGAGCTTCATTGTCTGTCTCCAATGGTCTGCTGTTATATGGATCTAGGATTGTCATACCACAGTCTATGAGACCTGAGATTCTGGATAGAATTCACGATGGTCACCAGGGAATTACTAAGTCACTAGAGAGCTCGTCTAGGGGTGTGGTGGCCTGGAATAACAAGAGACATTAAGAATTATGTTAGTATGTGTCATCATTGCTCTGAAAATAAACCTACTCAGCGCCGTGAGCCTTTATTGCCAACGCCACTACCTCAAGGTCCATGGCAATATGTTGGGATTGATTTGTTTGTGTTACATGGAAGAGACTATTTGGTTATGTGTGATTATTATTCGAGATGGATTGAAGTGCTTGCTTTATCATCAACTACAACCTCTGCCGTTATTTCGCGCATTAGGGATGTATTCTCCCGCTTTGGTATCCCACAACAGATCATCTCGGATAACGGTCCTCAATTTGCATCCACAGAATTTAGATTATTTGCATCTAAATATGGATTTAATCACATCACTTCTAGTCCGTATCTACCAAATTCCAACGGAGAAGCTGGTGCCGTACAAACAGCCAAACGAATGCTGAGTCAAAAAGATCCATGGCTTGCACTCATGATATACAGAGATACTCCTATTGCCGCTACAGGCGCAAGTCCATCACAATTGATGATTGGTAGGCATATTCGTACTACACTTCCTGTGCCTTCATCTACGCTAGAACCATCATGGCCAGATCGTGAAACTATTCTTGCTAGAGATGAGAGGTACAAAGATAGAGTCTCCATTCATTATGATCAAAAGCATGGTACAAAACCACTAGAAAAACTTCATCCTGGTGATCCTGTGGTTATTAAGTTAGATGGTCAGAAAGGTTGGAGAGAGAAGGGTATTGTCGAGGGAGAAGCAGATACCCCGAGGTCATATAATGTTGAAACTCCTTCTGGTACTCAAAGGAGGAACAGACGTCATTTGAAAATAATGTCTCCTACAAATACTCATGTATCAGATAATGCAAATGTACCAGCGGAAACTACTCATGTATCAGATAATGCAAATGTACCAGCGGAAACTACTGTCAAGAATGATATGGAGCTTCAACAACAAAGGAGATCTTCTAGAATCTCTAAGAAGCCAGAGAGATTAATTGAGGTCATTTAAATTATCTTACGGGGCATAATAACTCCCCGAGTCCAGAGGCCAGTCTAAGCCTATGAAGGATTCATTCTTGTGTAAATATGTTGTATTGTTTCCCATGTTTGGCATAGAACATTTAATATTTCTCCTAATATCTTACATTACTAGGATATAATTGACACTTGATGAACAGTAAATGACTTTCTTTTTAAATAAGATCTTAATTGTCTTAAACAGAGGGAGATGTTGTATTATGGTTTATTTTATGTAGTAATGGAATCATCTTGAACAGTGCTGCCGCCTATCGGCGCTTTTGTTAACTATATGTAATCTCCTATGTTCTCGAGAAATAAACGACATTCAGCCATTCAGCCATATTGAAATCACAACCCGGCGTTTGTTCGAGTTATAGAGAGGGGTTGGGAATTTGAGAATGAAAAATGGGATACATTTTGAGGGATGGATGCAGTAAAAGCTTAAAAATATATATGTTTGTTTTGTCAATATTTTGGCGTTATTTTGAAAAGGATAGCAGAAAAGAAATAGCAGAAAAGAAATAAAAATAGAGAAACGTTTTAAAATATTAGCAACAATTTGTGGTTTATTTTCAATACAATATTTCTGAGATTATGATGAACATTTCAACATCCCATTTTTTGTTCTTCACCAAACTAGATGACTTTCATGAAAATAGGTTCAACTTGAAAAAAAGATACAGCACAAAAGGTGGGTCTGGTTTTATTTAACCAATCAATATTGGCAAAAATTCTAAAATTTAATCATTCATAGCTTGTACCACTCATTGCCGAATGTTTTCGTTAGTTTTTATTAAGGCACTAAGTTTAGTATTAAAACGTATAGTTTTACACACGTCCTAATAATCAGAATAAAACGGGATACATGATGTGGTGTAAAAGGCTAAACATTATACAGAAATGGGATGTGACAGAAAAGAGTCTAAAAACTTCGGGCATGTTTGAAATAAGACAAATGAAAGAACTATGTAGGATATCTTGACACCTTATAACCCCCACACCATAATATCCATGCTATTGCACCCATAACACTGACCTGTGCACTGAAAGCTGGCGTTCCACATCAGGGAACTGTTGCACTGGATTGAGTATTGGTTGCCTGGATCGGAGTAACACATGTACACAATCCGACTGCCATTTCTCCGCCCTGCAAACACATGAATTAGTACATTGTATATTGAAGATTCATTACTTATTCATGACTGCTGATTTTGGTCTTCGTTGTCATCGTCACCATCAACATAGACTATAATGTCCGATTCCTTCCACACAACACTCTTCCCACACATTACCCAACTCTAGCAAAATATCGACCAGTCAAATTAATGATTTCTAATTTTCCATATGGAACTCCAACAAGACTTCACTCTACAAGTCAATCCTTACCATACATACAGACACTTACATGTAAGGTATTGGTGGCCTAATTGATAGCTTTTTAATAGTAAACATATTTTAGTCAATAGGGGTCTACAATTGTCAGTTCAATGTAGTTTACATTTATTTCATATCCTTTTAAAGGCTGGCAACAAACTGAATACAGTGTAGTCAACTAACTAACGATTAAACTAGCTTCCAGTTACTGTAGAATTGAATGAGCTCGGTATGCAGTGTACAAACTCATGATTTTATTATTATGTTCTAGCTCTCTTCTGCCATATTTTATCAAACATAAACAATTTTTTTATTATTTGTTTTAAACCAGTTTTCCAGATCTTAAGTCTCCTTTTCAATGACTTTTCATTGACACATAGACCAAAGATCTCGAGAATTGGCTGTAGAAAATAGAAAAAAAATGTATATGTTTGATAAACATTGGCGAAAGAGACCTAGAAAATAATACTAAAATCAAGACTTGCCATTTGCATGTACTATGTGAGCTGTGGTGCTAATGTTTACACGGTGACTATTTTATTTTTTATCGTTTTATTGCTATATATTCGACTTTTGTTTCTTGTATGGACATTAATGCATGTATTTATCATTAATATATTCTATTTCTGAAATAGGTAAATAAATAAATTATCACTTTCCAATTCTATTATTCATGCCTCCTTTGGTGACAAACTCAAAGGTCACCTTCAATCATTCATACGAACTGTACATGTACAGTCCCAATCACTTCTATTACAAGGTGAAAAGGTGACAATGTGGAGATAATACTTACAAGTTTACACATTCAAAATGGACGGTGTGCAGTCTTATCTCTATAATCACTAAATGTACGGCAAACCAAGCTATCAAAGCGTAGCTGCCTGAGGGGTAAGGTGTAAAATAGAAAGCAATGTATTAAGGTGTGTACCTTGCTGGGATATCACTTTAACACTTGGTGGATGAGGGCTCCTCCAGCTCTGGACACAGCTCTGTAAATACAGTCAGCAGCTGGATGAAACATCAGACATTATTTGAGTATCATTCCTAGTGGTACATACAATTATACATATCAGTACTTAAAACTAATTGCATTCCCACGACACGTGTGCTACAGGATATTTGATAGAAAATAAACAACCACCATAAGGAAAGTTATGTGTTGCAGATGCTATTGCCAGACATGTTTCAAATGCTGCATTGTTCCTCTAATATAGTATCCACCCAATGCTGGTTCACCATGCCTGGTTCAACACATACAAAAGCACAGAAATGACTCTTCGAAAAGGTCTCATGTGCAAAGGCCATTATCATGAAGATGCATGGTAAAATAGTGATCTAGTTTTGTCTCATATCTATGAAGAGCTATAGGATGTCCCATTTTTAGCTATCCATTATAAACTATGATCACCTTCTGTGAGCGTTGCTGGTTTTAATGACAAAAACTAATAAATATAACACTGTTTGAAAAGTGAACTGAACAAAAATCCTACTGACATAAATTGATGTTGATGTCGTTTATTGACATATAATTTTTATATGTATCTATATGTTTTAAATTGTGAACATGTAATTGATATTTTTGTTTTTATATTTGGACTGGTACTTTTACTATGTCTGAAATAAAGTCATATTATATAGATTATTCAATATGTACCTTTTCCCATGTCAAACACGTAGAATCCCGTTGCCTCACTCTTCACTGGACAATGTGACTTGAGAAAGCACAACAGGTCGTAACCATCATCACTGGTGTAGTTGTAAATGTTGTACCAATAGGTTGCGAACAACGAAGCAAATCTACACTCGGTCGTGGACTCACACAGCTGGAATATATGGTGGAAAATATATATATTTTTCAAACAATTCCAATCACAATACGGTATCTGACTGCATTGATCAATTGTTTCTAAACACAATTGGTACTTTGATACACTTTATAAACGTCAAATGGTAGTTTTGCGTAATATTGTACTTAGCTGTGCACTTTCAATGTCTCAAGCATAAGATATGCTGGGATAATTGTTCAATTAGTACAATGCTGAAGATCCCCAATGTTTCACCACCTCAATTCACCTAGTAACCCCCTTTTCTGGATCTACTTTAATGAAAAACTTAAGAAATTCGAATATTGGTTGATTAATCACAAATATACTTCTTTTATGGAATGTATGAAAGTGTACCATTTAAAACTTAGTTAGGTTGCTAAGTATGCACATGTAAGTTAAGACACACATTGTTCATGTATTAGAAATTTAAGACCCTCAACGTATGCTATTTGAAGACCCTCTGTTCTGACCACCATGGGGAGCATAGTAATTCACCCGAGCCGCCTTCCCATGGTTTCTGTGCTTATTCCTTCCACAAAACAAACAAACAAACAAACATACAAACTCACAAACAAACAAACAAACAAACAATGGTTGGTGCAAATGGTACAAAGTGGTGATTTTGTATGCTGAAGGTACGTTATTAATCAGATATTTGGTGTCTAGACTCTGTAGGAACACTTGGCAGCCCTAGAAAACCACAAGCTATGTATATGGTATGGGTGTGGATTGTCTGGGTCAGAACTTGGGTACAGACGTGCCACGGACAGGTTGAAAATGGCACCCACTGATATACCTATTTTTTGAGAAAACATGACCCAAAATATCCCAATTTTCTGAGCAAAAGTGAACTAATATCTGAGAAAGATGTGACCTAATATGCAATTATTGACACACACTGTATAGCTTGTTTCACAGGCAACCGACATTAACACACTACCTATTTTCACAGGAAGCCTACCTTCACACACGGTATAGCTTGTTAACAGACAGCCTACATTCATACACTGTATAGTTTGTTTCACGGGAAGCCTACCTTCAGACACTGTATACCTTGCTTTGCAGACAGCCTACCTTCACACACTGTATAGCAGACGTTACTCTTCGAGGGTTTCCGACCAAGTCAAAGCCTTCACAATCGGTGTCTGTTGCAACACGCTCGTAATACATATCTGTCAAGAAACATAACAATTGCTTCAGTATAATGAAATGTAGATTGAAAAGCTCACACTCTCAAGCAAATCAACAATATTGACCATTAAAAAACATAACTAATTCAAGAAAACGTATAACAAGTTTCAATGCTTTTTTTTCATTTATGTATTTTTCTTGGTTCTTTTTAAGACGATTTTTCACGACTACAGTCTTAATTTACCAAACTACTTAGTATTATTATATTTAATGTTTTTGCAAGATACCAAACAAACAAATACAAGAAGCAATATATTGAATGCTATTTTAAACAACCAAACAAACCTATATAGCGTTATATTGAATGTTTGTTTCAAGCAACCACAGAAACACAATGCTTTTGCTTCATCGGAAGCACCAGAAACAATCTCAGAATAAAAGTAAAATTCAAAACTGCACTTACATTTTTGTGTGATTGCCATTCCCTTGGCCGGGAAGACAGAGTTGTAGCAATTGAGGACATTGTAGCAGCCACTGTTGTTGCAGATAAAACCTTCACTTTTTTCGTCCATGTAGGTATCAACATAGGCTGGTAGTGTACTGCTGGTGGTACTAATAGAGCTGTGCGACGCACACATCTGGTTTGTCTTGTTCATGAAGTGGCTTCCATCTGCAATTGAACATTTGTGTGAGAATAGCCTGTTCCGTAAGTATTTTTACTATTTTAGAAGCAGTTTTAGGAGCATCAATAACAGTTAATGTCACTCGAGGTTAATGCAACATTTTATTAAACACAATTAAATATTTGAATACATGATATATGTGTTATTTTCTCATTATTTGCAAAATAAAGTAGCATAATTCTATGTTCACAAGTTACATTCTGCACCTAGTAGGTAAGTGACATTATTTTTTTAGGCTGAAAGAAAGTTAGGGCACAAAAGGTGATTCCTGATTAAAAAAATGATAAAGCTTTTCCAATCCCCCTACACATAGAGTTATTTGATTTGCGTGTTATCTTACGGTTTGGGATGTGAGATGAGAACGATCACGTGTGTAGAGGACAGTAGTGATCAATTAATCAATGAATCAATGTACTAAGCCTTCCATTATATTTTTTGAGGGTGTGATATGTGACAACTCATCACTGTAACACATTCATAAAACCCGCTTGGAGTGTGAGAAAGCGAAATACCTTTGTAATAAGTATCAGCCATTGCTTCATGGGTCACCGCCTGTCCACACACACCGTTTTGGAACAAGTCACAGTTGAATGTTGTCCGTTCTTTCCTCCACGTGACCATAAGACACCTGTACATGCGGCTACAGCGCATGAGGCACTCTCTTAGTCCCCAGGTGGTCAGGGTTCGCCCCATACTGTTCACAGAGGTTTGACTAGATGGGCATGAGGTATTGGGCAGATGAAGGTAGCCACTAGCATCTACAAAACACAACAAAGTGTGGAGCGTTAATTACTATGCTGATAATGTGTGTGATGTAATCAACTTTGTAATATGAATGAAAATAGGTCAATAAACTAGTACAAACATACTAGCTGCTAGATAAACTCATGAAGCGTTGGGTATCTTAGACATTGTTTTATTTGTAATATTTCCATTTATGTATACTGTGTCATAATTATAAATAAACAAATAAAACAGCATCATGGGGGATCAATCAATGCTACTTGTTATACTCTTCCATCACTTCTAATTACTATTCATTAATCACATGCTAATATGGTTATTTTGCAAAATAATGTTTTCTCCTGATAGCCCTATTGATTACCAATGATATATTAATTATACATGTATCAGTAATAGTTTCCAATCTACATCAAGGTAAACATTACCTATAGAAATATCACGTTGGCCATTTTGAAATTCAAAATGGCGGCTAAAATTGGAAAGTTATCATGCAAGAGACACAGTAATATTGTTCAGCATCCTCAAATTATGTGAAATATCCACTATTACTAAATCAAATTGATTCCAGAGAGTGATTAGGGCCTCTTTTTGGCGATTGCTGAAGTCTATAGTGCCTGACTTACTGACGCGTCCGCAGCCCCTCATGGCATCGCTGATTTCCTCCAGTCTGAGCACTCGGCCGTAGATGCCCACACAGGCCAGGGAGAACGGAGCCGAGACATGGGTGCCGTCACCAAGACTAGACAAAACAAATTTTCACATTACATTGCATTGCATTGCGTTTCATTGGATTATATTGCAGTGCATTACATTACATTTTAAGTTACATTTTACATGATATGTTCTGCCTATGTCTAGGCTTGTCCAACAAAATCTTTAAAATACTTGGAATAATTTCTAATAGAGAGGGACAACAACTGAGTCAATAAGAGATGTAGACGAAAGATATCACCCAGGGGCCACTTTCACCCAAATAGTCACATCGCATATCATTTGCTATGTGATACCATGTATGCGACAATCGAAACCTGCTTTAGTGTGTTTCAACAACTGCCTCGCAGATTGTACAGCGCAACGCAGACGGCAATTCTGTGACAAATGACTTCACTGACACACAAACATGGTATTGTCTGTTTTGACATTTACATTTTTTTAGAATTGATAGTACTTTTATTATGAATGATATATTTTAGAACAGGAATCTATTCTCAGAGCAGCTCTATTTGGGTATTTTCTCGTTTAAGCATGTGATACTGTTTATTTGTAATGGAGAAGCTTGGATCAAGATGATAATACTTAATGTCCTAGCTAATCCTTACATAGTAAAACACCCAGGCATGCTGCATAGAGCCATGCATGATGAATAGAAACCATATGCTTTTAACAAATGACGTCAAATTTGCCAAACAACTAGCTACTTTTGCATCATGCAGCAGCTTTTAGAATAGGCCTTCATGTCAGACCATGTAAAGGTCTGGTGATAGCCTAATTGATTGGTGAAAGTGGACCCAGGTCTACTGTGCCATTTATCACTGTACCTAGAACCAAATGATGTGCTGACCTAGCCTTTGTTTGTGTGGGCAAAGTGATGTGACTACCAAAACCTTTGAGTTGATGAACCAAACCAATAGGTTAAAAGTCATATGACCAACTAACGTTGGTTTGGGTGAACAGAACATAGTCACATGACTACCTAACCTTTTGTCAGGTGGAGAAAACAAAGTGATATGACTACCTAACCTTGCGTTACGTGAACAGAACGAAGTCACATGGCTACCTCACCTTCGGATGAGTGAAATATAGCAGAGTTGATTAGCACTTACGTTAGTGACTCCATGGTCCCCTCCAGTGTTGATAAAGAAGCATTAGCCACCACATAGATCTGCTGCACGTTCCTCAGTAGAATGGTTTTCCGCGCATTGTGAGTGATCGTCATGTGCACCCAGGTGATGCTGTCACTACTGGGGATGGGGCTTGTACAGTTGGATACTGGAAGAGGGTCAGAATGAGCATTAAAGTTTGCTATCTGAATAACGGACTGAGATGATTTTTAAAGGAGACCACACAGCTAAGGATAGTCAATAATAAAAGTTTTTGGTTTGTTTTGCTATGTATTTGTTGGACTATATTATATGAAATGCATGGTCAGCTCAACAAGAATAACAAAGAATGGTGTGCCAATATTCATTACATTATGATGCATATAATTGTTTTGACTTTCTTCATTCAACCATAGTCTATTGCTCAAATGGAATGTTAGTAAATGATAAATCTGCAACTCAATAGCATGTATTTTAATGTGTTTTTTCTAATTGTAATGCTAACAATAAGGAGAGAAATTGAGTTGCATAATCGATCTCTAATAATAAAAACAATGCTGATCTTTGAGTGCCATTTTGCGCATCGCAGAAGCTCGCTGTCATTGTTCCCAGAGCTCAGCATTATTGACGTGAGCTCTGAATTATTTATTGCAACTAGTAGATACAGAAATATCATAATAAGCAGCTGAAGACAGAGTTTGTCCATGCTAATGTAAACCTAAAAGAGCTACAACTGCTACATCCAAGTATTGATTCCTGCTCACAATGTAATAGAATATAAGAAATCAGCCTTTCCAATCAGGCTATATATTGGGGATCATTCACAAATGACGTCATTGGGGAGTGGGGAGGGAGTTGTCGGAGAAGGATGACGAATGATGAAGGAGGTGAGTGGGTGTTGGCCAGAGATACATTATGTCATTGCAGTCTGGGTGGGGGGGAGTAGACTTCAAGAGTGTTCGTTTTGACAATTTTGCAATAGAATGGTATTAAATGCAAACATATCAATGTGGAGTGAATATTGTTTTTGGGGTTCCATAGCAATGTACTCAATGCTGTTTGCTGTTTATATCAGTAGTAGTAACTAATAAGGCCAAGGGAGGATGCACAAGTAAGTAAAAATGACGCGTCACATTGTGAGGAGAGAAGAACAAAATAATGACACACAATGACAGGGGTGGGTGGTGTTGGAAATGCCCGAAATTGTATTGATGTCCCTTCTGTATGATCCCTTGGCGACTGTAGAATAACCCTCAACTGTAAACGTCAGTATGTAAAAGTAATGTACTCCAAGCTTGATACATATTACATTATAAATCATGTGATATGGACATTGTTGTGTCAAGCCACACATTTCGTGATCAAAGTGTTAACAACATGTTGTAAACACATAATTTATAGATCTCTCACTAAGAAAACATTGTTTAAAGGTTTGATGTTAATGAGGTTGCAATTCAAGAATGGAACAGGCTGTTAAGTACCAGTTTATTGTCAGCCATTGTTAACCATCATTCACTGTTTACAAGGATCGTTAACTTGTTGTTCTATCTTATGTCTTGCTTTTAGTCTAGATCTGCTAGGTGTTGCTATTCATATACTAGTGATTAGCAGAGATTAGCAGAGATGGATGCATGTTGCAAATATTGTAAAGCCTTGAAATACTGTATTGAAATACTTTTTGTTAATGCAATAACACATTGGAAAAAATTGCAATGCTATTGAAAATTGTGAAATGCTTGGCAAAACTTTTTTTTTCATTTTCAAAGGGATTTCAGCATATCATGTTGATGACTTACAATATGTTTTCAATTGTGATATTTTGAACGTTGTGCTGGATATTGAGAAAAACAGAAATGCTTATTAATTATTTATGGCTGTTATATAAGAATGAATTATTATAAAATGTATAATTTGTTCTCCATTTCTTGAATAAAAATGGATAATGCATTTTCTATTAACTTAAATATCTACTTATATAGAAATATTGCAAATATAATGCAATACTTAAAAGTGCAATAGTTTTTTAGAGTAAATAACAATACTGTAGTGAAGTATTTGAAAAGCATTAAATATCTTTAAGTATTCCACCCATTCTTGATGGCTAGTTTACAGGAAGTTTCGAGACATTTTTGCTTACCTCCATTAACTGTGAGATTGTACTTGTGGTTGGCTGTCCCCAGAAGGATCTTGAAATTGCTTCTCTGGTAGCGGACGATGTCCATTGTCACGTCGATATTGGTCAGTTTGAGGTAGAAGGTCACTGAGAGTTGAGGAGTCATGGCATTTGTGATGTTACTGAACACTATGGCTGAAGTAAATAGAAATGAAACTTTCACAAAATCAAAATCAGTGACAAAATGGTATGATTGGATGGGAACTCCAAAATGGGCATATCTTCTTATGTATCCAAATCTATGTATAACTTGACGCTTTCATATCTAGGTCTACAAATGCTGGGTGCAGAATACACTTTTTTTTAATAAAGGAGTGGTTATAAACATTCTATGTGCATGCATTTGGCGAAAATTATTTTTTCAGCTTCATTTATTTATTTACCTAACAATTAAAAAGATCCATGAACATTCTTCAAAGGCCCTGTGGTTGGCAACACCATTAACCATGTACATTAGTCCCAAACCTGACTAAGCTGTCAGGCGAGCATATCCCTGAAAAGTGAGATAACAGTGTGATGCACCATTTTGTTATACCCTAAAAAGTTAAGAAGTGTAGGCTTAGCAGGCAGGCATATTAAGACTTATTTAATTGCTCACCTGACTGTCCCAACTGAAACATAAGGGCGCTGTCCGCATCTCCCCGGGGTCCGTGGTGAGGGTGGGCGGTTCGGGAAGGAAGGTGGCCTTAGTGCGCCATGGACATCCATGCCTGGGTGGGGTGAATCCAGCGCAGGAACATGCGAAGCTGCCAGGGCTGCAATGAGTGTGTGATTGGATTTATCAGTTTGAATTAGTATATAAGTGTGCATTTGTGTGTGTGTATTTTGTGTAACCATTCATTGAGAAGTTCAAAGCACATGTGTCGTCAATGACTTGAATGTTTTTATTAGTTCTAATTTTAGCTTAAATATTAGTTTGTCAATGTATACCAATGGTTTGTCAACCTGTTTCAAGAGTCACTCAAAGGGTTGGGCCTGTTTGTGCAGCTGAGTTAAATCAGCAAGTCTCACCTAATTGCAGGAGTGCAAGCCTTTCATTCCACATCACCATTCAATGGGGAAAAATGATTCAATGTACACACATCTCATTGAACACATACCTCTGCTGCATGGATCGTTGGTGTAAGTGTCGCGAACTTGGTCAGGGGCTCAGCGCAGTCTCATAGAACAGAAGACACTGCAGGTCTGCATCGATGTGACGTGAATCATTGTTCAGAATTCTGTCAAGTATGAAAGTTTTAACATCGTTTAAAATGTACAAACATGTCATAAAATATTACAAAATTATGTATTGTTATCACATATTGTAAGTGTAGTGTTGGACCTTAATATTTGTGATATAATATCTTATAAATAAGTATTGTCACGTGACGTACATGTATGCAAATAAAAACCTTCTAATGTTACATGTACGTGATTATCATTTTACACAAAAACACTATTTTATGCATTAAAATTCAAGCATACGAGAAATGGAAAACAGAGAAATACTGGCTTGTAATTATATCAAAGCACTACCATTTAAGCATCCAGGAAATGTCATTAAAATGGAATGATAGACTTTAAATTGAAAATTGAAGCATTAGTTTGTTGTTTGTTTTAATTCATTAATCACCGGCATATCATTACTACAAATAAGTAAATAAAAGATTACAGATAGGTAACAAATACAACAAATCCTATAGAATAGTGAAAAATAAAAGAAAACTAAAATGTTTGAATATTATGTTCGTATCAATAACACCTGTTCGGGTAGGTGACAGTAAGAAGCTATTGGAAGGCTCCTGGGCTGCCTTTGTTTGCAAGTCATTGGCAAAATTATAGCTGATATATCTAATTGTTCTTGACAGGAGTTTGGGTTGTTATAGACTCTAGAAATAATTTTGTCCAGAATGTTTGACACTCTGCAAACCACTTGTGACCAATATCCTCCTACCACCATATGCTGTCAACTAGTGACTGAGATGATGGTGTTGACTGTTGCCGCAAATTCTCAAAATTAAGGATGTCTTTTATAGCAATGGATTATTGCCCTGTGGGTTTTGACGGCTTACCTTTTTATCTATATGAAGTGTGCCTGTTGTCAAATCTTGCAGATTGTTAGTCGTATACCAGTGTGTCTGTCCGCTATACTTCCATCTTTATAGACAGCAATCGTATTTAAATTTTCATCCCAACCACACACATGTGCACCCATTGATGCACGATGAAAAATCCTAGGAGTTGATAAGGCGACACACCTAGAATGAATTAGCAATTAGTGCTACCTTGGAATTAATTTATTTATGGAAAAACAACTACCTACACAGAGAGAAGTACAGGTGACACTCCTTTCATGACATTGGCTAGTTCCTGTCCGCTATTTTGCATGTGATTTATGTGTGACTTGAAGTGCACCTGTTATGTGCCATTCTAAGAAATAGTAATAATAACAATAATTATATTTATATGGCGCTTAAATCCATAAGTTCAGAAGCGCTACACACAATAGCAATAATATAAAAAAAAGATAATACAAATATATGCAATAAAATCCAAAACAATTGTTAAACATATATTAAGAGTTCATAGGGTAAAAAGACATAAGACATTACAATGATAA
>CM032664.1:43263257-43277892 GCA_019095985.1 Streblospio benedicti | reverse complement strand
CTTGTGGGGAATTCCGGCATAGTAATGTAATATCAGCCTCTGATGTATTAACAATAATGCTCAGGTGCCAATGACACTTTTGGCAATGCAATCTACTGAATGCAATACTACGTTCATTGACTTTATATTTAAATGTTCTTGTCCACCCTATTAGAGGGTAATAAAGAGGTTAAAGTAATTTTACATTGAAACGTTTCTATAGTTACAATCAATCCATTTTATGAAACATGAATGAGTTATAAAGCTGAATAAATGAATTTGTTGCCTTAATGCTCCATTCACTATGATATTTGTTCATATTATACTATCACACAGTAAAGAACTACCACACCACCCAACATGACAAATGACTTCCTTTTTGGTAAGTAATATCTTTATTGAAGGGGTGGGGTGTAATGTCCCAATGTTGCCATATAGAGAGGAATATTGGTGATTGATAAATCTCACTCTAAATTTGAACCCCCCTGGCAAAATCCTGGATCCGCCACTGACTCAGATTCAGGTGAAATAATCCCTCGATTTTCAAATATTTCTATCCCAATGAATCTGTTGTGTTTACATTTCATTGAAATATTTCTAATACACATGTAGTGTATCAATGAAAATTGACAGGGGTAGGCCGCTTATGAAGCTGAAAAAGCCTCCCACAATGCTCCACGGCCTGCCCTATAACACTGTAACACTCAAGAATGGCCAGAAACCTAAAAGGTAGCTGTGGGACTTATCCGCCAGGTGGATGAGGTGTATGAAATCTTGTTTGCAGTGGGGGTTATGGAATTTTAGTTCCATACAATCATTATTTGATTTTATGTGAGGTTGCTAATGTATATAAAGTGTAAATACTTAGGATTAATTATTTATCAAAAAAAATCGCTAATTTGTGGATTTAATGAATATTCTTGTGTTGTTGTTTTCTTTACTTTTATTTTTTCTTGGCAATCTAAAATATAGACTAAAAACCGCTTATGAGTATAGGGAAAATATAAAATAGAAAAAACTTCAAAACTGTAAAAGACTATACAATGACATACAATACAATGAATTTTAACATTTACAAGTAAATACCTGACATCCTTCCACTGCGATTTTAAATTAAAAAATGAATAAAATATATGAACAAACCATATACTATACAACATTTCAATACTGCCTTTTAAGTAAAACATATACACATCATGTATATTTTATTTTGAAAAAGAAAATTAAAATACATGAAGCATTACAAGATGCATAGGTCAAAATGCTACAAATGAGAATTTTCATTTACTGACGAATCTAAAATTGACAGCTTAGCTTATGGAACTAGTAGTTATTAACAATGAAAAAAGCAATCATAAACAATCATCACAATACATGGTATTCTCAACAATAAAAACATCATAGTAAAAGTGTCAAGGTACACATTTACAATAAATACAATGCAGAGTTGCCACATATTTTCCAACCATGACATTCCAGGGTTTTTCCTGTGTTTTCAGGGCATTTTAGCCAGATTTAAGGGTCTTTAGTCGACAAGCAAATGAATTCATCGATGCATCGACAATTTTTTATTATTTATTTAATAATAAATGAATTTGGGGCCAGGGTTTTTAAGTCAAATTTCCAAAATTTAAGAAGGCTTCTGATGGCCACTTTCAAATTTAAGGGTTTTTCAGGGTTTCAAGGGGCCACCCTGAATTGTCAAATGGATTTGATTTAAGCATAACCATTAACAAGCAATGTGTTCCTGTAAAAAAAATTAAGACCATAAACTAAATGAGATGTAACGGTGGGGGATAAAATGTTAGTAGAGTGCAAGATAAAAGCAGAGATGAGAAGAAAGGGGTTAATAAGGTGGGGGGATGAGACACATTGGAAATCTTATTCTTGAAGATATCCAGTGATTTGGATGACAGTGTGTCTCTAGGGAGCTGATTCCAATCTACTATTGTACGAGGGGAAAAATGAATACTGGTGATATTGGGTGCGGGATACTATGGGTTGGAGGTGGACACCATTTCTTTGCAGGAAAAAGAATTTGCAAATTGGTAGGTTTACAAGGCCATGCACTATTTTATACGTTAAACAGAGTCTACTATTTACTCTACGATGGGCTGATACAGCTACACTTGTGAAGTCTCGTGCTGGTACACTGGGCATTTATGGGGTTTTCAGGGGCGGTATTGGGGTCAAAGGGCACTTGTGGGGTTTGTGGATGAAATAAATTAATTATCGGCGATTTCTCACCACAAGTCACCTACAAGTTAAATACATCATATACCTTCTAAAAATGATAATATAACAAATTTACTCACAGTATTTTTAGATATTGAAAGTGGTCAAATGGGCCACTAGAGCTTCAATCTGTCGGCTAAACATTTGATGGTTTTGGAACATCGGGCTTTCATAGCCCATTCTTTTGTGGTGAAGTCTGTTGACAAGTGTCTTCTATATGACGAGGACTGTGAATTATCCGACTCTTGTGCATTGGAATCTGTTTTTTTGTGTATATTTTCACATCAAAATACTTCCACGTGGAGTACTTTTGTATTTGATCGCATGCGCATCTTGTCCGCGCACGTTGGCTGATACAGCTACACTTGTGAAGTCTCGTGCTGGTAAACTGGGAATTTATGGGGTTTTCAGGGCGAATTGTGGGGTTTTGGATAATTTATGCGTGATTGACATGTGCATCAGCCTGCATCAGCCTTTATCTTGATGTCTTCACTCCCAGACCTATGGTAACCTCATTTACATCGAGGCTTGTATCAAATATCGAATGTGATTGGCTAAGGTACGGCAGCTGCAACCAATCAGGATACACAATTAGTAAAGACTTCTTTATTTTAGTGAGAAATGAAAGGGGCGGAGCCGTTTACACGGTGACTATTTTACTTTTATCGTTTTATTGCTATATATTCGACTTTTGTTTCTTGTATGGACATTAATGCATGTATTTATCATTAATATATTCTATTTCTGAAATAGGTAAATAAATGAATTGTCACTTTACAATCCTATTATTCATGCCTCCTTTAGTGACAAACTCAAAGGTCACCTTCAATCATTCATACAAATTGTACAGTCCCAATCACTTCTATTACAAGGTGAAAAGGTGACAACGTGGATATAATACTTACAAGTTTACACATTCAAAGTGGACCATGTGCAGTCTTATCTCTATAATCACTAAATGTACGGCAAACCAAGCTATCAAAGCGTAGCTGCCTGAGGGGTAAGATGTAAAATAGAAAGCAATGTATTAGGTGTGTACCTTGCTGGGATATCACGTTAACACTTGTGGATGAGGGCTCCTCCAGCTCTGGACACAGCTCTGTAAATACAGTCAGCAGCTGGATTAAACATCAGACATTTTTTGAGTATCATTCCTAGTGGTACATACAATTATACATATCAGTACTTAAAACTAGTTGCATTCCTTGACACGTGTGCTATAGGATATTTGATAGAAAATAAACAACCATCATTAGGGAAGTTATATGTTGCAGATGCTATTGCCAGACATGGTTCAAATGCTGGATGGTTCTTCTGATATCATATCCACCCAATGCTGGTTCACCATGCCTGGTTCACCACTTACAAAAGCACAGAAATGACTCTTCAAAAAGACCTCATGTGCAAAGGCCAATATCATGAATATGCATGGTAAATAGTGATCTAATTTTGTATCTTATACCTATAAAGAGCTATAGGATGTCCCGAGCTATCCATTATAAACTATGATCACTTCTGTGAGCGTTACTGGTTTTAATGACAAAAACTGATACATATAACACTCTTTGACAAGTGAACAGAAATGATACTGACACATATTTATGTTGATGTGGTTTATTGACCTATAATTGTTATATGTATCGATATGTTTTAAATTGTGAACATGTAATTGATATTTTTGTTTTTTATATTTGGACTGGTACTTGTACTATGTCTGAATTTAAGTCATTCTATATAAATTATTCAATATGTACCTTTTCCCAGGTCAAACACGTAGAATCCCTTTGCCTCACTCTTCACTGGACAATGTGACTTGAGAAAGCACAACAGGTCGTAACCATCGTCACTGGTGTAGTTGTAAATGTCATACCAATAGAGTGCGAACAGCGAAGCAAATCTACACTCTGGCGTGGACTCACACAGCTGGAATATGTGGTAAAAAAGATATTATTTTCAAAATTGTTTCTAAACAGTAAACACATTGGTGCTTTGATGCACTGAATAAATTTCAAATGGTCGTTTTGTGTAATATTTTACTTAGCTGTGCACTTTCAATGTTTCAACCATAAGAAGTTCTGGGATAATTGTTTGATTAGTGCAATGCTGAAGATCCCCAATGTTTCACCACCTCAATTCACCTAATAATCCCCTTTTCTAGATCTACATTAATGAAAAATTTTAGAAAGTTGAATATTGGTTGATTCCTCACAAGCATACTTCTTTTATGGAATGTATAAAAGTGTACCATTTAAAACTTAGTTAGGTTATTAAGTATGCATAATTTAAGACCCCATTGTTCATTTATTAGAAATTCAGGACCCTCTACTTATGCTGTTTGAAGACGATCTGTTCTGACCACGATGGGGAGCATAGTAATTCACCCAAGCCACCTTTCCATGGTTTCTGTCCTTATTCCTTACACAAACAAACAAACAAACTAACTAACTAACTAACTAACAAACTAACAAACAAACAAACAAACAAAGAATGATTGGTGCAAATGGTACAAAGTGGTGAATTTGTATGCTGAAGGTACGTTATTAATCAAATATTTGGTGTCTAGACTCTGTACAAACACTTGGCAGCCCTAAAAAACCACAAGCTATGTATATGGTATGGGTGTGGGGTGTCTGGGTCAGAACATGGGTACAGATGTGCCACGGACAGGTTGAAAATGGCACCCACTGATATACCTATTTTTGAGAAAACATGACCCAAAATATCCCAATTTTCTGAGCAAAAGTGAACTTATATAGCAATATCTGAGAAAGATGTGACCTAATATGCAATTATTGACACACACTGTATAGCTTGTTTCACAGGCAACCTACATTAACACACTACCTATTTTCACAGGAAGCCTATCTTCACACACGGTATAGCTTGTTAACAGACAGCCTACCTTCAGACACTGTATACCTTGTTTTGCAGACAGCCTACCTTCACACACTGTATAGCAGACGTTACTCTTCGAGGGTTTCCTACCAAGTCAAAGCCTTCACAATCGGTGTCTGTTGCAACATGCTTGTAATACATATCTGTTAAGAAACATAACAATGGCTTCAGTATAATGAATGTAGATTGAAAAGCTCACACTCTCAAGCAAATCAACAATATTGTTTTCAATGTTTTTTCATTTATGTATTTTTCTTGGTTCTTGCTGATAATTCAATATTTATATCTAAACAAGTCATCAAATTTTCATATCCTTTTTAAGACGATTTTTCACGACTACAGTCTTAATTTACCAAACTACGTAGTATTATTATATTTAACATTTTTGCAAGATAATAAACAAACACATACACGGAGTAATATATTGAATGCTATTTCAAACACCTATATAGCGTTATATTGAATGTTTGTTTCAAGCAACCACAGAAACACAATGCTTTTGCTTCATCGGAAGCACCAGAAACAATCTCAGAATAAAAGTAAAATTCAAAACTGCACTTACATTTTTGTGTGATTGCCATTCCCTTGGCCGGGAAGACAGAGTTGTAGCAATTGAGGACATTGTAGCAGCCACTGTTGTTGCAGACGAAACCTTCACTGTTTTTGTTCATGTAGGTATCAACATAGGCTGGTAGGTTACTGCCAATGGTACTAATAGAGCTGTGCGACTCACACATCTGGTTTGTCTTGTTCATGAAGTGGCTTCCATCTGCAATTGAACATTTGTGTGAGAATAGTCTGTTCCATAAGTATTTTCATTATTTTAGAAGCAGTTTTAGGAGCATCAATCACAGTTAATGTCACTCGAGGTTAATGCAACATTTATTAAACACAATTAAACATTTGAATACATTATATATGTGTTATTTTCTCATTATTTTCAGAATAAAGTAGTATAATTCTATGTTTACAAGTTATATTCTGCACCTAGTAGGTGAGTGACATTTATGTTTTTAGGCTGGAAGAGAGTTAGGGGACAAAAGGTGATTCCTGAATTAAAAAAAATGACAAAGCTTTTCCAATCCCCCTACACATAGAGTTATTTGATTTGCGTGTTATCTTATGGTTTGGGATGTGAGATGAGAACGATCACGTGTGTAGAGGACAGTAGTGATCAATAATCAATGAATCAATGTGCTAAGGCTTCCATTTTCTTTTTTGGAGAGTGTGGTATCTCATCACCGTAACACATTCATAAAGCTTGATTAAAGTATGAAAAAGCAAAATACCTTTGTAATAAGTGTCAGCCATTGCTTCATGGGTCACTGCCTGCCCACACACACCGTTTTTGAACAAGTCACAGTTGAATGTTGTCCGTTCTTTCCTCCACGTGATCATAAGACATGTGTACAGGCGGCTACAGCGCATGAGGCACTCTCTTAGTCCCCAGGTGGT
Source organism: Streblospio benedicti (assembly GCA_019095985.1). Classification (NCBI taxonomy): domain Eukaryota; kingdom Metazoa; phylum Annelida; class Polychaeta; order Spionida; family Spionidae; genus Streblospio; species Streblospio benedicti. The sequence continues at coordinate 43,271,328 of CM032664.1, read as the reverse complement.
CAGGGTTCGCCCCATACTGTTCACAGAGGTTTGACTAGATGGGCATGAGGTATTGGGCAGATGAAGGTAGCCACTAGTATCTACAAAACACAACAAAGGGTGAAGTGTTGATTACTGTGTTAATAATGTGTGAAGCGGTAAAGCCGATGGGTGTCACCATCTAGCTAGCCAGCCAGTCAGCTACCCAGTGATGGAGAGTTACAGCCAGCCAGTCGGTAGATCAACATGCTAACCTTCTAGTCAGTCAACTCAGCCATCAAACCAGTCAGCTATCCAGGTATCTAAAACATGTCTGTCGGATAAGCATCTGTAATGTAATGTAGTTAAATGTTGTGTAATGTTATCAACTTTGTAATATGAATGAAAATAGTGAAAATAGGTCAATAAACTAGTACAAAAATTACTAGCTGCTAGATAAATTCATGAAGGGTTGGGTATTCTGTTCTCTGTTTTATTTGTAATATTTGTGTTTATGTGTACTACTACTACTACTACTATTCCTACGCTCAAAAGCGCTTACAACCACAATTATTATGGACATTATAAACATATAATACATATGCTTGTACTAGAATTCAACATATACAAGACTGACAAAAATGGAAAGAAAATTAGTGAAAAGCTTGTTTAACCATGTATGTCTTTAGATGAGACTTGAATCCATCCAGAGTTCTCGCATTCCTACAATGTACTGGTAGATTGTTCCAGATCTTCGGAGCCCCTGCACTGAATGATCTATCAACATATGACACAAGCTTGGCAATTGGTTTTGCTAAAAGAATGAATTCCATTTGAATTAGATCTTAGATTTTTACTTTAGTTTTTATGACCAAAAGTGATTTAATACATGATGGTGCCATACCATGCAAAGCTTTAAATGTTAATAATGCAATTTTATAATTTATACGTTGAGCTATAGTACCTCGTTCTTACTATCATTATGCTTTAAAAAGCTGTTTGCCATCCATATTTGTATAGCTCTGATACATTCTTCCATTTTTTAAAGGCTTTAGCTATATCTTCTGTATCAAATGAAACATACAATTGAGTGTCATCTGCATAAAGATGAAACATAACTCCATAATGCCTCATGATATCACCAAGTGGAGAAGTGTATATGATGAACCATATTGGACCGAGTACTGACCCTTGAGGTACTCCAAATAATAATTGATATATATCTGATTCACTATCATTAATGTGAACTGATTGAACCCGATCATTCAGATAACTACGGAACCATGTCAAAATGATAAATAAACAAATAAAACCGCATCATGCGACATCAATCAATGCTACTTGTGATACTCTTTCATCACTGCTAATTTATGCTCATTGATCACATGCTAATATTTTGTTTGTTTTGCAAATTAATGTTTTCTCCTGATAGCCAGATTGATTAACAATGACATATTGATGGTATATGTATCAGCAATAGATTTCAACCTACATTAAGGCCATGAAATTCAAAATGGCGGCTAAATTGTAGTAATTGACCATGAGATTGGAGTGTCAATCGTGAAATTGAGCATGCTGACGTCTGATTTACTCGAATGAAGTGAGGGTCAATCACCATTCTATCATGACTAAAATCCATTTTATTTTAAAATAAATCATATTATAACGTTCTCATTGCAAGTCAATTTTGCCAAAAAAGAGCACGCGGAGACCACTACTACGGCTCTAGTCTAAACTTCTGCTCTCCTCTACACGGAACATCCCTTGCGACGTCAGCGGCTGTATTGATAATGTGACAAGTTTAGACTAGCGCCGTAGTAGTGGTCTCCGCGTGCTCTGGAGCGTGTTTTCCATCGCAAAATTGAGCACGCTGATTGACCAATCAGCGTGGGTTATTGGCGGTGATTTTTGCACGGAATGATAGAATGGGTAAGTTATCATGTGACAGACACCATAATCGTGTTCAGCACCCTCAAGCTATGTAAAATATCCACGGTCCCTAAAGCAACTTTTTGGCAATTCCTGACCAGTCTATCGTGACTGACTTACTGACACGTCCGCAGCCCCTCATGGCATCGCTGATTTTCTCCAGTCTGAGTACTCGGCCATAGATGCCCACACAGGCCAGGGAGAGCGGAGCCGAGACATGGGTGCCGTCACCCAGACTAGACAAAACAAATTTTCACGTATTTCATTGGATTACATTGGATTACATTGCAGTGCATTACATTACATTTTATATTGCATTTTACATTATACGTTTTTGCCTATGTCCTAGGTTTGTTTAGCAAAATCTTTAAAATACTTGGAAATTCTTTTGATAAATGTTCGTAAATATTTTGAAAATATAATACTAAAATTATAAAAGTTAAACAGCTATGATATTTCAAAAGTGGGACAACAAAAGAACCAGAGAGATGAAGACAAAAGATACCACACAGGGGGCCACTTTCGCCAAAATCGCCGCATTGCATATCATTTGCTGCTATACGATACCACCTATGCGACAATCACAAGCCTGCTTTAGCGTCTGTTTCACCAATTACTAAATTGTTAAATTTTTCCAATAATTGTGTCAATCCCATATTTCACAAGTTCCTGTCGACATCGTGACTTATAGATAGTGAAATAGTATGGATTAACATCGACTGTTGAGTAAATGCTAGACACACCATCAATGTACACTGTAGACATCTAGACACTGTAGACACTGGCGCTTATGAGCATTGCCCCTGCCAGTAATCACTAGAATGCACCTATGCTAGCCGTTTTGCGACAAACCTGGTGCGATTATTTTTTGTGAAAATGAAATATGCGAGGGTATTAGTTTGCGCGCAATGTATAGAGTTTGAAATGCAATATTGATCGCATATTTGTTAGTAGTGTTTCAAAAGACAAAAAATTGAAACATCTAATAGGTTTTTACTTCTATTATTACAAAACCCGCTTGTGTAAACCATATATCAAGTGCAAAGATAAAGAGCAAGTACAATTGTGACAGCCTCTAGATGTAAGGCCTTTTACGAAACCCTGGTAGTCCCTCTGCTATTGAATATACAGCCTCGAACATCCTTTAAAACATGACTACCTAACCTTTTGTTGGGTGAAGAAAACAAAGTGATGTGACTATCTAACCTTGCGATATTACAAACTAGCACTTACGTTAGTGATTCCATGGTCCCCTCCAGTGATAAAGAAGCATGAGCCACCACATAGATCTGTTGCACGTTCCTCAGTAGAATAGTTTCCAACGCATTGTGAGTGATCGTCATGTGCACCCAGGTGGTGCTGTCGCCACTGGGGATGGGACTTGTACAGTGGGATACTGGAAAGGGGTCAGAATGAGCATTAAAATTTGCTATTTGAATAATAAAAGGGAGACTACACAGCTAAGAACTTTGAATTTTAAATAGTTTTTGGTTTATTTTGTTATAATCGTTAGGGATTTATGTTATGAAAGGCATGGTCGTCCAAGCAAAAAAGTGTGCTGTTATCTTTTAGAAGTTGTTTTGACTTTCATCATTCAACCATAGTCTATTGCTCAAAGGTTAACAGAGCAAACGCAAATTAGTCTTACATGGGTTTTCACAATAGGTTGCTTTTAAATTCTCCTTACTATCTTTGTAACTCTAATTTTGTCATTGAGATTTTCAGGGTTCAAGAACAGTGAATTCTATGTTTGTTTATTAATTAACAACACCATAATTTAAATGTTAGTAATTTAATATCTGCAACTCAATACTATGTACTTGAATGTGTTTTCTAATTGCAATACTATGCAATAAACCAAAAAGAAGAGAAATTGAGTTGCATAATCGATCCCTAATAATAAAAACAACGCTGATCTTTGGGTGGCGTTGTGCGGAGCTCAGAAGCTCGCAGTCATTGTTAGCACAGCTCAGCATTATTGACGGTGAGCTCTGAATTATTTATTGCAACTAGCAGATACAGAAATATCATAATAAGTAGCTGAAGGCAGAGTTTGTTCATGCTAACGTAAATCTAAAAGAGCTGCATCCAAGTATGGATTCCTGCTCATAAATTTTGTATATGTAGGACACACAAACCTTGTAATGCGAAAATTTGATATCACAATATAATATCTAATTATCAGCATTTTCAATCAGACTATATCATATTGGGGATCGTTCACAAATTACATCATCGCAGAAGGGGGAGGGGGGTTGGGGTCTGAGAGAGATGACAAAAAATGATGAAGGGGACGAGGGGGAGTGTTGTCCAGAGAAACATTATGTCATTGCGGACACACATTGGGTTATCAAAATGTTACCAACATGGTGTAAACACATTGTTTATATGTTTGTTAACAGGTTGCTATTTAGGCATGAACACGGCCTGTTAACTGCCAGTTTAGAAGGTGTTAACAAGTTTGCTGTCAGCCATTGTTAACCATTCCCTATTTACAAGGCTCGTTACTTATTATTTTATCTTATGTCTTGTTTTTAGTCTAGATCTGCTACTTGTTGCTATTCATGTACTAATGATTTGCATAGATTTGCAGAGATGGACGCAATAACAAGTGTTGCAAATATTGCAAAGCCTTGAAATACTGCATTGGAATACTTTTTTGTAAATGCAATAATACATTGAAACAATTTGCAATACTATTGAAAATTGAGAAATACTTTTCAATTTGTTTTTCAAAGGGAATTTAGTATATTATGGTGATGATCTTCAATATGTTTTCAATTGTGATATTTTGAATATTGCTCTATTTATTGAGATAGAAGATAAAACAGAAATAGTTATTACATTATATATATATTACATGTAAGATAAGAATGAAGTATTATATAATGTATATTTTGGTCTCTATTTCTTGAATAAAAATGTATAATGCATTTTCTATTAACTTGAATACCTACATATAAAAAATATTGCAAATAATGTATATTGCAAAACTGTTAAAATGCAATAATTTATTACAGTAAATTACAGCATTATGGTGAAGTATTTAAACAAAATTTAAACAATTTTTAAGTATTGTGCCCATTCTGGATGGCTAGTTTACATGAAGTTTGAACTTATTTTTGCTTACCTCCATTAACCGTGAGATTGTACTTGTGGTTGGCTGTCCCCAGAAAGATCTCGAAATTGCTTCTCCGGTAGCGGACGATGTCAATTGTCGCGTCGATATTGGTCAGTTTGATGTAGAAGGTCACCGAGAGTTGAGGGGTCATGGCATGTGTGATGTTACTGAACACTATGGCTGAAGAAAATAGTAATGAATCTTTCACAAAATCAAAATCAGCAACAAAATGGTATGATTGGATGAGAACGGCAAAATGGGCACATCTTCTTATGTATACAAATCTATATATAACCTGATAGTTTCAGATCTAAGTTCACACATGCTTGGTGCAGGATATACTGCATGTAATAGATAATGGACACTTTTTTCATAAAGGAGTGGTTATAAACATTCTATGTGCATTCATTGGACGAACTTATCTGCTCTTTTAATTATCTATTTAGCTTCAATTGAAAAAAAAAATACAAAAACATTATTAAAAACATTGTGGTTATTCAGGACCATGCCCTGCCCACTTGGCGACGCCATTAGATGTCTGTACCTTAACATTGAACGTGTGCCTCTTGAGAGAGAGAGGTCACCGTGCGATGCTTGTTTACCCTACAAGCCCAAATGTGTTAGGCGTGTTAGAATGTTAGCTAGTCACCTGACTGTCCTGACTGAAACATAAGGGCGCTGTCCGAATCTCCCCTGGGTCCAGTGGTGAGGGTGGGCGGGCCGGGAAGGAAGGTGGCCTCGGTGCGGCCGTGGATATCATTGCCTGGGTGGGGTGAACCTAGAGGCAGGAACAGGCGTGCTGCCAGGGCTGCAAACGGTTCGATATATTCAGTCTGAATTAGTATATGTGTGTGTCCGTTTCTGTGTCGTTGAGCGTGTATTTGTGTGTGCTGGTGTGTGTGTGAATTTTTGGTGTGTCTGTCTGTGTATTGTCTGTGTAATCAATAATTGAGAAGTTCAGAGTACATATATCTTCATCGACTTGTATCTTTGTATTAGTTCTAATGTTAACGTAAATAGTAGCTTGTCAATGTACACCATTGGCTTGTCAACCTGTTTCAAGAGTCACCCAAGAGTCGGGCCTTTCAGCTGTCTGTCCAGCTGGGTTAAATCAGCAAGACTCACCTGAGGTGAGGAGCTTTCACTCCCTGGTGGCTTCAGGTAGGACAATTACTAGAACACCACTATTAATTCCAGAGCGTGCATGCCTTTAATTACATAATCCATATCATCGCAGATGTAATGGGGACAAATGATTCAATGTACACACATCTCATTGAACACATACCTCTGCTGCATGGATCGTTGGTGTAAATGTCGCGAACTTGGTCAGGGCTCAGCGCAGTGTCATAGAACAGAAGACACTGCAGGTCTGCATCGATGTGACGTGAATCATTGTTCAAAATTCTGTCAAGTATGAAAAAATAACACCATTTAAAGATATACAAGAACTGTTAAATATTGAAACATCATGGATTGTAACTACAACATTTACACATACCAGTAATGCAAAAAATTGAGAAACACTGGATAGTTATTATATTCAGCAATTAAGCATACATGAAATGTCATTAGAAGTGAAATGATGGATTGTAATTGAAAACTGAAGCCTTAATATAACAAATACAAAAAATCTTGTAGATTAGTGAAAACAATTAAATAACATTTTTAATTTTTTTTTTCATCAATGACACACATTCTCGGAGATTGTGAGAGTAGGAAGGATTTGGTAAGCTCTCCATGTAGTCTTGGGCTGCCCTTGTATTGTTCTATTAAAGGTTGTTGGCATGTGATAGCTGATATGCTATTACAACTCAAATTGTTCTCCCATTATATGTTCATGACAATATTTTGGATGGATATAGACTCTTCAAACATTTATTTTCAGGAGGTTTGACACTTTACAAACCACTTTGAGCAAACCCTTCCTACTATCCTAGTGATGGAAGTCTCCGATGATGGTGTTGAATGTTACCACAAAGACTTCAGAAGCGCAAGTTTTAAATCAATTTCTCTAAAAATTAAGGATGTCTTTCATAGCAATGGATATTGCCCTGTGGTTTTTGACGGCATACCTGTTGTTAATATGAACTGTGCCAGTTGTCAAATCTTGCAGGCTGATAGTCGTATCCCAGTCTGTCTGTCCCATTTTACTTCCATCTTTATAGACAAAAATCTTATTGATATTCTCATCCCAACTTACACACATGTGCATCCATTGATACATGATGAAAAATCCGGGGAGTTGATATGCCGAAAAACCTAGAATGAGAAGTTCACTTATAGTATAAAGTATACGACAGAGACACGTCCAAGCAGCACTCTTTTATGATTTTGGCTAATTCATGAACCTGCTACTTTGCACAATATTTGTTGTAACTTGAAGCGCACCTGTTCCCTTCTAAGACATCCTGGATCTCCCACTGATTATATAACTACATGCAATGTCATGCATATACATTATACACACACACACCTTCACAAAAGCACGCACACACATATACAATGAATGATAATCAGTAAGCGCAAACTGTTGTATACAGTATTATTGGTTCAAGGCAAAGTACACGTAACTATCTAATAGTTTCTGACAGTTTAAACATAGACACTCATCACTTCGCAACTTTACTCATGTTTGTTGTATAGTAAAACACCTATAGTAGGGGATTTAAGAGCCAATGTATGGTGAGTTTGTGCAAATTGTGTGCGTGTGTGTGCGTGCGTGTGTGTGTGTGTGTGTGTGTGTGTGTGTGTGTGTGTGTGTGTGTGTGTGTGTGTGTGTGTGTGTGTGTGTGTGTGTGTGTGTGTGTGTGTGTGTGTGTGTGTGTGTGTGTGTGTGTGTGTGTGTGTGTGTGTGTGTGTGTGTGTGTGTGTGTGTGTGTGTGTGTGTGTGTGTGTGTGTGTGTGTGTGTGTGTGTGTGTGTGTATTGTACGTATGTACGTATGTATGTACGTATGTTTGTCTCTGGATAAGCTAGAGAGTTTACCAATGAACTGATTCTGTATGTGGAGTGTTGTAGCATCTGTTTTCCAAACCATTATACCCAGTTCCAGATTCGGCCT
>CM032664.1:43246650-43258204 GCA_019095985.1 Streblospio benedicti | reverse complement strand
AAAAAGTGATTAATAAAGATTTTCTTACTATTACCATAACAAATACAAGAAATCTTGTAGATTAGTGAAGTATTTAGATTAGTGAAAAATGGTTATAGACCACTTTGAGCAACCCCTTCCTACTATCCTAGTCTATTATCCTAGTCTACTATCTCTCGAAATTAAGTATGTCTTTCATAGCAATGGATATTCCCCTGCGGTTTTTGACGGCATACCTTTTGTTTATATGAAGGGTGCCAGTTGTCAAATCTTGCAGGCTGATAGTGGAATGCCATTCTGTCTGTCCCATTTTACTTCCATCTTTATAGACAGCAATCCTATTGATATCCTCATCCCAACTCACACACATGTGCACCCATCGATGCATGATGAAAAATCCGGGGAGTTGATATTCTAACGACGTACCTAGAATGAATTAGCAACTAGTGCTTTCGTAGAATTGATTTCTGGAAAAAAAAGACCACCTACACAGAGAGAAGTCCACTGGACACTCTTTTTATGACTTTGGCTAGTTCCTGTACTCTGCACGTGATTTGTATATGACGTGAAGCACACCTGTACCCTTCTAAGAAATCCTGGATCTCTCACAGATTATATCCCTACATGTATATACAAACAAGTGCCTCTGCAAAAATGCTCACGTATTCAAATTGAATAACAAGTAAGCACATACAGTTGCATACAGCATTGTTTCAATGCAAAGTACAATGGTATCTATAATTTTCTCAATAACTTTCAACATCTATTTTTGAACTGAGAGTCAGGAGATTTGCTTGTAAATTCTGTTATCCGATCTGGTGTTATTCCAATAAACAACAACAACTGAGCTAATGTGTTGTTCCCGTAAAAAAGAGAGAGAAGACCATAACGTTATTCCTATTATATTAGAATCAGTGTAGTACATACCTGGTGCGTTCAAGTGGAATGTTTTAGTATTAGGGTAGTGCCAAATATGAATACTCCATTCCAGATTCGACATCAGATACTCAAGGATAGGGCCAATGTTTTCGGAACAAAGCTGTATCCACAAGCATACTGTCATCTGGTTCTGTAATGAAAAATTGGAATCATAGAATACAAATCTGATTTTTTTCTTTCATATAGATTCATATCAGATATATTTGATGCTTTCCTTACATTTAAGACATTACAATTTTGCAATTACATTTTTATCAAGTTACATTCTATATTGCAATTTATCAGTCTTCTCTCCAATCACGAGGCTCTATGTATATAGAACAGACCTGGGGGGAGGGTACTTCCACGGTGTTCAATCAATCTCCAGTTTTTGTGAGATATAAGCAGAGCTTATGAGGAAATCAAGAGTTTTCTTGAGGAAAATGTTTACTTTTGAAATCGGCGGTTTGGATTTTCCACTGTAAACGGGCTAAAAATCATTTCTGAGCACAATTTTTGTCATCCATGCACTATAAGAATACTTCTGGCACATACTGATGTGATTTATTTCCACTCACATGGGCTGGTTTCTGCTGCTAAGTCTGCAATAGATGAAGACCCTCGTTCTACATGGCTGTCCACTGTCCGAAAATGAGTGATATTTTGCCTTATATTGCTTTGTTAAACCCTTAGTTGGGTCAGGCATGTAGCTTATGCTTGACTGAAAACTACCGTATGCATTGCATCTATATTATTAACTTCTATATTGTGTAAAGTCTCCAAATCTACAGAAATGTACAATCAACAGTTTTCGTGAGGAGTTGAAAATCATGAAACAAGAGCTTGTGAGGACTTGCATATTGTAGGAATTGACCACGAGATTGGAGTGTCAATCGCAAAATTGAGCATGCTGACGTCCGATTTACCCATTGCAAGTCAACTTCGTTCGGGTAAAACCAGACATCAAGCATGCTAAATTTCTGCGCTATTGGGAACACGCCTTAATCATATTGATCAATCACCATTTCTATCATGACTAAAATCCATTTTTTTTTAAAATAAATCATATTATAACATTCTCATTGCAAGTCAATTTTTGCCAAAAAATGCAATATTAAGAGACCACTGCTAAGGCTCTAGTCTAAAACTTCTGCTCTCCGCTACACGGAACATGTTTAAACAACGTCAAAGGCTGTATTGATAATGTGAATTTTTAAAAACTAAAATTAAGTAGTGGTCTCCGCGTGCTCTGGGCGTGTTTTTCCATCTCAAAATTTCAGAGAAGGGTTCTTGATTAGCAAACCATTCAATTCACTTTGAGCACACCTTTTTCAAAAGCGCGTGTATTTGGCAATGCGTAATCAACTAAATGTTATGGAATTTGGTCTTGGATTCTCAAGTTACAAAAACAAAACACTAATATCTAATGAATCATTCCCATCCTATTAAAACTAATCTCAATCTGTATAAGTCCATCACCTGTATGGATCTCCAAAGATCTTTAAAACCAAAGTTTTCAACCTACATATTCGAAAGATGAAACATAATCAAAATACCTTACATATATTCAATTTACTCACGAAAAGTGGTTTGTAGCTCTCACAAAAATTGCTTATCACAGCGTACCATGACTTTTGTAATTTTGGCCAGTTATGTGGTTTTATAAAGCATGGGATTAGTGTAATCTGTTTTGTATCAAGTTTGAGAAACATTTTCATTCATATTTTGCCTGAAGTACGTCTTTACAGCCACTATATTCGTCGTTTTCTATCAGATGACCTCAATTTTGAAGGTGGGTGGTCATGTATTGCAGACTTAGCAGCAGAAACCAGCCCATGTGAGTGGAAATAAATCGCATCAGTATGTGCCAGACGTATTCTTATAGTGCATGGATGACAAAAATTGTGCTCAGAAATGGTTTTTAGACCATTTACAATGGAAAATCCAAACCACCGATTTCAAAAATAAATATTTTCCTCACGAAAACTCTTGATTTCCTCACAAGCTCTGCTTATACCTCACAAAAACTGGAGATTGATTGAACACTGTGACTTCAGGGGTGAATGGGTAGGGGGGCCACTGAAGGTCCAAAATCATATCCCTTAGTGAAACCAGTGAAACTATGAAAATGATACCCCTAGTGAAACCACCGGGTGAAAACAATGGTGTTTTAACCAAATGGGTATTGTTTTATGTGATACTGTAATAAAACAAGATTTTCTGCAATTTATATTTACCTTTTATGCTTTTTTATGGCTCAGTAATGCAAAATCACATGAAAAGAGAGCTGGATATTAAACTTCGAGATTCAACCTGCCTTAGTGAAACTGGCTGGACTGTTGAAATCATGACCCCTATTGAAACTGAGTGGTGGAAAATGTGACCCCTAGTAAAACTACGGGGTTGAAAAAGGTTACTTCTATCAATGGCACATGCCCTGTAGGGCGACTATGGAAGTACTCCCCCCCCCCCCACCCCCAGATGTAGACATTCAAACAGCATGACTTTTTATAACGGGAGGATATTGAAGAGTTTACAATTAATTAAGTTATCATACGATTTGTAATAACTATATAGAGCACCAGGTCATCTGATCTCACTGTCAGGAATCACTCCTGTCTGCACGATGATATATCCCAGTTCACAAACATTGACAAGCTCCAAATGATGACTCGGAAATGTGAAGACCCAGGAGGTGGGGTAGAGTGACAGGGGAACCACCCAGGGGCTCAAGTATTACCACACTACCAAGCTGCAAATGATAGTTAACTGTGCATACCTGTGGGGAGGGGTGGTGTGGGAGAGTAATATCGAAGTGATTGTGTGTTAAATGAATGTAAACAGGTATCATGTAGATATCATATAATAATGATTTATTACTATTGGATTCATCATATGGAAAAGGTACAATAGAACCTACTCAGATGCTTCCATCGTTCATCATGACAAGCAATGTTGTGGTGGACATTCCACGTGCTTCAGGCTTTGAAGACAAAGGGTGGCACACATTTTGCACTTTGGTTTTGCTTGTTAAGACGGACGATGAGAGCATCTTAGTAGTTCAGTACAGTCACCCTGGATATGTTATTGTGAGACTTCTGTTGCTACACCACACACTCTCCGTACAACGGTTTCCACTCAGAGTAAACATTGCTCTCCATGGTGTAAATATATTATCTTTTAGAGAGAATGAAATCTGACCTTCACTCACCTGAAATACAGTGGTCTCGGGTCCATTGGGGATCTCAGCGTACCGCTGCTGTCCAACAGAAAGAGCTCCCTTGATACCAGTTGGTCCAACAATCCCAGAATTAGTGGCATTTGTCAGCACCAAGCTAGAACCTCGACCTGTTGGCAAATAACTATAGCTTACTATCAGTTCAATGACTGTACATGCACTTGGTCACAGGTGCTCGGAGTGCAAAATATTGCTGCCAAAACATTGCTTCATCATCAATACACTGGAATGCGCATCTTAATTGGCATAGTGGAATAATTTGACAAATGCTATCAGTATTGACCACATGATATTTAATCTAATGCAAAAAATATAGAAATATAGAATTTGTCTAGAAGAAACATTGTAATGGACATGATACTAAACGTAGACACATGCGAAAGCAGCAGTCATAAATTACCTCTATAAATCTTATGAATTAATAAATCGTAGAATTGTATGTGAGTCATGATATAATGAATACATCTACTCGATTTCGTGCAATGTCGTGAGGTTCACAGCCCTTTTTCATTTATGCTAAATGTTACCCTCGCACGCTTGGGCAATATTAATCAGCCTCGGGGTGTGAATCTCACGGTAGTACCTTAAAACAAATAGCTTTTTCTTCAACGTACCTGTCATCTCTTGTGTCTTGTATTGAGCATTAAGTGGGTACATGAGACGGGGTCGTGGGGCTGAAATGGAGGGAACAATGCATAATATGATACAACGACTATTACACATATAACCAAGTACAACATAGCGCTTCAAATAATGTATTTAAAACATTAAAGAATATATTATAAACGTTTCTAGTAAATGTTGTTTGATTTGACATTAGGCAGTATTCTACATTATTAGTTTGTCATGAGTGTCTATTATAAACAACCAACCAAAGGTGAGGTCGTCATGTTGTGTACGAAACCTAACCATTTAAAGCAATAAACATCTTTAACATAATCAGATATTGACTGTGGGAATCTCGGGTTATGATTTATATTTAGAGATAGGATACATGCGCATTTTAAGGTACATGTATGCAAACCCATTAGCTCCCGGTGGTACATTCGTGTACCAGTTACTAACCTATCGATAACTTGTATAATAATTAGGTTTTGTCAGTTGGTGTTTTGTGGTCTCTGTTACGAACTCTCGGTACTGCAGCAAGCAAGATTTTGGAAACAAGATTTTCAACATTCAAAATGCCAAAGAAGAAGAGGTATAGTAGGAATATCTAATCTAACACATGATTACTGCTAATACCTGATTAACATAATACACGTGTATAAAATGTTGTCACTATATAGTCAACAAATCATGAAAATAGATTAACTAAAATATACTCATTTTTAACAATATTTATTGGCATATGTTTGCACCACCGGGGACAAAACAAGACAACCTCACCTGTGGTTGATTGTTTATAATTTTATGGTGGCTTTAAGATTCTGGGTGTAAGAATCTGTGCACTCTCCACCATACATTGTATACATACATGTATATACTAATTGTTTCAATCAAAAGTAAGCTTCCCATGATAAAATAAACATACGATTAATTAGTATGATAGAAGTTCATTTATCCTGGATCTGATAGTCAGTTGTTTATTTATACTTTAAACAGGACAATAAAAGTTCACATTTTGCCGAAAGCTCAAAATGCAAACTTTTATTGTCCTGTTTAAAGTATAAATAAACATTCTATCATTCCGTGCAAAAATCACCGCCAATAACCAACGCTGATTGGTCAATCTCCGTGCTCAATTTTGCGATGGAAAACACGCTCCCCCCAAAAAAACACGGCGCTAGTCTAATCTCCTCACAATATCAATACAGCCGCTGACGTAGTAAGGCCATGAAAGCGTGTTCATGCTGTGCGGAGTGCAGCAGTTTAGACTAACGCCTCCGCGCGCTCAAAACTGTAGGAATTGACGTCTCCGCCGCGCTCAAAACAAACGAAATTGACTTGAATGTTGAATGTTATAATATGATTTATTTTAAAATAAAATCATGAAAATGGATTTTAGTCATGATAGAATGGTGATTGACCACTCGATTGTCGTGTCAATTGCAAAATTGAGCATGCTGACTTCTGATTTACCCTCACTTTGTTCGGGTAAATCAGACGTCAGCATGCTCAATTTTGCGATTGACACTCCAATCTCGTGGTCAATTCCTACAATTGACTACCCGATTAGTTGTGTAAAGATGGAGCATACTAAAGCCACTTAACTATTTAGTGAAACAAGGTATCCGAAATGTAAGCATTTAAAGTACCTATTCATTTAGAGATACTTTGGGGAAGTAGCGGTATATGATTACCTGATGTTAAAGATATTTTGATTGTGAAAAAAACATAGTTTACATAAAAAGAAAGCTCACTTCACTGGAAACAAATAATATAAAACAGAATGGGAAACCATACACCTATCAATATACGTTTTGTGAAATCAATAACTTGGAGAAAATACTGAAATATTGATAATTTTCCCGTATTCATGCCACGGCAAAGCAAGTCGGGGCTTGCCTCTATGCTCTCAGTTGAGATTTGGTGCATATAGTCTCACATCAGTTATTTAATAAGTGACGAAGCAAATTCTGGGAAGGGAACAAAATAAATATGAAAATAAGTTCCTATAATACAGGGTATTATATATAGTCAACTCAAGTCAAGTAATATTTATTTGAAAGTCGGTACATTATAGTAAAAATAACATATAGTCCGATACACGAACCTCAAAAAAGGGGGTAGTCTTAAAAAAATTCCCAACAAAGCTTTTTTTGTTGCAAACTGCTCCTAAGCATCTCTACATTGAAACAAAAAACTTTTTGCCACTTTTTGCCTTGGGAAACTACTTCCAAAATGGCTGCCAATATGGCCGCCCTCGTATCAACAAAATTTACACGTTTTCATTGATGCTGATGCATTATGATATGTTTAAGCCATTTTAATCATTTAGAATGTTTTAATATACATATAAGTAACATTTATGAATTTTATTAATATAATTTAAATTCAAAATGGCCGCCATTGACCAGATCAAATGCTGTGGGAGCCAGTATCAGCTATCAGATATTCATTCTTATCTAAGAATGAATATATTTATTTCATAGCTGAATATACAGTACATTACGAATTAATCATAGACCTAATTAAAAATAACATAGTAATAATAAAACAGTCTATGATATGTTAACTTATCTCTGAAAAAGGAGCATCAGAAAGATTCACTCAAGTGATACTGTACATGTTAATTCCATGTAATGATGGACCTTGAAATAACACCTAAGCTGATATTAAAGTAAAGCTTTATGAATTCCAAGAAATGATAATCAATTTTTTATGTTTATGCACTGCTATAATGCAGTATGCAGTACACTATTGCAGAAGTGAAAAAATGAATTGTGAAATATGTAAGAAACTAATTGATTTCGACGACAAAAGCTCTTACAATAAATTAACAGAGAGAGGATGTACAACAATAAATGATGCTACCAAAGCCCTAAATGCTGATGTTCACGAAATAGTTTATTCTAATAGTAAATCTTTATATGTACATTCAAAATGCAGGAGTCATTATACAAATTGCAAGATCATTAAGAGTGCCCCAAAACACTCGCCTGAACATCATTGCGACTTAGATGATCATGGCAGAATGCTTCGCTCGCAAACAAACTCATTCGATTATAAGGTCCACTGCATTCTATGTGGTCATGTGGTGGATAAAAATGCAGCCCATAAATATAGAGATCGTAAAGCTCTACAATATAGCGAGATACAATGCTTAAAAGTACAGAACACCTTGATAGCATGCTGCGAGCAGCGGCAGGATTTCTGGGCTCAGCAAGTACAATTTCGTCTTTTGAGCATAAATGATCTGCCAGCAGAGGAGGCCTTGTATCACAGTGACTGCTTTCAAGATTTCAGCAAGGGGAGTGCTATACCTTCACATAGGCAATTAGATGACATATCACCTCTAAAGAAAGCTAGGGTTGGAAGGCCAAAAGATGTTATGAAATTGGAACATTTGACATAGCCAGAGCTTATATCGAGGAGAATGATGATGGCACAATCACTTTAGATAAGCTGTATGCAATTATGAAAGATAAAAGTGGCAATGCCAATGATGAGTTGTATACCCCCGTCTAATTTAGAAATGAATTGGAAAATCACTATGGCCAAAACATTTCCATGACCTCATCAAAAGCACAGCAAAGGACATTCAGACCATCATCAATTTTTTCCAAGAACGAAAGCCCTTTCTAAAGGAAGAACCGCTCAGGAGTATGTCCACTGGAATCATAGGAGATGAGTCGATCAATGTTGATGCTGCAGAAATTGTGGGGCAGTCCATCATAAATGACATGGATGGAAAGTCAGTTTCCGATCATTCATTTATCAAGAAAAAACAAGCTGTAACCCTAGCAGCATGCACTTACGTGTCAGTGGAAGGGGACAAGGTAGAGATTGACCCCAAGCATCTCTATCAGAGAATGCTGATAGCAGGATTGGGAAATATGGAGCCTAAGGAAATGTTTCAGTATGAACTTTGTTCATACCCGTCTTCCTTATTTGAATCTAGTCTAGAAATGAGAACTCCAAAGGATAAGGCTTCTCTTCAAAATGGATTGATTAAAATGGCACCTCAGTCGTTGATGAATGATGGTGTGGATGTACAAGATATGAAACACGTTTTTGATGGTGGATCCCTATTACAAAGGATACCATGGCCTAAATATTATACGTACAAATCACTTTGTGAACTCTATGTAGAGTGTCTACACCGTAATATACCAAATGTATCTCCACTGGTTGGTTTTGATGGCTACAGTTCAGGACCATCTACTAAAGATGAGACGCATTTGATAAGAGAAGGAGGTGTTGTTGGCGTGGATGTCGAAAGAAACTGTTCCTGCTAGGATCCATTCTGCAAGACAATGGCATTCACACGAAACACGCAGTCGCAGATGCTGACCTTGATATTGCGCTGTCAGCCTGCCAAATAGCCTCCACAAGTCCTGTGGTCATGGTGGCACACGACACAGATGTGCTTGTGTTACTCTTGCACCACGTCAAGCAACATCATAGGACCATCATCCTAAAGACAACTACAAAGACACCCATCCAAGTCAATACTATGCAAAAAGAACTTGGCTTTGACATATGTAGCTCCATTCTGTTCCTTCATGCAATAACAGGATGCGACACTGTGTCAAAGCCATTTGGCCTTGGTAAGATGATGAGCATTAGGAAGGTTAAATCCTTAACAATATATTCAGCCACATTTTTAGAAAGGGAAGCCTCTTGTTCAGACGTTGAAACAGCAGGAGAAAGAGCCCTTGCAGTTCTCTTTGGTTGCCAGGATCTCAATGCTGGTAGAATGGACAAGATCACTAATAAGGTTTCAAAGAAGTATGTTGGTCCTGAATGCCTTCCTCCTACTGCTGATGCAGCTCGTTTTCACAGCAGAAGAGTTTACCACCAGGCGCAGGAGTGGTGTGGAAACAAGTTGGACCCAACAAAGTGGGGATGGGTCAATCAAGTCTCTCCACGAGGTGGTCTTGTTTTGAGGTCAGTCAAAATGGAGCTAGCCCCTGCACCAGCAGGCCTACTTTTGATGATCCTGTGTAAATGTGCGGGGAGGTGTGATGGCATGCGCTGCTCATGCAAAAAGAATGGATTATTATGTACCGCAGCTTGTGGGCAATGCAAAGGATTGTGTGCAAATGGAGGCATAGATATTGAGTTAGATAGTGAATAAAGTGAGTGGCAAACTATTTTATGAAGAGTTATTCAATGTACCACTTTTCACATTGTTTAAGAAACACAAATGAATAGGAATATTTCATAGTAAATCTTCAGTAAATAGCGCAATTCACATTGTTACAAAATCATAATAATAAGAATTGTTAACCACTAGCCCACAGCTGTACACATGCAGTATTTCATGTTTTTAAATGATTCATAATGTCTGTAGACCCAGCAAACCCTATGTTTCGACAGTTAAATCATTACAATAGCAGTTTAGTATAGAAATTAGAGCAATATAACGTATGTTCTGTATTGGCCATACTTATTAGCTTATGGCGGCCATTTTGAATTTTAATTGCATTTGTAAAATTTTACTTACGTGCACAGTAAGTGATTGATAAGTCATTTGTAAACAACCTAATGGCTTAAGCTTACCCAAATGCCTCAGAATCAATAGTAATATGTGTAATATTTGGTTACGAGGGTAGCCATATTGGCGGCCATTTTGGAAATAGTTTCCCAAGGCAAAAAGTGGCAAAAAGTTTTTTATTTCAATTTGGAGATGCCTATGCGTAGTTTGAAACAAAAAAAGCTTTGTTGGGAATTTTTTTAAGTCTAAACCATTCGTGCACTGGACTATAAGCTCTACAGAGCTTTTAAAACCGACAATACAGACATATACAATTACGCATTATACCCTAAAATAAATTTATATAGATAAGTTATTAACAAAATGAACATTTACAGCTATCAACTTTCCACTTTCCAATAACACCCCTAAACTCATTAAATGACATCGACACTCTAAAATCATTTGGAAGTCCGTTCCAAATTTTTGACGCAGCATAACACAGTGAGTGCAAGCCATACTTAGTTGTTCTTATTCTTGGCACTTCTGATAAATTCTTGTATCTAAAATTGTATTTTATGTTCTTAACATTGACCAAATGATGTAAATAAATAGTTGATTGTTTATTAATAATTTTGAAATCCTGTATGGCAAGATAACGCATCCTTCTAATTTTAAGTGGAGGCATTTTACATTTTTCTAACAGTGTGCCAACAACAAAGATTCAAAACTGCCTTTATATTATATTTACAACTGACTATATTTATAACTATATTTGACTAGATTTATTTATACTTAAACATGAAACTTTTGAAAGAAATTTAATATTCTAACTTCGATGCTGTATACTATGTATACCTTTGTGGAGATTATAAAGTGTAAAAGTTGTTTTTCCTTTTTTTATGACACTAAATTATCTACATGTATGTGATAACAATTCAGTCCGTTACAATGTGAAATTACAGTGTATTTAAGTTTTTTTTAACCTTTTTATTTGGTCTTCAGTTCTCAGTATACAAGTAACAATTACTGATGCATAATACATAATACTATATACAATATCTTATATTAGCTAACGTATTTAGAATAAATCATAATATTCATCATTTATTATCAATATGTTTCGTTATCAGCATTTTCTCTTTTAGGAATATAATATAATCTAAAAAACATATTTTTTATCATCTTTCATGCATTGATATATAAACAGGTTACCATACAATATACAAAAATTTAAAAAAGTGAATTAGAGTTTCATTTTCATAGTGGGGTATTCCAAAAAGTACATTTATAAGATTAAGTTCAATCGTAGTCTCTAGTATTGATTTCATCGATCGGTT
>CM032664.1:43217517-43238640 GCA_019095985.1 Streblospio benedicti | reverse complement strand
ATTTCTGAGAATTTCTAACTCGAACAAGTACCATATTATAGCTTAAATAATATGCAAATATAAAATAATAGATTTTGATCACAACGGGCTCCAAGATGACACACCCGGATATCAAGCACAATGAAATGATGGCAGAATCCGCAAAAGTTCAAGAAAAAGTGGAATATCGCATATTCCCTCTCATTCCACAGGGATTAGACATTCCAGAGCAGAAAAGACATTTAGAAGAACAAATTGACAAATGCCTAGCCGTCGTAGGATCGCACATATTTGAATATATATGGCAGAACGAAGGATTTTCACTAAGAGTTGTCTGTCATAATGGAAGTCTACCCGGACATTTGTATGGATGTACTGATTACGGGGATTGTGTGGAAGATGAATGGTTCATTGTATTTCTGTTATTGGAGCTCACAAAACACAACCAGGACCTAGTTGTTCAAGTTTGGGACCATGATGATGGGGAATTCTTGTTAATAGAGGCAGCCGATTATTTACCAAGATGGCTAAAGCCAGAAACTACTGAAAATAGGGTGTTTTTGCACAATGGAAGACTGCATATTATTCCCCTTCCTCAATCTCCTGCAGACATAGGAATATTTCCTAGCACAACGCCAGCATTGCCAGAAGCGCTTGATTTAGTTTTAAAACAAGCAAAAGCCACAGAAGCAAATAGCAAAATACAAAAGGCTATAATGGACCGATTGCACGGATATCCAGAGAAAATGTCGAAAAATAACCATCGAACGCATTGCTACAGGCCAGCGAATCTTGCAGCAGTGTTAAAAGCAGAGCCACAATTAATCGCACCGATTGTGAATGCGTTCTACGTTCGTGATCCCATTGATTTGAAGGCGTGTGTGACGTTTCGAACATTCCTGCCGGGAACGCGTGTCATGACCGACGTGCGAATGACACGATGCCATTACGCACAGCTCACGCAGCAGAAGTTTGAAGCAGACAAACGTTCGGGTTTCAATCTGCCAAACGTGAAGTCTTCAAAGTATAAAGCGTATTCTCTGGGTATGAAGCTGGCTCATGGTGCAGAAATTCTCTGTTCTCGTTGCGGTCGGGTCTCAGATGATGATGAAGATGTTGACAGATCCAAGTTTGATGTGAGATGGCACCGATTTGTCAATACTTTGTCCGAGAAAGGCTACTTCAAGGGACTTTTAGAAGGCTCAAAGCAGTATACAGAGTTGTTAGACAGTGCCAAAAATTACTTCTACAAAACAGCGTTTGTAGGGGAGGAAGTGAAAGAAGATAACAATGCTGTGGGTTTGAAAATGCTGAGGATGTTGAAGAAAATGAAAGTCGATGTTGAAGAATGGAAACAGTTAGAAACGTCTTTACCTGCAGAAGATGACGACAGCTGGATAAATGTAGCACCGGAAGACTTTGAAAAAATGTTACAGAATGCTTCTAGTCAGCAAGGTCACGGTGACTTTGATTTGTCCTCCATATCCAAGTCGATGAAAGAGTTCGTCGAGGCGAGTTCTAGTCATGAAGGTGCCGAGTTTCCCAAAGGCACGCCGGGGTCTAGAGACTCGGGTGAAATCAGTTTTGAGCCCAATAGTTTCATGAGAACCATGCAGCAAATTTTCGAAGACAACGATAGTTCGAGCGCATCCAGTTTGGACATGGATGAGTATGCGTCGGATGACGATTTAGCCGAGTATGAACCGCCACCGCCGAGACACGTGCCGAAACCCACCAAGGGAAAGGAGAGTGAGCCTGTCAGTGAGCTGCTCAAGATCCAGGACTACATGGACATCATGGACAGAGAACTCGCCCAGACAAACGTGGGGAAAAGCTTCGAAAGAGAGGAAGCGCCGAAAGCTCCGCCTCGACGGAAGCGACAGTCGCAGCAAAATACGCCCAATAATAAGAATGCTGCGACCCCATTGGGTGCCGCGTCTAACGGTAAAAAGGCGCCAAAGGCAGCGCTTGATGACGACGATGACGACGAAGATGATTTTAGGCCGGTCGATGTGAACATGACACTGGTGAAGAATCTGCTGGAATCGCACAGCGCTCAGGAAGGGCTGGCCGGGCCCACGTCTAACATTCTCAAGTCTATGGGGCTGAATCTTCCTCAGGACGATGACTGAGCGAGTGCAGTGACGTGTGATAATCTTATCATGTTTTTGGTGCCTGTTGCAATGTATTTTATGCAAGTAGGCAAATTGTGAGATTGTCTCGCATTCAGTAATGATTGTATCAATTATGGACATGATTGAAAAATAGGAAATTATGATGATGAGATTTTAGAATGATGAATTCTACTTTTTCTAATTTTTACTGCAGGTTGTTTTAAGCTCGATGGCTGTGCTTAAGCTATTTTTGTGATTACAGTGTCTAACTTAACCGTAACTGCCGCAATGTAATGATTATCTAATCAAGTTTACCAGTGAAGTTATTTTTTTCGTTGATTATTAGAATTTATTATAATCAGTGAAATATGTTGGATGTTCTTTTGTTCAAGTTTTCATTCATCTTCTTGTTTTAAACTACACTTTGAACTTCTTTTGCCCGAAAACTTCAATTGAGTTTTCACTAAAAATAAGTTCAAAGTGTACTGTAGTTTAAAACAAGAATATAAAAAAAGTTTTTTTCCCATTATTATTGTCCAACAAAACCATTACCAGTGATTGCATTTATTTCCTAGCATAATGTCCCCATGCTTTTGTCTGCTGTGTTCCTGCTGATGCTGACTAATATAACGAATATATTATGAAGCTTTTTAATGTATTGTTTCTGCTATAATAAAGTCTAATGTAAATATTTTGTCAGTCATCTTTCATATTATCATCTACATACATCTTCACCTACACATCCACATTATAATAGACCATTATAGTACAAAGTAACAACTAATTTTTCACATTATTATAGATTATAGTACAAAGTAACAAATAATTTTGATGCTAAAAATTCGTAAAGAAAGAATTTTTCTTTAAATCTAAAATCTAAAGATCAGACTATTCAGAGTTCTCATTTCACTTTTACTTATTGCGTCGCTTCAGCTCAGCTGCTGAAGCAAGCATTGTGTTTGGTTCGTTTGTAACTAACTATGTTTGTAACTATGTTTGTATGTATGTCTGTGGACAAGCTAGCGGGCGTACCGATGAACCGATTTCGTTCAAACTTTACACAACTATGAGGTATGAGGCGACACCAAAGTGATTCGATTTTGGGCAATCTGCCAATTAAACTGTGCTTTCTAGAAGCCCATTTATGACATTCTTACTGATATTCAATGCACTTCAGCCAACAAGAAAAATCAATATTCCAACTAAGCAGCAAATATTGATTACTGGTTCTGAAACTGATATTGATTATTTTCTGTTATTGAAATAGTACTATTGTATGGCAACACATAAATCTTTTTGCTGGATATATTGATTCTGATTCATTCTGATGTTTTCTCCTCAAATTCATAAATTTCTTGATTGTAAAGTATACATCATTTCAGGATATATCTTAATTGCCCATAAGTCAACGTCGTTCTAGCGATACAGTGTTCTTTGAACACTTTTTATCTAGTTTTGAATTGTTACTACGCTGATATATGTTTGTTGTGATAAAATCAATGAAGATATATGGTTGTGTAAGGCCCATGGGCTCGGGAATTGGGTATTTCTGTATATTCTGATTATACTACCTATGTGCATTTGATAGGGATATCAATCTTCATACATTTCAACCGTAAGAAGAAAACAAAACCCCTAATTCAGCAGTGTCCCATTCATGTTTGCAGTTTATTCAAGCATTTTATCTTGTTTCTGTCCATATTCATAGTCTGCGACAAATTTGCGGAATGAAAGATGTGCGTTATCACATTCCAGTGTTTGCACCGACTAAGCGCAGATTAATTGCTTCCGACAGCATTACTTTTGATACCTTCATTATTAACTATCTTTCATTCAAATATTTTAACATCTTCGCAGGCCCATTTAAAAGATATAAACTGATGGTGATGCCTTTGAATCTTTTCTAAACAATTATTTGGTCCTTTTCTTATTGTAATACACATCTACATTTAGAATTTGGGTGCTTAATATGTTTTTTCAGTTGATAAATTCTAAATAGTTGAAGTATTTTTTTGTTTATTTTTTTTCCAATGCACAAAACGAACAATAGAATACAAACAAACAATACTTTATAAGTTGATAAATTCAAAATAGTTGAAGTATTTTTTATTTATTTTTTTATCCAATGCACAAAACGAACAATACTTAAATACTTAAATAACAAGACCAAAACATTTTTCTGTAAAAAGAAAAATTCAAAATAGTTGAAGTATTTTTTTATTTATTTTTTTATCCAATGCACAAAACGAACAATACTTAAATACTTAAATAACAAGACCAAAACATTTTTCTGTAAAAAGAAGAAAAACACTAACAATATAAAGAACCGCAAGCGTTGAAGTCTGTCCTTTACAAGGATTGCACATTTCACAGTACATAATCATTCACATTCACTTAAATTTTTTTTTTTATTGAAGTATAGAAAATAGAAAAAGAAATACATTTCAATTACATTACATTATTACCATCACTTACATTGAGTTTATTTGAATATTGTAGGATTTCACTCAAACTCAAATAACGCAACTCATACACAACAGGAAGAAGACTTGAGCTGATGAAGATCAACACCACAGCCAACACACCAGTCACAGTTGGTGGAGAGAGCCCATAAAGGAAGTGGAGTCTTTTGTCTATTTAGGAAGCATTATGGACAAGCAGGGAGGAACTGACAGAGACGTCACAGCCAGGATTGGGAAGGCAAGAACAGCATTTTGTCATGCTCAAGAATATATGGGCATCAGGGAGATCAGCATCAATGTTTCAACTCCAATGTGAAGTCTGTTCTACTCTATGGCTGCGAGACATGGCGAACAACAAGGACCATCCAGCGGAAGATTCAGACATTCTTCAACACGTGTATGATCATCCAAAATGTGCATGGGTTCACTCCAGCATAATGCACTTCATCGTCAAGTTTACTGGCAGAGGTAGACGACAAACCTTCCTCAGCATGTGCTCTCCCAGAGCTTCTCTGATACAAGTTGCCGTGATGCGCCTCAGAGTCCACGGGTTCTCCAGTTCTCTGTTTAGCAGCATGTCCACTTGGTTGCTATTCTTCCTTTTCTTTCGTGTTGTTGATTGGCCATTATTAGTGACACGACTTTCACTGATTGTTTGTCTTTCCTCAAGAAGTCGCCTTGTATCCCGCTTGGAAGAGAAGCTTCAGGCACTTGAGATTCCCCTTTCTAATGAGAATGATCAATGGACTCTTCCCAGTCTGGTGGTTCACAAGATGTGATACCAACGTCGGACAATATTGTATGAGCTTTTCTATAGCTGGTGTTACGTTTAACACACAAGCCGTAGTGAGAGGAGTGTGGCCCCTGCCATTTACCATCTTTACGTCAATTCGACGGCAGTACTTGAGGAAATAATCGAGTTTGGCAGCACAGCCGCTGCGCACAACCTTGTGTATTGGAGTCTCGCCACGGGCGCCTGTCATGTTCACGTCTGCTCCAGCACTAAGCAGCACGTCCAGCATTTCAATTTCCGTGTTGACATCAACTTGCTTTGCCTTGCGGGGCCACGTGCCCGTCATCATGTGAGAACAGTAGGCCACGGAACAATGAAGTGCCATAGCGCCGTTACGCATCCGTAAAATGATCATCCAAAATGTGCATGGGTTCACTCCAGCATAATGCACTTCATCATCAAGCTTAATTCTGGTAGAGGTAGACGACAAACCTTCCTCAGCATGTGCTCTCCCATAGCTTCTCTGATACAAGTTGCCGTGATGCGCCTCAGAGTCCATGGGTTCTCCAGTTCTCTGTTTACCAGCTTGTCCACTTGGTTGCTATTCTTCCTTTTCCGTCGGTTAGGATCGGCGCCGTATTGCATGAGTATTTTGACAACATGGAATCTGCGGTCTTCCACAGCTTTCTTGAAGCAGTCCTCATTCTGCTGATTCTCCATGTCGATCTGCAGCCGCGTTCACAGAGCATCTGGACGACCCGAGCATGGCCTGCAGCACAAGCCAGCCAAAGCGGCGTCTGATTTTCGTAATTCTTTATGTACATGTTTGCATCATTTTCCAAAAGCTTGGCACCACTTGCTATCTGACCTGCACTGGCTGTGTACTGACAACACGGTTGAATTTCAAAATCTTTGTTTTTTTCAACTACTAATTCTTCCATGTGTCTGGGTTGAAGATTCTTAATACCATTCGTAATTACCCTCGATTACATGAAACTGAAATTGAACAAAATAACATTCTGTAATCATAACTGCCTCATAACAAATGTACATGTAAGAAAATACTGAATTCCTACAACAATTGCATTATTAAACCAAACTATGTACATAGCATCTTATCTAGACTTAGCAGAGCTAACCACAAGTGTATACTGTAGATCAATACAATAAAGTACAATATTTGTTGTCATATAAAAAACATAGCATGGCTGTCTAGTGTCTACCTAATAGAAATACAAAATCAATAATGTATCAAAGTCAATAAAACTACATCAACACATTGTTTCAACAAGCTGTGTCTGTTTCACACAAGTCTATAGACATAACTTAATGTTCTTACATACCTCTGTGATAGAACTACTCTTTTATTGACACATATATTTTCAATCTACAGGAGAGCACAAGCCCTACTTCGTGTTTCTACTCCATCAGGAGACGCCCAGCCAGACAAATCAATAGTTCACAAAATTAATATACTTCACAAAATCAATAGTTCAAAGCAAGAAGCTAGGTGGACAGCACACACACACACAAGGAGGTGCTGCCACCTGGTAGTAGAATTGTTAATACATGTAAGGCTACTGCCAGTACACTCCCGCATTTATCAAAATTTCCAAGATCTTGGGATCTTTGTAAGCTGCTGCCTTGTGAAGAGGGGCGTTTCGGGCATAAAAGAAGGCTCCACGATGGTTCACATCACTATCCATATCAACAAGCAGCTGAACTGCTTCAGACTGTTCATGGTTTACAGCATAATTGAATGCAATCATTTCAGAGCCTCTCGTTTTATTTCCTACATCAAAACCTTTCTCAAGAAGTATATGAATGATATCAACCTGGCCATACTTAGCAGCTACATGGATTGCTTGGAGTCCTTGAGTATTATACTGCCAAATATTTGTCCCGAAGTTTATCAAAATTCTAGCAATTTCTTTTTTCTTTTCAGCTATTGCTAAATGCAATTGTGGTTGGTTTTTATTTTAGTGGTTTATGTCCTTTTGAACTGAAGTTAGCACTTGTTCAAACTCTGCTACTTTCCCTTCTTTTATCAATTTTGGAAGTTTTTTTTTCATTTTCTTTATCCATTACCTGTTTATTTCTGTCATCTTCTTCGCACTCCATATTTGCAGCATCAAATACATCAGCTGCATCCCAGTTTTCAGACATTACAGCATGATTAGCTTTAGAGTTTGCAGCTATTTCCTCTAGCTCATCCTGTTCAAGTTCATCATCCCATCCTTGATTAATATTGTCATGAAATCTTCCAGCCATTTGACTTTGTTATGAACAGCACAAAAATAAGAGAATTTACAAGCTGTCTTTCTGGAAAAATCTTGCACATGAAGTTGGGCAGCCCCATTTACTCCATTATAAGTTTAAAATCGTACGTCAAACGTAACTCTAATGGCAGTTTTCAGCCGATTTTGACAGGTTTCCATTGTTTACAAATTGTACGATTTTCTCCATCAAAATACAATGCATAGGCACAGTGACAGTATCGGAAATTATGACAGAATCATTAACCAACCTCTATTCTAGCATTCCATTACTCTTGCAAACTTAGAAACTTATTTACATGTGTTTTATTAGCAGATTTATCGGCGACCTTTTTCAAATTATAAAAAGGAGTTGGTTTAAAATTGATTTGGTTCTGTCAGACCATTGAATCTCGAATGGGAAAACCCGTGGACCAATTTTGTTAGAAATCAATCTTTATATATTTCAAGTTTCATATATGTCCCACTTTTAGTTTAGAAGATATTATCTGGCAAAGTTAGTGAAAAATGTAAACAATTTCGAAAGATCTGAAGCAGATTACTAGTTTTAACCGGTTCACTGGTTATGATGCAATCCACTTCTGGGTAAGCAGTACGTCATTCTCTGAATCTCGTATGGGTTTTATTGATTGGCAGGATTTTAACCTTACAATGGGAAGATATATTTGCTGCCGACGCTAACGCTTCGTGTACACATTCTTGAGTACTGTTGGCGGGTGTGGCAGTTAGTAAAAGACAAGCAAATAAGTAACACTGTGTTGTTTTATTAGAACATAACAATCATCAATGAGCTAATTATTGTCATTAATGAGTAAAAGAAAAAGTTAATCTTCTGCAATACTGCATTAAGAATCAAGGGTTTTATATATTGTGAAATTGAATTTGAAAAATTGTCGGGGTGCCCTTATTACTAATATAAACATTTGTTTTTGTTTGAAAGTTGTTTTTTGTAAGTGCACTGTGCGCTTAAAAGAACGAATACGGTAATCATAAAAAATGCACAAACAAAATATCAGAATATTACATGACTTTGAAAAACATTTTATTTCAAACATGCAATGTGAAACCAGTTAATACTTAACATAAAAACAAAATAGACACCCTAAACAAACACAAACGTTAATCACTACCTAGCCATAGATCTTGACTTTAATAAGATTTTTTTTATTTTTTTTTATAAACTGAAATTCATTTTTAACGGTTATTAATATACACTTTTTCAATTCTACTTAATGTACGTAAAATCTTTAATCACAACACTATAATTTTCGAGGTATATTGATAGCCTCTTTTCACCTATTTGTATAAAAAGTTACAAATATATAAGCTACATAAACAAGCTAAACATCACAATAATAGACAAAATATTTAACCATAAAACTTTGATCACTTCATGTGAACTTATTTTTGATAAAACCTATGCGAAAATGTCTATAACAATAAACCATGAACAGGAGAGCAGCTTGAGCAGTTATCTCCATATATCATTGGCAAACAAGTGACACTTAAAAGCAGCAATCATCATTGTGTTTGTTTCTCAATCCCATTCCTGGGTTGGATATTGCTTCATCAACATGAAAGCTTCATTTCCCACACTTCTTTAGTTTTATTCACATATTAATCCTGAGTCTAACTACTACTTTAACCCCATTACACATTTTCCTGCTATGTTTTGAGCATATAAACATCCGTGTGTCCAAGATAGGAATTAATAGCACCAATTGATGTGTTATCTGGTGGTATTGTCTTGAGTACTAAAATCTAATGCAAAATTCTTTCATGATTTCAATATATTTATATTTATTTTGTGGTGTAGCCATGATGGAGGGAAAACATCCCATGGTGCTGATAAAATACTATGGCAATTCTCGTAGGGTCTTCGCTGAAAATACCAAAACATTGGTGATTTTAAATTACATGTACATGAAAGAGTCCTCCTTTACTGACTTACTTAAAATGTTCGAAGTTAATATTGTCATTGGCTGTAGAATATATATTATTACAAAAAAACTTTTTCTGCAAAACTGGCATGAAAATACATAGTCTAATAAAGTTTAGACACATTTTTACTAAATATGCAAAGCGTGATTAAAAATAAAAACTGGAATAAAAATAGAAATTCATTTCTTTTTCGTTGTTTTTCTTATGTTCCAAATATCGTTCACAACTATCAGTCAACATCCATATTTTTTATACATATCTGTAAATATTGTGCAACAATTACAACACTATTAATTCTTCTGCATCTTACCAATCCGCTTCTGCCACTTTGCTGGAGGCGTGCACCTCCCGGCTGCACACCTCGAACATGACGGAGCCAGTCGGGAGGACGAGACCCAACCCGCCAGTCTGTGGAAAACAATAAAAAACTTTTACCTCTGTTCAAAGTCAGCTGATCCGTGGAGACACATTAGATATTGAAAACAATGCATTTTTTTTTTTTTTTTTTTTTTTTTTAAATAAAAAACTGATGAAAAACTCAAAAGTTTTGCAGAAACATTCATGACATAGAAACCATAGATTGGTACTAGCTATAAAATGTTTGGTAGACCTTTAATATTTTAAGTTTTAACTGGAGTAGTACTGAACATTAGTAGAATGCATAAGTTGTCTGTAGAGCATTGCTATTATAGCTAGACTAAATTCAGAGATATTTATTATTTATATTTATTATATTAGATAGATAGTAATAATATAATGCATATAGCTAATATGTGCAGACTAACAGATATTCAAATCCGATACTAAGAAATTACACAGTTATTTTATTCGTCAGTAGGTGGTACTTCTCATGTCTCCAATTGTCTTTTTCCACTTTTCTCAAATCTTAATTTTGTTTACTTACTATTAACTTTATATTTATTCAATGTAGATTTTTCAAAAAATTATTTCAGTAACTATTCAGTACAATATAAGATTGTAATTTTGTAAGTTTATTCTATAAGTTTAGATTGATTCCTGATGAGGCCGTGTAAAAAAAATGGTGAAAATATTTGAAACTAAATTCTAAAAAAATCTAAATTAAAATCTACATCAAATAAATATAAAGTAAATAATAAGTAAACAAAATTAATATTTGAGAAAGGTGGAAAAAGACAATTGGAGACACGATACTAAGAAATCCTTGGAGTACATAAATAATTTTGCTCACTGCGTTGAACATGAAATGAAAAAGACTGAAAAGGCAGCAGATTTGAAATCAAACGAACTATACACTTGTTTTGTAATGGAAATGTTAACGTACGATCTTTAGTAGGACCAAAACCGCCGTCAGCACGTGGTACAACTCACCTTGTCTGCCCCCTCGTTGTCTGCGAGGACGAGGCGAGGCAGCACGTGGTACTGCTGCTTGCCGTCCCACAATCCCCGGCTGCTGTCATCAGATGCCTCACTCGCAGCCCGCTCCGGCTTACGCAGCGTCACAATCTGAGGGAAAGGTCATGGTCAGTGGCCGGACAAACTTTGATAGAAGCAATGTCATGTGTTCTGATGTATGAACATATGATGCGTTCTGTGCTTTCTGAATATTCCTTTCATTTAGAGAGCGTAACAGAAAATCTAGAGCTATTTTAATAACATGCAATACAATTCACCTCCTCACAATCTGACAGCAATATGCAATAAAAAGTTACTGTAAAACTAGAATATTTCCTGGCTATTAAATTTTGCAATTTTCATCTATGAATTATTTGGTGACTTTAATTTTGCGGTTTTGGTCCATCCAGCACCTATTTTACATAGGCTATTAATGTTTGCTGACTATTTAAGTTTGCGTTTTTGCACCTATCCACCCAATTCAAAAATAAAATCGTGCGCAAACATTTCTAGTTTTACAGTACTGTAAAACTAGAAATATTCGCGCACGATTTAATTAGCGAATTTCGCGGGTGGTAAACAAACCGCAAAATTAAATAACTCGCAAACATTAATAGCCCGCAAATATTTTTTACCGCACCACATATTACTACCTTTACAGTAGAAACTGCGGACTTTCGGGCGACGTTTCATAGTGCAAGTGACGTACATCGAGATCTAGCGATGCAGAACAAATACCAGTATTCATGTGCAGTACACTACTGTGTTGATTTTCGGTGTGTATATAAAACCTAAAATAATTTGGCCAAACAACTTTCATACATTCATTTTTCAAGAACACAATGTTGCTTCTAATGATCAAGATGTTTTTAATCTGCCACATGATTCCAATACAGCCGTGGCTGCTGCTAATGCAAATGTTGTGAATGTGTTAAAGGCTTCATCTTCTCTGCTGGGAAGCGACGTACTACACGTGGACCGTACAAGGTTCACCTTGTCATATTACTTTGTCATATTTACTTCACGTATTAATAAAAGATAAAATTGAAAAGTTCTATTTATTAATTGTTAACCTGTGCTGAATAATTCAGCTGAAATATTCTTATAAAAATTCCACATTCTTAAAAACCGCAAAATTGAATAGCCGCGAAATAATTTACGGATCGAAATCGCGTAATTAAATAGCCATGAATATTTCAAGTTTTACAGTATGCTCTGTGGCCGAACAAGTATGGTTTGATAGAAGTAATATGATATGTTCTGGGCTTTCTGAAAATTCCTTTCATTTAGACAATGTAATAGAAAATCTAGAGCAATTTGAATAACATGCAATAAAATCCTAACTGGTCTCTCAGGCTTCTGCAGTCACAATCTGAGGTAAAGGTTATGCTCAGTTGCCGAACAAGCTTTGATAGAATCAATTTGATTATTCACATTATTCAATTATTTGAATGCATTACCTGCTTTTCTTTATAAAAAAACCCCTCTAAAATTCTTTTTTTTTAAAATCGATTTCAAACTCTACAGGTTTCTTTTCAAAAAAAATAAAATGAACACCAAAGTTTATCTTTCTATAGAGTTCGAAATCTATTTTTAGAGTTTGTTTCAAAAGAAAAGCAGGTAATGCATCAAAATAACTGAATCATGAGACCCACTGCTTTATACCATATAACGAAAATCAACTGGACACTATATGAGTATTATTCTTGTATGATATCTGTTGTGTGATTTGAATCAAAAATTGTTAAAAATAATTATTGTTTCAGAGGCAAGTGGCCCATCTTACTTGACAAATTGCTTGTTTTCAAAATATATGTGGAAAAATATTTTTATTTGTCTTATTCCATATGTTGATGATCAACAGCTTTACTTTTGTCTTGTATATCTCATCAAGACTTCAAAATTTTCAGAAATAGAACAAGACTCAAACTGTTCGTACTGAAATAATAATTGATGTCAGGCATGAAAAAATTATGCATGAATTAATAGGGTGAAGACAAAATTACAACGCCCGTCAAGGTTAACAAAAAAAAAAAAACACCATTTAAAATTATGAAGAGGATAAAATATCATCTTGGTAGTAATCCTATGAGCACAACTATTGACCACTTACCGTGCTGCAGCCGTTTACCATGTCCTTTTTATCTTGATGGTTGTGGGCACAATAATCCATCCCCACCGTAACTCCGACCACGGTGTACCTGAAAACACATTGCCAGATTACACCAACAATGTTTCATATCTAATACTTTGTATTAATTTCTTTTGCTACTGTTAATCATGGTCAAAAAGATGCTAAATAAATATTAAAAAGTATTAATTTACAATAGTTTTCATTTCAAATGCTTTTGAGTTATACTCCTTTTCAAATCAAGTCAACACTTAAAATGAATAAAAAATATAAAAACCAGTACAATGTACAAAATACACATTAAGATTGTGCAAAATTAGCAGAACATTTGAATATAGAACCAACAATGTTATTATTGAAGACTAAAAAAATTTCCTCCTCATTTTTGAGTGTATTTTATGATGCAATCTCATACACAAACTCACGGAATGAGGATGCATTTTGACACATGTGGATATAAAATATTGAGAATGTTCATAAAAAATTTGTACAAATTTAATAAAAAATCTATGTAGGGTAACGTAACCAGAATTCGGCCCCTGTAGTGAAAAATACTATTGTTTTTCATTCAAATAACGGTGATTTTTGCAGTAAATTGGATTATAAAATATATAATCTGTCAACAAAAGACCATCACAATGATCATGATATATTTTTCATTAAGACTTTTCATTAGGCCACAACTCGACAATTACACAGAATCTGTAAGGTCCATGTCATGTAGAGCTAAAGTTACCTTCCAGTTTTTGGCCCTAGTAAGTTTTAGTTTATGACCCTCCTACAATCTACTAAAATGTTCATGATTTCTAAATATTTTGTTTTGGACGAATGTGCATGATCAGTTTTAGTTGATTTTTTGTGGAGGTTTAAAACATAATCACAAGGCTTTAGTTCGAAAATATAGAGGCTGATTACTGAAACGTGAGGGGCCAAACTCTGAATTCATAGATAAAACCATTTTTGTCAATAAACGAATTTTCTTCAGGAAATAACATTTCGCCAATATAACTATCTACGAGTCGCGTTGTAGTTTGATACATTTCACCCAGTTTGTTTGCATTTGGTTTCTATGACATGATTTCAGTTTTCGGCCCAAATCATGAATCCAGATGGTAAGAACTGGCGTACGTTTGCTTCCGCGGCCGAAGCTGAGCCTGCAGTCCCTCCCGGTCAGTGCGGTCATGTTGCGGTGGGCGTCAGGACACGCTTGCTGGAACAGTGGGGCCAGGTCCCCAGCCAGCCGGGACAGCGAACGGCCCAGGCGCTTCTCCTACAGGAGGGGAAGCAGGGGAAATGGCATAGTTAGGGTACTTTCGAAAAGTTGGAAATTCCAAACTCTCTTTTGAGATTGTAAAAGTTGGTTCACTATATGATTGTGTTTGTGATAAGCTACACAGCAAGTTTGGTTTACACATATTTCATTTCAAACATGAAAAATGATTTGGCATAGCAAAAAGCGACTTGAGCATTCTTCGGCAAGTTTTATGGTTAGTATAAAACACCATAACTTGTCACCAAAGTGCAAGGGAAATTCGCGGATCTTATTTAACTGAACATCAAATTCCCACATGTCCCCAAATTTCCCAGGGCCGTACGAACCCTGTAAAATGCTCCCGCTTGTCTCTATTCTCGTACCTGCTGTGGGTCTCCCTTGAGCCTGAACTTGCGTGGTTTCTGCCGGCTCTTCCTGAACTTGCAGCCACGGGTGTAGGAGGACCAGGAGCAGCCAAAGGAGTAGCAGGCGCCGCGCCCACCCCACAGCCAACACCGCCCGCACGCAGGCGCGAGGAGCGACCACACCTGGTCACAGAACACAACCCTAACTTAGAGGTTAGTACACAGATGTGAACCCGTCAGCGTTGAAAATCTTAATCACAGCCATGAAAAATCTTAATTTTCAAGCAAAAATCTTAATAAAAAATATAAAAAATCTGAATAAAATCTTATTGTTTTTCTACTTATAATAAACAATAATAAGGGAAATACTAGTATATTTACTAGTATTGTAAACTACTATGGGGTGAAAGGAAAAAAAGAAATGATGATTGGAAAAAAATCTAGATATCACAGAAATCAATTATAAAAATATCACCAAAAACCAACAAGAATTGATAAAGTAGTTAATATTTAGATTAACAAGCATTTGCCATTTACCCCTCTGTCACAGGCTTCATCTTATAAGTCCATCAAATGGCATTTTGAAGCAGTGTCATCGTGATTAAAAATAGATAACCCTATTAGGTATGATAGTAGATTATACATTTTACTGTTACTTTAATATTCTAAGCATATTAAAAGAAGTTTCAACAGATTGACACCAAAGTAGCCATATTGGAAAAGAGCGCACCTGCTGGCCATACTAGTTCCCTAGGCAACATGCATTTATCACAACGCAAATACAGCAGTGTGCAAACACGTTTTCTCGCACTAGATAAATTACCTTCGTGAACCAGTTGAAGTTATTTTGTTTGTTACAAATAAAGATTGCGTTATGAACGCATATTTCTCTGACACTAGTAAAATCCCGTAATAAACCAATGTCCCGGACGTAATGAATTTTCAGGGGTCAAAAATTGTAAAAATACAGGAAAAAAATGTAAATTCACATCTCTGTTAGTAATAAGTCACTCTACCACTCACAATTCAACACTCACTGACGTTGCGGCTTCCATCACGGAGCCTTTGACCAAAGTGACGTCACATTGGCGCGAATTTGATATCGGCAAGGTGGAGTTCACTTCGGTCAAAGGCTCCGTGATGGAAGCCGCAACGTCCGTGTGTGTTGAACTGTGAGTGGTAGAGTGACTTATTACTAACCTCTATGGATATTCCTACCACTAATAATAGTCTGCATAAAGATATAACCCTAACAGTCGGACACACGCGCGTAGAGCGACCGCACCTGGTAACATAACACAACCCTAACATACGGAATTGATTTGGTGACACTACCGCTTACTTTAAACACGAAACTTGACGTTGCGGTCACCATCGCGGGACCTTCAACAGAAGTGACTTCTTCTGGTTTTTCTTGATGACGATGTCACATTGGCGCTTCGTCTGCTCTTGCCATGGTTGAGGTTGAGCTGCGGCTGGTGTTTGTAGATTTCTATCACCTCTACGATCTTCCTTCGTGTTTAAAGTGAGTGGTAGTGTCACCAAATCAATTCCGTATGGATATTCCTACAACTAAGAACTGTCTACATAAAGATAACAGTCGAACACACTTGCGCAGACCGCCGCACCTGGTAACGTAACATAACCAGCGTGGGAAATGGCTGCCTGCCCGGTGGCCCGAGGCTGGCAAGTTAACTATTGGACCTGCAAGTCTTCAGACTTACTGCCCGGTTGTCTGGCAGCTTTATGACCCCATATTTTAACATACTTTTGTCATAATAACAAATATAATCTCAAAGGCCGCAAAATGGCTCCAGGGCTCGATTTAGCTGCTGGCCTGCTGACCCATGGCCAGTTAAAGTGGTCTCGGGCCAGTTGAAAAAAGATGAATACTGGTGTCCAAAAAGTCACCAATAGAACTGTCAAGACCATGAAATCAGCATTATAGCATTTTATACTATATTCTCTTTTTCGCTGCTTTATTCATCAAACAAATCAAATTAATAAAATATTCTACTAGTTTCAAGATATTCAGTCTCCTTTTCAATAAAAAACAAATGAAATTACATATTAATAACAATATCAAGTCAACATAAATCCCCATAAGTATTTTACATTATCTAATTTCTATATGTTATTCAACGATCTGTATCTACTATGTCTTCTTAACTTTATAACTCCCCCCTAATTTCTCAACACTTGAAACATCTATATAATCAGGTTTACAAAACAAAACTTAGCTAGAGCTCTTTTAAGTCATCTACACAATGCACCCTAACCACTTGTTTGTTTCAGATCTACTATTTACATATGAATTTACACAATGAAATGCACCCTACAAAATGTCTTATAATCCTAGATCTAATCAAATAAATTTCTGAACATCATTCTCCTGACACCAGGTTGGTAGTGGTCTAATCTGCTATTAAGTATAGTGCTGCATAAATAAACCACGATTGTACCTGCGGTTGGTGGGCGTGGCACGGCTGGGCAGGGTCTGTGTG
Organism: Streblospio benedicti; assembly: GCA_019095985.1. Classification (NCBI taxonomy): domain Eukaryota; kingdom Metazoa; phylum Annelida; class Polychaeta; order Spionida; family Spionidae; genus Streblospio; species Streblospio benedicti. The sequence goes on along the minus strand of CM032664.1, from coordinate 43,221,509 downwards.
AGGAAGGTGTATAGCTCGTCACATTTCTTCTCATCCACGGCTTCCCAAACCACCACCGCCACCTGGTGCAAACACAAACAATCTCAGTTGATGACACCAAAATTTGCTCAAATGTTGTTTTTTTGTCAAAGTTTACGAAAAATGTGCTAGCCACATAAAAGCCATGGACAAGATGGCTGCCAGATAACCCTTTAATTCACCAAATTCGTCAATTTATCGATATTGGCAATGGACTAGTTGGTTACTTTTGGTGAGAATATGCTTAAGTGTTAACTTTTTACAAATATGCTTGTATACCGTATACGACCATCCAAGTGCCAACCCTTGTGTAACAGCCCCCCCCTTCCCTTTTCTTAAATGTCCTTAAGAATTATGTAGTGACTGCTCTCTCGTGTAACAGCCCAACCCCCCAGTTTGAGAAAATTTCAATTTAACGGCCTTGGGCTCTTGGATGATCATATACGGTAATCAATGAACTGTAGCCAATACTGACCACGGTGCATGCTGCGGGGCAGGTGTGACCGGGGCGTCGCCGTGACAGCACCAACACTCGCTCCTTCGGGCTGCGACGCATCACAGGCTGGAAGGACAGCCACGTGAGACGTGAGGGGGCAGTAGACAGCTCGGGCAATTTTCACAAAATTCGGGCATTGATTCATGCATATGGCCCTCAAAACCATGACATATTTCTTCAATATATGCCCCTGGGCAATTAAGTGGGAACGTTTTTTTTTTGCAAAATGACCACATTAGAAATAAGGATGGCCAATTGTCTTACACTTTCACATGATTAAAGCACTTTTGGGTTCATCAAGTATGAATCAGTTCTACAACTTTTCACCTTGTCAGGGTTAGAAAACCCCCAATGTTTGACAGACTTGTATCAAAAATATAGCGGTCTAATTTTCAAATAGAATACATATTCATAAAGCCAAGAATTTTTATCATGATATATAAATCTGTAACAAAAACGTATGTTGAATATTTTAAATTTTCATATTTTAAAGCTTGTAAAGAGACTGGACCAATCCATGTGGTCAAGAAAGAAAAGGAAAGATGAAACTAAGAAAAAAGCAGTGAGAGAATTTTATCGTAGAAATGAGAACACCACACCTTCCATTGTACAAATGTCACCTAAAATTCATGAGTTTTTGTACAACTATTCTCTTAACCAATGTTACACAAATATATTTTCTGTCATAAAAGTATCCAATTATATACTAACTAGAGTATTCTCAACATATTATCCACTGAAATGACATTTGTTATAATTAAAAAAATAAAGGACGTGCCATCTAAACATGTATTCAAAGAAACATGGAGTACCAACTTAAAAATTCAATCAAATAAACGCATACCACAAGAAAGGCAGTTGTTTGTTGTATGTGTCCTCCTATTTAGGAGCTCATTATTATCTTCAATGTTCAATCACTGTGCAATGTTCAATGATATAATTGGAGTCTCATTCAAATAAATAGTACTTCAAATAGTTAATGAGTGATCATCGTACTGATGAAAAACCTTTTGAATCAAGTGACATTTGAGAAGCTGATGCAAAGCAACATCGATCAAGTTTACAACAGTTTTGGCACATTTGCCAGCCTCAACTGATGACAAAAATACTAGAAACTTACACAAAGAAAATGATGAAACATTTACTAAATTGTGTGAATGTCTGCTCGATTTCTTTACACAAGATATGACCATAAATGAGATTGATGGAAAATCTAATATTGTTACATTCAAGAAGCAGACTGAATCTATTTTTACGTAATGCATATATGGATCCAAAAGCAGCTTCTGCAGGAAGTTATGCAATGTCATCATGCAAGCTGCAGGAAAGCAAGGCCTGCTTGTTATATTTGGGTTAGAGATCTAGTGTAACTTTTCTGTAAATTATACACTAGATTCCAGAAAAAAATGCAAAAAAAATGCATCACATTTTCAAAAATCTGGGGTAGATCCCCCGTGCGAGAGCACTCCCCACCCATGCGCCTACAGCACTGCATACGTCGTAAAGTTCTTCTTTTACTCTCTCAGTTTCAACCTATGCACTATTAGATCCAGGATCTACCAACACTTTTTGTTCTTCAAAACTAATGAAAATGCTTAATCTCAAAGGTCATAAGACAACATTAACGCTCATGACCATGAACAGCACAGATGTCATTCAGCAAACAGAAGTTGTAAGCCTAGACGTATCCAATGTGTATGGCCATAAAACTGTTAACATGCCAAAGGTATTGTCAAGACCAAATCTGCCAATTAATGCAAACAGCATTTCAACAGTTGATGATTGCAATCTTTATCCTCATCTTCATGGAATAGACCTTCCAAATGCAGACATATCTGAAGTTCTTCTACTGATAGGGCAAGATAACCCAGAAGCTCTTATGCCGCAGCAAATCATCAAAGGCAATAGAAATGAACCATACACAACAAGGTCAGTACGTGGCTGGTCTCTTAATGGTCCCTTGGTGGCAAGAAGTGGAACCCATCAGTCAGCCACCTTCTTCATCTCTACACAGATCTCCAACGATGATTTGTCCGCTGGAAGTTGAACAATTTTGGAAATGTGATATGCACGGACTTTGCAGATGAACAGTGTATGTCAATCAACGATAAACGAGTAGCGGATATGTGGTGGAAAACATCTCGTCTTGTAGATGGCCATTATAAAATGAACATCCCATTCAAAGATACCAAACCACAACTACCACCTTCTAAAGCTGTTGCAGAAGTGAGACTTCGCTATCTTAAACGAAAGCTAGAAAAGAATGAGCCACTGAAAAGGCATACACTGAAAGTATGAATTCCTTACTCTCTAAAGGCCATGCTGTACCAGTCACAAATATAGACCGAAATGACGGAAGGTATCTTATTTGCCCCACCATGCAGTGATTAACCCCAACAAAGAAAAAATACGAAAAGTGTTTGATTGTGCAGCAAAGGTCAATGGCGTGTCACTCAACAGTCGAGTACACCAGGGTCCAGATGTTACCAACAAGCTTATTGGTGTGCTATTAAGCTTTAGGCAAAATGCAGTTGCTCTAATGGCCGATATAGAAGCAATGTCTCACCAGGTTGTTGTATTTGAAGAGGATCAAGATGTTCTTTGTTTCCTTTGGTGGCCACAGGGTGATACATCCAAATATCCCCAAGTTTACAGGCTTACACGGCATCTATTTGGTGGATGTTGATCGCCTTCATGTTGGTGGAAACTAGGTAGAGTCCAGGAAACTATGAATGAAGATGTTAGGTCAGTGAAACTGAAAACATCATTGGGAGTTATTACGAGACCTATAACCAAGGTGTGCCTCCTGGAAGAGACAAGTGTAAATGATGAAATGTAGAGATGAAGCATCAGCTTATTAAGGTGTTCAGAAAATGCCTCGGAATCCTCATTTGGGGAGTGTTATGGACAAACTATGTAAATGTGTATATTCTACTGTGTATAAACAAACCTATGTAATATGTACATATATCCATTCATGCATGCTAATATGTACATGTGCATACTACCTGTATATTAATCTTCATGATTTGGTATGAGGGACAATACTGTATATATTTTTATGAATCTGTCATTTCTGATTGCGAAACTTGATTAGTACAGAATGAAACTAACCTTGGAAGAGACAAAAAAAGTAAGCTATATGATTTTACATGTTATTGTAATTTGGAACCTTTGTTGAAATGTATACTAGTAATATGTATACATAAGCAGTTGCATAAGACCCAAACCCCTCATATTATGTCTTGTTCACGTGCAGAAAATTTAAGGAAAAAAGAATTATTGTGAATGATTCTTTATTATGATAATGAATGTGATAAATGAATACGAAAGATGGTCATAAAGTTTAAAAAAATATTGGTATGAGGACGCACACAAGTAGTATAGAGAGAACTCTATATAGTTCTAGACACTATAAGCCAATAGTGGCTGTCTCCATTAACATCTTCTTTTTAAAACGCTCCTGTATAATAGAAAA
>CM032664.1:43173209-43186487 GCA_019095985.1 Streblospio benedicti | reverse complement strand
AGGGACTGCCCATTATTTATTGCCGGAGGGAGTGTGAGGATTTGGTCGGATGTTCATGTACAAAATTCATGACCCCCCCCCTTATTTTTATTTACAAAAAGGCAACCCCCCTATTTATTCATGTACAAAATAGGTGACCCCCCTTATCAAATGTTTTTTTGCCAAGATTATATTATATAAATTAGTAGAGGAACTGCTAACGCTATGGGCAGTTTTCCGAAACGTCCCACTCACTATGTAATTTTCTTCATAAATAATGAATACATATATGATATTTTAACAGATAGTTTAAGTACAGTTCATGTTCTATCTTTTATCGATAATTCAGTACTAAATTGGTCCAAGTATTATATTTAAAACAAATGTTTTGATGGTCGTTTCCACCTGTACAGGTTCGACGTACGAAATATCGCTGCCATTATGGGCATTTCACGAGATGTAGTGGTGACTACCGTAAAACGCCTCCCCTATTGCAAACACCACATACCAGTTTGCCTGAACTATGGTTACTAATGTTCAAGGGCAAATATGTATATCAAAACTTATTTTTTCCTTAAGTAAACATATTGGCAATTTAGTTCAGAGATCGTTTCAAGACGTTCCACAAGTTTAATCAGCCCGACAGAAATCTGACTACATGCGGATGTTTGTCGAGCTGATGACCATGTACCCCACGAGTGGGCTCGGTGGTTGGTAGACAGATTGACCGGAAAGGCACAAGGAGCGCTGCTCAATATGACGCTCGAGCAGCGGAGCGACTGGCCAACTCTAGTTGCGACCCTCAATGCTCACTTTCATGTGGAATTTGAGGCGAGGGCAGCCGAGGAAGAGTTGATCACCCGGAAACAAGGGAACAAAGAATCAGTGCGAGACTTCATCTCCAACCTTCAAGCGCTCACGAGGCGAGCATTTGGCAAAGATCTTGCAAAGAGGGGGGGGCTGTGGTTAAAGCGACTCAAACTCGGGTTGAACACAGCCTCGCTCCGCAGAACCTACCACAACGTGATGCTGCACCCTGGGGCGACACTCACCATAGTGACCTCAGAGCTCGTTTGCCGGGAAGGGCGGGATGATCCGTCCAGGTACCAAGCGAACATCGTCCAAGAGAAGGAGCAAGACAACGCCAAGAAACCTCAGCACCCCTCAGTGGAAGACACTGTGCACAAGGTGTTGGCAGCGCAAGCAGCGACTAAAGATAAGTAGCCGACAGGAGATGATGCCACGAAAAGCAACCCCACCTCGCGCCGTGGGCGCAGGGGCGGGAGCAAGACCGGGTCAGCCGACAGTCGCAAGGAGGCGAAGGACTACTCCACCCTACAGTGTTGGAACTGCGAGAAGACGGGTCATCTCCGTACGCGCTGTCCGGCTGCCTCAGAAAAAGACAAAGGAAAGTGGCTAGAGATCGCGAGACTGAATTTCAAGAAGCAAGCGGGCGTGAGTGAGGGGCCTGTCGCGAAGTCAAGCGCGAGTTCCGGCAAGCAGCAGGAAAACTAGCTGGGAGGGTGACAGAGTCGCGAGTCTCCCCTGCCGCATTGTATACAAGCGACACAAGAGCAACAGGGCCTAGCCATTTGGTGGTGGATTGTCCCTCGATTCGACCCCTTTTGGTTCAGGAGTGCTGCCTGAATCAAGTCCTGACTTCGCCGGGAACTCGGGGTTAAGTGCCTCTGTTGTTCCCGACAAAGACACAGCCAAAAGACCCAGTCCAGAACCGTCTGGTGACAGACCACGTCGTGCCAGGTCGAAGAAGACACGCACCAGAGTGGAAGGTGGGCCAGGGAGGACCGGTATCATCTTCACTTGTCCGGGCGATTCCCCACCGAGAGAGGCCTGCGGCGAAGTGGCAGAGAGTGTGATGAACAGTCGATCGGGAGGGGGGATGCGCATTTAATCTTTCCCAGACCTGTATAGTGACGAGCGCTGGTGTGAGGGATGTGGACTGGGGAAAGGATGGGAAGGGAGAAGCATTTAATATGTTTTTGATCTCATCCGTTTCAACCAGAGCAGCAGCAGGAAGGGGTTTGCATTAATTATGGGCCTGCTTAGATGGGGATATGGTAGAAAGGGTTTGGGAGAGAAGAGAGGGGATGTTGGAAGGAATTAAGGGTAGGGATGTGTGGGACATGTTATCTGCTCCGCACGTGTTTACCATGGGTAGCAGTAGCTGGTGGACTGATATTAGAGGGATCAATCATTGCCATATTTAGTACATTTAGTGTGTAAATGGCTGTGGCATATGACGATGGGAGGACGGTGATGGAGGTGTATTTAATCTGTCACAGACCTGTATACTGACGAGAACTGCTTCGAGGGATGTGGGACAGGAGGAAGGATGGGGAGGGAGGAGCATTTAATGTGTTCCGGATCTCATCTGTTTCAACCCAAGCAACGGTGGGTAAAACAGCTAGTCTATATATATAAAGGAAGAGGCGATTTTTTTCGTCACAAAAGGCTTTTTAACCACAAGACGTACACACTCCAAATTGTGTATGTACAATCAGGACAACTTGCTGGTCGTTATAATGTCACATTTAAAACCAAATATACTGGTTTTATTGATAAAAACAAGAAAAATGAATTTTGTAGAGAGGTTGCTTACAGGGCCATGTTTGTTATAGGTACGTAATACGTTAAACGTTTGTATATGTCAAACATACGTTGCACGTCACACGTACAGTCATACAACGAGGGAGCTGGGAAGGGTGGTGATGGTGATGGAGGTGCACTTTATCTGCTCCAGACCTGTTTTGAGGAGGGTGTTGGCAGAAATGGTGTGTGTGTCCATATGGCGGGGGGGGGGCATGGCTGGTGCCCATATGGGGTGGGGGTATGGCTGGTGGTGAGTCAGGCAGGAGTATTTAATCTGTTCCAGATCTCATCAATTTCAACCCGAGCAGAAAGGGGGTGATTGACATTTAATGGTCTGCACGTGTTTTGCACGGGTAGGAGTAGCTGGAGGGAGGGATGTTAGAGGGATCAAGCATTGACACATACATGTAGTGTGTGTATGGCTGTCACATATGACTGTGGGAGGAAGGTGATGGAGGTGTATTTACTCTTTCCTAGACCTGTGTAGTGACGGGAGCTGGTGTGAGGGATGTGGGACAGGGGAAAGAATTGGAAGGGAGGAGCATTTAGTATGTTCCAGATCTCTTCTGATTCGACCAGAGCAGCAGCAGGAAGGAGGTGCATTAATTGTGGACCTGTTAAGATGGGGATGGGGTAGAGAGGGTTGGGGAGAGAAGAGAGAGGGGTGGGTGGAAGGAAGGGTAGGGATGAGTGGGACATTTAAACTGCTCCGCACGTGTTTACCATGGGTAGCAGTAGCTGGGGGAGGGATATTAGATGGATCAATCATTTCCATATTTAGTACCTATACTGTGTGAATGGCTTTGACATATGATGATGGGAGGACGGTGATGGAGATGTATTTAATCTGTTACAGACCTGTATACTGACAAGAACTGGTTCGAGGGATGTGGGACAGGAGGAAGGATGGGGAGGGAGGAGCATTTAATGTGTTCTGGATCTCATCTGTTTCAACCCGAGCAACGCCGGGTAAACAGCAAGTCTTTATATATAAGGGAAGAGGCGATTTTTTGCGTCACAAAAGGCTTTTTAACCACAAGACGTACACACTTCAAACTATGTATGTAAAATCAGGACAACTTGGAAGTCGTTATAATATCACATTTCAAACCAAATAAATTGATTTTATGATGAAAACAAGAAAAAAGATTTTTGTAGAAAGGTTGCTTAGAGGGCCATGTTTGTTAAAGGTAAGTAATACGTTTAACGTTTGTATATTTCAAACGTACGTTGCACGTCACACGTACAGTCATACAAGAGGGAGCTGGGAAGGGTGGGTGGTGATTGTGATGGAGGTGCATTTTATCTGCTCCGGACCTGTTTTGAGGAGGGATGTTGGCAGAAAGGGTGTGTGTGTCCATATGGCAGGGTGTATGTGGGGTGGGGGCTGACATGGCTTGTGGTGAGGCAGGGAGGAGCATTTAATATGTTCCAGATCTGATCAATTTCAACCCGAGCAGCAGCAGAAAGGGGGTGATTGAGATGCACATTTAATGGTCTGCACGTGATTACCAGGGTAGGAGTAGCTGGAGGGAGGGATATTAGAGGGATCAAGCATTGCCACATACATGTAGTGGGGTGGGGGCTGACATGGCTTGTGGTGATGCAGGGAGGAGCATTTAATATGTTCCAGATCTGATCAATTTCAACCCGAGCAGCAGCATAAATTGGCGTGATTGAGATGCACATTTAATGGTCTGCACGTGTTTACCAGGGTAGGAGTAGCTGGAGGGAGGGATATTAGAGGGATCAAGCATTGACACATACATGTAGTGTATGGCTGTCACATGACTGTGGGAGGCAGGTGATGGAGGTTTATCTAATCTTTCCAAGACCTGTATAGTGACGGGAGCTGGTGTGAGGGATGTGGGACAGGGGAATGAATGCGAACGGAGGAGCATTTAATATGTTCCAGATCTCATCCGTTTCAACCAGAGCAGCAGCACGAAGTGGGTTCATTAATTATGGACCAGTTTAGATGGGGATGGGGTAGAGAGGGTTGGGGAGAGAAGAGTGGGGGGGTGGCGGTGGAAAGAAGGGTAGGGATGAGTGGGACATTTAATCTGCTTCACACGTGTTTACCATGGGTAGCAGAGGCTGCGGGGAGAGATATTTGAGGGATCAATCATTGCCATATTTAGTACATTTGGTGTGTAAATTGCTGTGACATATGACGATGGGAGGACGGTGATCTATTTACTCTGTCACAGACCTGTATACTGACGAGAACTGGTTCAAGGGATGTTGGACAGGAGCAAGGATGGGGAGGGAGGAGCATTTAATGTGTGTCGGATCTCATCTGTTTCAACCCGAGCAACACCGGGTAAACAGCTAGTATGTATATATAGGAAGAGGCGATTTTTGCGTCACAAAAGGCATTTTAACCACAAGACGTACACACTCCAAATTATGTATGTACAATCAGGACAACTTGGTGGTCGTTATAATGTCACATTTCAAACCAAATAAATTGGTTTCAATGATAAAAACAAGAAAAAAGATGTTTTTAGAAAGGTTGCTTACAGGGCCATGTTTGTTAAAGGTAAGTAATATGTTACACGTTTGTATATATCATGCCTACGATGCACGTCACACGTACAGTCATACAATGAATCACAATGAGGGAGCTGGGCATTGTGGGGAGGGTGGTGATGGGGATGGAGGTGCATTTTATCTGCTCCGGATCTGTTTTGAGGAAGGGTGTTGGCAGAAATGGTGCAATGGTGTGTGTTCATATGGCTGGGATGGGGGTGGGGGTGGGAGACATGGCTGGTATCCACATGGGGTGGGGGTATGGCTGGTGGTGAGGCAGGGACGAGCATTTAATCTGTTCCAGATCTCATCAATTTCAACCCGAGCAGCAGCAGAAAGGGGGTGATTGAGATGCACATTTAATGGCCGCACATGTTTACCAGGCGTAGGAGTAGCTGGAGAGAGGGATATTAGACTGATCAAGCATTGCCACATACATGTAGTGTTTGTATGGCTGTCACATATGACTGTGAGAAGAAGGTGATGGAAGTGTATTTAATCTTTCCCTGGCCTGTATAGTGACGGGAGTTGGTGTGAGGGATGTGGGACAGGTAGACTAAGGGGAAAGACACGGAAGGGAGGAGCATTCAATGTGTTTTTGATCTCATCCGTTTCAACCAGAGCAGCAGAAGATAGGGGGTGCATTAATTATGGACCTGTTTAGATGGGGATGGGGTAGAGACGGTTGGGGAGAGAAGAGGGGGCGGCGGGTTGGAAGGAAGGATAGGGATGAGTGAGACATTTAATCTGCTCCGCACGTGTTTACCATAGGTAGCAGTAGCTGGGGGAGGGATATTAGAGGGATCAATCATTGCCATATTTAGTACTTTTTAGTGTGTTTATGGCTTAGACATATGACGATGGGAGGACGGTGATGGAGGTGTATTTAATCTGTCTGAGACCTGTATACTGACGAGAAATGGTTCGAGGGATGTGGGACAGGAGGAAGTATGTGGAGGGAGGAGCATTCAATGTGTTCCGAATCTCATCTGTTTCAACCCAAGCAACGCCGGGTAAACAGCTAGTATATATATAAAGGAAGAGGCGATTTTTTTGTGTCACAAAAGGCTTTTTAACCACAAGACGTACACAGTCCAAATTATGTGTCTACAATCAGGAAAACTTGGTGGTCGTTATAATGTCACATTTCCAACCAAATAAATTTGTTTTAATGATAGAAACAAGAAAAAAGAATTTTTATAAAGGTTGCCTACAGGGCCATGTTTGTTAAAGGTACGTAATACGTTAAACATGTGTATTATGTCAAACGTACCTACGTACAGTCATACAACCAGGGAGCTGGGAAGAGTGGTGATTGTGATGGAGGTGCATTTTATCTGCTCCGGACCTGTTTTGAGGAGGGGTGTTGGCAGAAAGGATGTATGTGTCCCTATGGCAGGGTGGGGGCAGGGGGGGGGGGGCGAGTCGAGCATGGCTGGTGGTGAGCCAGGGAGGAGCATTTAATATGTTCCAGATCTCATCAATTTCAACCCGAGCAGCAGCAGAAATATGAGAAAGGGGGTGATTGAGATGCACATTTAATGGTCTCACGTGTTTACCAGGCTTAGGAGTAGCTGGAGGGAGGGATATTAGAGGGATCAAGCATTGCCACATACATGTAGTGTGTGTATGGCTGTCACGGGAGCTGGTGTTAGGGATGTGGGGCAGGGGAAAGAATGCGAAGGGAGGAGGATTTAATATGTTCCAGATCTCATCCGTTTCAACCAGAGCAGCAGCAGGAAGGGTGTGCATTAGTTATGGACCTGTTTAGATGGGGATGGAGTAGAGAGGGATGGGGAGAGAAGAGGGGAGGCCTGGCGGTGGAAGGAAGGGTAGGGATGAGTGGGACATGTAATCTGCTCCGCACGTGTTTATCATGGGTAGTAGTAGCTGGGGGAGCGATATTAGAGGGATCAATCATTGCGATATTTAGTACATTTAGTGTGTAAATGGCTGTGACATATGACGATGGGAGGATGGCGATGGAGGTGTATTTAATCTGTTACAGACCTGTATACTGACGGGAACTGGTTCGAGGGGTGTGGGACAGGAGGAAGGATGGGGAGGGAGGAGCATTTAATGTGTTCCGGATTTCATCTGCTTCAACCCAAGCAACGCCGGGTAAACAGTTAGTGTATATATATATATATATATATATATATATATATATATATATATATATATATATATATATATATATATATATATATATATATATATATATATATATATATATATATATATATATCCCTACCCTCCCTTCCACCCCCACCACCACCCTATTCTATCCCCAACCCTCTCTACCTCACCCCCATCTAAACAGGTCCATAACTAATGCACCCCCTTCCTGCTGCTGCTCTGGTTGAAACGGATGAGATCTGGAATGTATTAAATGCTCCTCCGTTCCCATTCTTTCCCTTGTCCCACATCCCTCAAACCAGCTCCCATCACTATACAGGTTTGGGAAAGATTAAATACACCTCCATCACCTGCCTCCCACACTCATATGTGAGAGCCATACACACACTACATGTATGTGGCAATGCTTGATCTCTCTAATACGCCTCCCTCCAGTTATTCCTACCCCTGGTTAACACGTGCAGACCATTTTTTCATATCAATCACCCCCTTTTTGCTGTTGCTCGGGTTGAAATTGATGAGATCTGGAAAATATTAAATGCTCCTCCCTACCTCACCACCATCAAATCCGCCCCCCCTCACAGACACACACCCAGGCCATATGGACACACCCACCCTTTCTGCAAACACCCCTCATCAAAACAGGTCCGGAGCAGATAAAATGCACCTCCATCACAATCACCACCAGCTCCCTCATTGTATGACTGTACGTGTGATGTGCAACGTACGTTTGACATATACACACGTTTAACGTATTACGTACCGTTAACAAACATGGCCTTCTAAGCAACCTTTCTACATTTTGTTTGTTTTGTTTTTATCATTAAAAACAATACATTTGGTTTTAAATGTGACATTATAACGAGCAGCAAGTTGTCCTGATGGTACATACACAATTTGGAGTGTGTACGTCTTGTGGTTAAAAAGCCTTTTGTGACGCAAAAAACCGCCTCTTCTTTTATATATATACTAGCTGTTGCTCGGGTAGAAACAGATGAGATCCGGAACACATTAAATGCTCCTCCCTCCCCATCCTTCCTCTTGGCCCACATCCCTCGAACCAGTTCTAGTCAGTATACAGCTCTGTGATAGAATAAATACACCTCCATCACCGTCCTCCCATCGTCATATGTCACAGCCATTTACACACTACATGTATTAAATATAGCAATGATCGATCCCTCTAATATCCCACCCACAGCAACTGCTACCCATGGTAAACACGTGCGGAGCAGATTAAATGTCCCACTTATCCCTACCCTTCCTTCCACTGCCACCCCCACCCCCCTCTTCTCTCCCCAACACCCTCATCCCAATCCCCATCTAAACAGGTCCATAATTAATGCACCCCATTCCTGCTGCTGCTCTGGTTGAAAAGGATGAGATCTGGAACATATTAAATGCTCCCCCCTCCCCCTCCTTCTCCCTGTCCCACATAGCTCACACCAGCTCCCGCAACTATACAGCTCTGGGAAAGATTAAATACATCTCCATCACCTTCCTCCCAGAGTCATATGTGACAGCCATACACACACTACATATATGTGGCAATGCTTTATCCCTCTAATACCCCTCCCTCCAGCTACCCCTACCTCTGGTAAACACGTGCAGACCATTAAATGTGCATCTCAATCACGCCCTTTCTGCTGCTGCTCGGTTGAAATTGATGAGACAGATATCACATTTCAAACCAAATAAATTGGTTTTAATGATAAAAAACAAGAAAAAAATTTTCTTTTGAAAGGTTGCTTAAAGGGCCATGTTTGTTAAAGGTACGTAATACGTTACACGTCATACAAAGAGGGAGCTGGGGAGGGTTGTGATGGGGATGGAGGTGCATTTTATCTGCTCCGTACCTGTTTTGACGAGGGGTGTTGGCAGAAATGGTGTGTGTGTCCATATGGCGGGGGGAGGGAGGCGGACATGGCTGGTGTCCATATGGGTTAGGGGTATGGCTGGTGGTGAGGCAGGGAGGAGCATTAATCTGTTCCAGATCTCAGCAATTTCAACCCGAGCAGCAGCAGAAATAAAAGGGGGTGATTGAGATGTACTAATAATGGTCTGCACGTGTTTACCAGGCGTAGGAGTAGTTGGAGGGAGGGATATTAGACTGATCAAGCATTGCCACATACATGTAGTGTGTGTATGGCTGTCACATATGACTTTGGGAAGAAGGTGATGGAGGTGTTTTAATCTTTCCCGGACCTTTATAGTGACGGGAGTTGGTGTGAGGGATGTGGGACAGGAGAAAGAATGGAGAGGGAGGAGCATTCAATATGTTTTTGATCTCATCCGTTTCAACCAGAGCAGCAGCAGGAAGAGGGGGCATTAGGATTATAGACCTGTTTAGATGTGTATTGGGTAGAAAGGGTTGGGGGATTGCTATAAGTACATTTAGTGTGTAAATGGGGCGGCGGGTTGGAAGGAAGGGTAGGGATTGAGTGGGACATTTAAAAATCTGCTCCGCACGTGTTTACCATGGGTGAACCTATGAAACAAGCAGAAGCTGGGGGAGGTATATTAGAGGGATCAATCATTGCCATATGTACTTGTACATTTAGTGTGTAAATGGCTTGCAGGACATATGACAATATATATATATATACCTCTGTCACATATATATATATATATATATATATATATTACAAGGGGCGCCACGGAACACAATTTATATACTATTATATATATATATATATATATATATATCCATCATATATACCCATCTACCTGAGTTATATATATACACGGCCCAGCCCCACATATGAACTAATATTAACAGGCGTTTTGGCTTCTAGCACCCGGTCCTTGTTTTGTTCTTAAATAAGTCTTCAAGGTTTTACAACCAAACTCAATCATCAGAATAAAAACACTGCCTTGCAGGTACTTTGCCTATTTTTATTCTGCGCAATCACACATTGATATTTAGCTTGAGCCATAATGTCAGCCCCAACACAAATTTTGAACTTCTGCTTGTTGGGCACTTTGTCAAAAAACAATGTTACTTTTTGTTACAAATGCTGCCACCTTGTAATGTTATCTAAACATAGCTCCCCAAGTTGAGCACTCTATAAACTGTGTTGTGTTCAAATAACATTTGGAGATATATATATATATATATATATATATATATATATATATATATATATATATATATATATATATATATATATATATATATATATATATATATATATATATATATATATATATATATATATATATATATATATATATATTTAATTACAACTTAGACCATTTTCATGTCTACAAATTTGTTTCCTGGTGTTTCACCATTCGTCAGGACATGTTCCAAAGAAATAAAGTGTACAGAACTATACAAAAAATATACAAAAAATATGTAGTATTACATTCACATTATCTGATATATATGTTTATACATTGCGATATTGTCTACTTTATGGTCAGCGAAATTAAATGTTACTATTATTAAGGAGGTATTTATAGCTATGTCTACACGAGGAGGCTAGTTCATTCCTATTGTTCAATGTGGCGAGTTCTGATTTGCAAATGATATAGAATTTTTCTTTGATACATAGGTGGCAAATTTTACTTTCTGTGGTGAACTTTTTACTTGTGTCTATAATTTTCCATTTTATGGTATATTGAATGTTCTCTTCTTTCAGGGACCAAACGTATCTGCTAAGGGCGGTACTGTTTATTTTACTCCTGTGCCTGAATGAACAAGTATGATTTCTATATCTTGATTTGAAATTGTCTGATGTGAGTCCGATATATGTTTCTTCTTTATGATTGTCCTCTCTGATTACAGTTGCTTGGTAAATCACTTCCTTAGCAAGGCAATTGTTTTCTACTGGGCACTCATTTGGTCTTCTACAATTGCATTGCTTTGTATTTGTGGGTTGTTCATTGTCTTTTCGTTTTTGCTGCATTTTCCTATTGTGCTGGGTGATGATTGCTTTCATATTGGGCATACAGCTGTAACTTATCTTGATGGTGTTTCTATTAATTATTTTATGGAGTGGGTGGTCTGGTGGGAAGCATTGATCTACTAGTCTGAGAAATGTCTTGCCTATGTTAGTCTTTACACTTTTGCTAAATGGTGGGTTGTACCAAGTTATTTTCCTTTTTCTGTTTTTGCTCCTTCCTGTGTGTGCTGTATTATTATTGTCAATTTTTCTGTGAGTGTGAACGTGGAATGTTGAACGTGGGCTTATACAGAGATGATGGATTAGCCCTGTGTAACAAACCACCAAGAGAGGTCGAGAATATAAAAAACAAACATGTAAAATATTTGAGTTGTGTAAAGGTTTGAAGGAAATCG
Organism: Streblospio benedicti; assembly: GCA_019095985.1. Lineage (NCBI taxonomy): Eukaryota > Metazoa > Annelida > Polychaeta > Spionida > Spionidae > Streblospio > Streblospio benedicti. Next base: position 43,174,924 of record CM032664.1, on the reverse strand, counting down.
GTAAACCATCTAGCTTGTCCAGAGATATACATAATGAATAGTTACATGCAAACGAAGTGAACACAAGCCTTTCGCTTCAGCTGCTGAAGTGATACAATAAGTGATTTCGTAAATTGAACGTGACGTCACGAGGTCAGAGGTCAATGGTAATAAAGACGTGTATTCCGCATGATTGTCCTATACAGTATATAGTAAAACTCGGCGACAAAAATAAGGTAAAAACTTAGCTTATCATAATCCGTTAGTTATGAATTTTAGTCACCTCTTATAGGAAAGGTGTAAGATTGCACAGCTGAAAGCAGAGATTAAATTGGCATTAAATACCACTTGAAAAGCTTGTGTGAAATCCGCTGTGAAAATGTAAACAAAGGCAGAGTACTGCATGACACGCTTCGAAAAGTCTTTGTTACCAAAACTGCCAAAGCTCTCGGAGGTTTTCTAACTATAGCATATGGTTGTTTATAAAGTGCTGGGTTGTTTCTGTGATATATTTGATGATCAGCATATGTTATTGGTAATTTGATGTTATGATTGAAGATGCTGTAACTGTCGAATGTCACGGCAGCTTAGTTATAGATCTAGATTAGATCTACAATATGAGGCCTCGTTTTTTTAACAAATTCCTTCAATGCATTAAGAGACCACGTCTCTACTATTGGTAGTGTTAATTGCTCTTCACTATTCTTATCCATTTTATCCGCACATGTTGTAATTGTAGTGTAAATCCTTTGTAAAAGCACACTTTCCACCACGACTTCACAAGACAAAATGAGTGCAAACCGCGCTTTGTTTACAATGTTATTACCGTTGACCTTTGACCCGTCACGTGATTTTGTAGTATTTTTGAGAATGGCTTATTAACAAACACACACAAAAAGAAAACAAAAATTCCACAGGGAAATAGGACGAACGTCGTCTTGAAATCATGGAATATGTCGCTACCGTCTTGGACGGTGCTCGACCCGCCTCTCCCTAGCCTAGCCAACGTTTTAACGAACGTCGTTCACGACCCCCGCCAGTTTAGCGCCCTCCGTTTGAGGAGTAAAAGATCGGCGGTTCTATGTTATTTTCGCCAACGGCTACGCGGTGTGTCACGGTCCAGCCACCAACCGGCCGAGGCCCGCCCGGCGTCTTCGCCGCTACGCCCAGCGCGGTTCAAAAAAAAGCCGGCTACCCGATTTGAGAGTGACGGCGACGGGTCTCGTGACGCTGTCGCTGGTGGCCAGCGTGGGACGCCGCTTGAACCTACCCGACGCCCTCGGCCGTGACGGGATCCACCTACGAGCCCGAGCTCCATAATTATCTGATGCTCCGCACTCCCCACGCCCACTTTAACGTCTTCTCCACGGGTAAGGTGGTGGTGACGGGGGTACGGAAATTTTCTCATATAACGCCGGACGCCGCCTCTACGCTGATAGAGTTGTCCCTCGCTTAAACGATGGAGGACTACTTGGACACCGTATACCACGATTATTTACCAACCCCGCGGCCTACGCTGGTATAAAGAAGCTGCGTGACGAGGCCAGGACGGCGGGTACGACGCGCCCCACGGGACGTGAAAAAGTGGGCCGCCAAGAATGAGGTGTACGCGATGACCAAACCCCTGAGACGACGCTTCGACAGACCTCACGCCCCATCCCCCCGGTCTCGACTACTTTTGGGAAGCCGATCTCGTGGACTTTAACACGTGTCTCTAGCGACAACGACGGTTACAA
>CM032664.1:43149400-43173109 GCA_019095985.1 Streblospio benedicti | reverse complement strand
TATGCAGTTGAATCCGATCGTCAAATTTAGAGATCTGCCTGTATATCAGACAGTCATCAGCAAAATGTCTACATTTAGTACCTGGATCAAATGGTGATGGCAAGTCATTTATAAATAATAGAATGAGTAGAGGTCCCAAGATTGTCCCTCATGGCACGCCAGATGTCACACGTGCCTCATCGGAACTACTGCCATCACTCTTGGTGTACGCCCTGATAGAAAGGCATCCATCCATGTATGTGTTTTGCCTTGTATTCCATACATTGTGAGCTTAGACATGAGCCACTTGTGGGACACTTTGTCAAATGCCTTGCTGAGATCTAGTACTGCTACGTCTACTTGGGTACCCTTATCTCTGAGTCTGAACAAGTCCTGTAGTGTGGCTAAGAGCTGTGTTTCGTACGAAAAACAAGACCTGAACCCATTTTGCAACCTGGTCAGCATGTTGTGTTCGTCCAAGTAAGCTCTTATATGACTATATATGATGTGCTCTAAGATTTTACAGGAGACACATGCACGGCTCACTGGCCTATAATTTTCTGCCATACAGGTAGTACCTTTCTTGAAGATTGGAGAGACATTTGCTTTAACCAAGCTGATGTGAGACGTCCAATGTACACAGCCATCACACAGGCCCAGGCTGGTTAGGCCATAGCGGGACCACTTTTTTCAGATTTTAAAAAAAAGTGTGCAGACTTTTTCATCGTATCAATTTTATTAGATTTTGCAGATTAAACGTATCAATGTTTCCCCACAAATTCTTACCGTAGGCAATAAAGTCCATCTTGCAGCGATCATTTAATAGTGACTCTATAGGCCAAATGATGGCTGGGTTCAATATCATCTTAAGTGTTATGTTTTTACTTATGTAAAACGATCTACATTAAAAAATATGTTCGGACATTGTCATTATGATTGATAAACTAAACTAAACTTTAGATCTACATGAAAAATATTATTAACTATTGCTTTGAACACATCTAATTTAAAGGATGGAGATCTGTTGCCAGATTTTTCACAATGAAGAATGGAATAGATTAACTTATCTGGTTTTCCTTTTTCTTTAGAACTAAAACTCGTGACAACTTATTTTCTTCAGTGGTCGAAAATCAGCCTGAAACCAGCTACAAACATAACAAACACAACGCAAAAAGAAGCTGTAAAAAATTTAATAATGCTGTTTGCGTTATGTAATTTGGACAGTTAATATATGTTCTGTCATCTATTGTCTGTAAAGATAGTGACAAAGTGTAATTTGAAGATTTAACTTTTTTGGACTTAAGGAGAAGTAAAAGACGCATATAATCATGAAAATATACAATAGCCATTTTTGTGGAGGATATCATGTATAAGAAGCAATGGTTTCGAAGAGCTGAACACATGTACGTAAACACATATATAAGATATAAATTTTACATCTAATTTTGAATGGATCCATGTGTTGGATTTCTGATGAGTTTTCTCCTATATATGTTAGTATTCTTTTATGATTTTTGAAGATAAATTAACAGAACTATGTATTTGCTAACTTACGTAAAATTATCAAGGCCGCAAGGCCATAAATGAGTTTTTTTTTAAACTTTAAGTATGTTCTTATTGTATTGATATTGAAATTGATGATGAAAGGAACCCTTTAAGATCATTGCCAAAGCAAATCTAAATTAGGCAATATACACTAAGTTTATATAAAAAGCTATAACTGACAAAAAAGGGGTAAGCTAAAAATTACTGTTTGGCAACATGGCTACTACTACTAGCTTTGGACCAAGTGTTAAAAAAGATGTACCTATATTACGAGGTGCGCCTATTATTAGCACACTGTTCATAGAGTGATTTTTACTCCCCACATTATTGCAATCTCGTAAATTGACCCCAAAATCCAGTGTACATTTTATACACCTTGTCTCAGTTCGTGTGCCGGGCTGTGGTTATAATGGACATCGTGTAAGCTTTTTACGATGCTCGCCTGTGTCACCTGTATGTGGGGCACTTACGGACCTCATAATATCCAGTTATGATTTGAATACGGCTGGTCTGGAACGTCTACCAGGCCTCCGCCAGGTCAGATTGTCCTAATAACTTGTTTTGAAAGTACACATTTAGTTCCTTATGGAATCTGTATATTGATAAAGAATGCCCATAGCCTATCTATTTATCCAAATATGGTCATGGTATCTGCCTTTCATGTAGAAGTACCCTGATATTATTGTAAAATGTTACCATGCTAGTGTAATAAAATAGGAAATGTAACCCCTGTAGATATAATCCAGATGGGCTCAACCATCTCAGTGTGCTAATTAATCACCTAATAGGCGATCCAAAGTACATAGTGCAATGTACTTACAACGCAGTGTCAATAATCACTGTCCAACGAGCCAAGTGACAACACATGGAGCAATGCCCCTATACTGTAAATAAAGCTAAAACATTACGTCATGGCATCTGCCATTCACCCAGAAGTACCCATGTTACTATTGTAAAATGTTACCACGTATCAGAAGCTAGAAAGCTGTGGATTCTCCCAATCCAGATGGGATCAACCATCTCAGTACGCTAATTAATCACCTATATAGATGATCCAAAGTAAATAGTACAGTGTACTTACAATGATCACCGCCCAATGGGCCAAGTGACAACACATGGAGCAATGCCCCTATACTGTACATAAAGTTAAAAATTACTTCATGGCGTCTGCTATTTACGCAGAAGTGCCCATAATGCTAATGTAAAACGTTACCATACACTCAGAATGCTATATGAACTACATATTCAGCGATCGCGAGTGCCAATCACACGTACAGAAGGCGCAGTACAAACGGTTGCAATGAACATTCCTCTCCCACCATCACACACCGTGGCCCCACTCCTCTCACACACTCGTGGCTCTACTTATTGGGTGTAATTTTCCCACGACGTGTGATCATGGAAGGAATTTGTAACTGACAAAAATAACCGGACTTCACTAACTTGTGCAAAACGTACTATGTTGTATATATTTTGCATCTTAAAATGTTAATCATCCATGGTATTAAGAGTCTGTAAAAACACAATGCAAAGAGAATGCTAATAAATTATACAACACGATTCATAATCACTACTGACTGTCACAACAACGTAAATTAGTGAATCCTATTTTATGAAACTTTGCATTTGGCAGGGGCGTTATTTGTAAGTTTATCTTTGTATTTTATATATTTTGTTGAAGTATAACTATACCCTTTTATAGTAGGACCCAATACAAATTATTGTACCCATATTAGTAGTCTTCATGTAGGACTGTCATCTTAATGATATATGAAATGTCATTATATTAGAGACAAGCTCAGAACATAATAATCATTGTACATGATGTACATGTGTGACTTTTTTCAGGATATGAAGAGCAATTGCAGTCAAACTAGCAGTGTACATTATCACGGTGTTCAATCAATCTTCAGTTTTGGTGAGTTATAAGCAGTTTTGGTGAGGAAAATGTTTACTTTTGAAATCGGCGGTTTGGATTTTCCACTGTAAACGGTCTAAAAACCATTTCTGAGCACAATTTTTGCCGTCCATGCACTATAAGAATACTTCTGGCACATACTGATGCGATTTATTTCAACTCACAGGGGCTGGTTTCTGCTGCTAAGTCTGCAATACATGACCACCCACCTTCAAAATTGAGGTCATCTGATAGAAAATGACGAATATAGTGGCTGTAAAGACGTAATTCAGGCAAAATATGAATGAGAATGTATCTCAAACTTGATACAAAACAGATTACACTAATCCCATGCTTTTTAAAACCACATAACTGGCCAAAATTATGAAAACTGTTGATTTACACATTTCTGTAGATTTGGAGACTTTACACAATATAGAAGTCAATAATATAGATGCAATGCATAAGGTAGTTTTCAGTCAAGTATAAGCTACATGCCTGACCCAACTTAGGGCTTAACAAAGCAATATAAGGCAAAATATCACTCATTTTCGAATAGTGGACAGCCATGTAGAACGAGGGTCTTCAACTATTGCAGACTTAGCAGCAGAAACCAGCCCATGTGAGTGGAAATAAATCGCATCAGTATGTGCCAGAAGTATTCTTATAGTGCATGGACGACAAAAATTGTGCTCAGAAATGATTTTTAGCCCGTTTACAGTGGAAAATCCAAACCGCCGATTTCAAAAGTAAACATTTTCCTCACCAAAACTCTTGATTTCCTCAAAAAACTGCTTATAACTCACCAAAACTGGAGATTGATTGAACACCGTGATTATTGGTGAAAAAGCTAACAATTAATTAAGCTAATAATAGCTAACAAGTACATTGACATTTCTATTTCGCTATTGTTAAAAAAAATCATGCCTGGATGTCGGACCAGGTACAATGTTCTCTGGGGATTGAAACATGATTCCAATAACGATTAAATCAATTATTGGTGTAAAGAAGACTGTACATACCAGGGACATGTACACACGGGCGGTATAGTATTGCAAATGCGTACCTCGTGTACAATCGAGGACAATCACCCCACTGTACGATAAAGAACTCACGTAGTTTAAAACCGATAGCTAGTGGATCTCTCCCCTTCCCCCCAGGGTTCAGGTGGTACCTGGGCGTCCAGGGTTCTCCTAATCTGGGATAAGGAATATACAAAACCGTACTGTACAGTTATAGAAAAAAAATGTTAATAAACACAACATGACAGGTGTTTATGAGTAGGGCTTTATAATTAGAACTAGTCTCGATCAACCAGACTGACACTACTGCGTTCGAGAGAATTGTAGAATTTTGATTTGATTTGATTTATTTCGTTTATATAAATCAAATCCGATCACAATTCCTATACTGGACCACTTACTATATGCCTTTATGTATGCCATTACAGTGAATATTTACAGTCCCACTACTGGCACACTGAAGACCGAACGTACTCTCCCAGTGATGGCCCAGTTCTGGTCCATTGCTGGACCGGTACAGCCTGCCTGGACGGGCCCAATTCTCGGCCAGGTGTGTGGGCCGTGGTATTGGTTGCCATGATTGGCCTGATTAAACAAACAGTAATGGACCAATACTGGGCCAATACATGCATGTTTTCTGGATTATTATGGACCTGGATGCAACGTCAAGGCAGGTGAACTACGGTGTTTGCATTCACCTAAGTTTTGTCAATGCCATGTTACAGCGCAACTAACCAAAGCATTGTGCTGATCTGTGTTAAGCGAGGGGCACATTCCACCTTGCGGCGGTGGTCACCGCAAGGCGTGTTGAGGGCTGCGGCGTCTACGATGTTTTCCGCACGCATGGACACAAGTATAGTTGTGGGCACATACGCACGGGCTCCGTGCGTTGTGAGTGCGTCGGCACAGGGAGTGGTTTTTATTGAGGTGGCCGTGCTCTCAACTTGCATAGAACGTGCGATGTACTCGCGTATAACTTACGTTCTACGCACCGTGTGATTACAAAAGCACGGGATCGGCACGTTCATGGTACAGGGAACGCACGGCCCCAGTACTGTGTCCGTGCCGATAACGTGCGGGTAAATCATATGCGTTTAACGTAAGGTCACCGCACTGCCTCCTTACGGTCAGACCATGACGTAGGGTGGCCGTAGAAGAAGTTTGGCAAGCCAAACTTCTTCTGCGGCCACCGTACGGTCTTGAAAAAACGTACGTTTGCCGCACTGCACACTCACGGATCGTTACGATCTCTTTGCGTTTTTGGTCGTAGACTGGCTGTAGACCCACCTTGCGGTGGAATGTGCCCTAGGCATAAAAGTCAATGTGATATCGCAACATTCACACTATTCCTGTTCCGTTGTATTTACCATTTTCACGGTCGTCAATGTAGCATATGAAGTACCAGGCTTTGTAAATCATCTCAATTTTCAGATGTGTAAAGATTAATATAAGAAAATTTGTTGGGCGGTAATTCATCCATACATTACCTCAGGAATTCAGCTTGGAGTAGTGTTTAACACAAACGGAGTGTGAGGTTTTGCTCATATAATTGTGAATTGGAGGTGTGTGCAAATTCATTTACGATTACCTGACTGTCCATAAACGTCAACAAAACCTATTATGTGAGTTTGAGGTGGGTGGGGGTGACTGTGATTCATCCATACTTGAGTGCCAAGAGAGGAGAATGAGCTGATATAGTTGGTGACTGAAGTCGCCGTCTCCTCACATAGACCCTGGTGGATTGTCTGGTTGATGGAGGATGCCATGCTGGAGACCTGGTAGAAAAATGTATTTGATGAACACTATATGAACATGGTGATTAAATTTCTGTGTGATAGTAAAACTTATGAGCGTTTTCGGATGCTGTGGTAATCTAAATGTGGACTATTGAACAAGTACTCTGTTTCGTTGAATTCAAAGATGGCGTCACTAAATAGTTGATTGCTTTGGGATGCATTTGCAGTAAATTATGAATTACTCTAATAGCTTAACTACGTGTACCTGTCCTGCTAAACACTTCCACCTGTCATGATGAACACTTGCACCATTCTTTTGAAATACTTGTTCCTGTCCTGTTGAATATTGCACATGTCCTACTGTAATCTCATTATATGCATTATATGTACCTGATTGGTCCACTCCTCTGCATACTTGTCCACACACGCCTGGCTGAGCGATGAACCGTCCGATGCGTCCAGAACGTCGTATATTTTGTAGCCGTACAGCAGAGTGTTGTCGGCAAACTTCGCTGGGTCTGTAATCATAAAACACAGCATTTAGACAGTTTCTTCAGTGTTACGGAGCTAGAATATAAATGTCATGTGCCATGTTGGTATTAAATAATCTATTGCTGCTACGTTACACAGCTATATGAATGAAATGAAAAGATTTCAGCCATTATGGTTCGCCAATGTCAGTAATTATTGTCCATCTCTGGGAAAAAAAGAAGTTCAATCACCCCCCAACAACGGTACAATGTGTTTGATGCTAACGAAACACAAGAATATTAAATTGACCAGGAAAAGGTCCATCTTCGGTGATCGTAGTGGAGATCACCAACAATTGTCACTTTGATTGTGTATTCAGGTAACCTATGTATGTGAGAATTATTTCATTCTGGACATTTAAAAATATATGAAACAGCCTTTCCCTCTGGCAGTACCAAAAGTTGCCTTGGTGATGGAACTCCTCCGGGACAAACAGCAGATCGAGGCAGCCGTCTTTGCCGGGCAGGATGGGCTGCTGCCAGTTGGCGTGGTCAGTGATGTAGAGGGCGACCTCGGAGGCGCAGCGGTCAATGTCCTCGTGCTGGTGGTGATGCTGGACCGACATCTCAAACTCCAGCGACACGGATGCCTGGAAAGGAATGGTTCTAAATGTAGGCACGCTCTAGCGCCAGTAATTACTGTGTAATAAGAAACACCAATTATAATATCACATATCAGTTCAAAAGATAATAAATAACAGATGAAAAGTAAGAAAAACAAGAATATTCTTCTTAATACTTGTTACACAGGTGATAAGTTGTTTTGATTTACATTCATATTCCGTGATATTTTACACAAGCTTATCATCGTTACACGTGATTGTAAAATTCCACTTATTTTCAACAATAACATTTAAGATAATATGTTAAAAACATTAAATATTGTATTTTCATGTACTGAATATGAGCTTGAGTAAAGACTAACTTATAAATCGAATTTGAAATATAAAAAATGGAAAAGCTGACAAATGGTCACCTTATCTGCATTAAATGCCAGATTAGACGACCCAGCCAGGATCTTCATGTCTGGAGACTGTGAGCAGAGAGTAGCCCCGATCATGCCGTCCACCTGGGCAGCCATCCACTTGGTGTTGTCCGTCATGGTGCTGACATAGCCGGCCGCACACAGCGGGGAGATCTGGCTGCCGTCCGGGGTCTGGGCCGAGCCGTTGGTGTGGATACGGTAGGTCGGCAGGGGCCGGGCAGGGATGGCTGGAGAAATGTAGGCTGTTTGAGAGTTCACGGGTCTGCTCATCAGGTGGTTTTGGCAAGGTTATTTACAATGTTGATTCTGGCTGAAACCTTCTTCCGTAGCTTGCCGTGTGTTCTTTGAAAGCCAGAGTTATCTCGAGCGTGACACCTGGGTATACAGGGTATGATGTATTTTCCAGAGTTGTTCCGTCCAATGTGATGTTCAGACTCTGAGACATGCACAGGTGAATTTCATGTCATTTCAACCTTTTATGCCAAATTAATAGTACTCGATGAGCCACTTGAATCCATAGATTGCTGAATCGGTCTTGGTGGGAGTTTGACATGCCAAACGTTTGCTCACGCGTCCGTGCTGTCTTACAAAACTTGTAGACCTCACGTGTGTAATCAACTCCCTGTCATGTGTCTCTACTCTTACCGAGCACTCGCCTATCAACCCTTCATCAGTTCAATACACGCACTATCTGATTGACCTCTGATTGTATCACAACTAATCACTCTCCCAATTTCTTTTGATTTTTAACACCTATTAACGGTTTCATCTTCTCTCTTGGAAGTGCCTATATAAACAATCATGCTCTCACCACAATTTCCATTTGCTCACCATGCATTCCTTCAACTCCACATATCCACTTACTATCAGACTTCAATTGTGCACAAGACCTTGCCTTTATTAGACTACATAATTGTAAATGTCATTGTATAAAACTTAATTTACTTTTTAGATTAAATGGTTAATAAACTTTATTTTGCTAACTCTGTTCATTTAATTATTTTAATGCAATGAAAACTCATAAGTGAGGTATTTTTTTTAGTTTTAAAGGTGTTTATGGATTTTAGATGGCATTCTGACATTGTAAATTGGCAATTTGGGAGTATCATTTGTATACCTGGTGTGTTTTATAGCATTTTGTAACATTTACGTGGGAAGCGCTTCCCATCTATATCATTATGTTAATGGTCTCACTTGCATTTTTAATGTCACAGTACGGACAGCCATTAATTTTCAAAATTTGCTCATTAATGGCATTTTTATTTCATTTTGGTCATTTTTATTGAAGTATATGGCCGCATAACGCTGACTATTACATGCATTCGATGCGTGGGTTTCGCTCAGATAAAACTAGTTTTGTGCAATCCTGTTGAATGAATATAATATTTTGAAAACAAAAACAAAAACAACAAGTGAGCAGACCCATATTCAACAATAGCTCTTTAATTAATGGAGCTAGAATACTTTTGAAAACAGTTTGGAATGGCAGATCCAGGTTTTTTGGAAAGGGGGGGGCGCACTTGAGGGATTTAATGGGTTTTGTATGCACGATTGATGGCGGACGTGTAAAAAACGCTATGAAAATGAAGTATTTTGGTGGGAAAGGGAGGGGTGTGTGCTCCCCCTGCGCCCCTGGATCTGCATAAGGGTTGGAATCAGCATTACAAAACGGTCGTGAAACAATGTAAACTTCCTAACATATTGGGAAAATAAGAAATACAAACTTTATAGATTTCAAAACTAAAACACAATGCTCTAAATTCTATTGACAAGTGCATGAAGTGGGCGCTCGGTCCACAAGTGGCCAAACTGTGGTTCCTGTATTTCCTCTCCATATGTTTATATATATACATCTATATATATTTAAATTTTAATGCATATTTTACATGATTAGTGCAATAAGTGTAGTCTTAATTATCCGCTCAAACAACAGGGAATTTGATATTTCTTCTGCATTGGTTTGGACACAACAAAAATGTTCCATAGTTGATGGAAGGAAAATTTAGGTTTTCTTTTATAAAATCATGTTCGTTTGTGGCCCTTGTGGGAACAGCAGAATTGAAGTAGTAAACACTCTAGATCTATATTATAGATTTTAATTACCCAAAGACATCTTTTGTTGCATAACCTCCTTTAACCAAAACGGATTGCTATAAAAAGTAACACCATTTGGTGCAGAATTGGCAAGGGTAAATAAAAATCCATGGCAAAATAACTTGCATTGCAAGATACTGAAGTGTTCGTGTATTTTTGGTAAACTTTACAGAGTGAAGTACTTTACACCTCACAGTGTTATCTTACGGACGTATCTCACTTACATAATATGTTCTAGATGGGTCAAAGTGCATGGTGTCATATATCATGTATGTTTTGAACCCAGGGTACAAGTTCACATGTACTTGTTCATGGTGTAAATAATAAATAGACAGACCATAGCTTCTTTGGAGACTTACATACATGTGTCGCACACATGCACGCACGCTTATGTGCTTATTTTTTTTTCTTTTGAGATCTTGTAATTTTTATTATACATCATACAGATTATGTAACAGCACAGTCATCCTTTCATCTACATCAAATCAGCCCTTCATAATTACACTGGTAGCTTATTTACCAAAGCTCTCAATTCTGATAAATCAATGTCACCAAATTTGAAAATAAGTTTCAAATCCGACTTTATTTAAGAGCCTTGGAAGTCAAAGAAAAAATTGTGTCTTCATATTCACTCAAGTACAAAGAAGCTACAAAAAACATCCCGACTGGTATTTAATACCAATGAATCATACTCGACGATGGAATTCTTAAATGAATGTCTATATGAGCAGAAAGCTTTTGGGAAACAAAAGAGTTAATTCTATGGAATGAAGCGGCAAAAATGCAAAATACTTTGACTGGGTAAAAAACGTGAGTATTTACAAATTGAGAATCAAAGCTGCACGAGTTTGGTTGAATATACCCTGTTATATATGCACATTTCTTCATCCGTAAAACAAATGCAATGTGCGAATTAAGTCTAACTTTTTGAAAGTAATACAATCTTATCAAACACCATCTGATGTGATATTATTTACTGGGAAAACCAAATGACTTACGTCATGTCACTCATGTGGCTACTTTTCAAAATAAACACCCAGATCATAATTGTTCGAAAAGGAATTAACCTAAATACTTCATGAAACATCAGCTGCAGGATGCTTTTACTAAAAGCTTTACGATTTTATTAGCATTAATAATGTATGATTATCAACTTGCATATCAAAAGCAAGGTAGTTTTACACTCAAAATCGGACTGCCTGGTTTTACATAATGACACACACTGAAAATCACTCATACTCGGACATACCTTGGGCCTGACAAACACAATTTGAAACAGAATAAACCATTATTCGTCAATATCGAATCTGATTTATTTCAATGACATGGATACATTATAATAAACGCTCAATTTGTTTTGAACAGAACATTTCAAATATACACAGAATGAACCACAGACTTAACATACTTATACTGTATACCAATTATCTCCAAACTCTTAGTCCTACAATATCACAAAAATAGTTCTTTAATTACTCAACAAACAAATCATTTCAAATTTTCAATATATACAAAAAACGGATGGCATAATACATTACAAAATAACATACTTTTCACCAAACGCGACCATTTAACATTTACGCACAACTAACAGCAATATTTAGTTTGGCTGTTTTGGCTGGATATGTACACATTCTATTGGTCACAAGTATCTTTAAAACAAATACCTCATGGACAAAAAATGATTATCTAAAATATAACTTACACACAACAATCCCTACATACCAATGTCAATTTTAAGTTTTTTTTTGTTTCAATAACAATTAATCAGTGATAATGTAAACCTTTAATTTTATCTAGCTATTAAATACACAAGTCTCTGAACAAGTAATCATACAAATGTTAATTTCATTTTTTTTAAATATTTCTTAACACAGGTTTAATCTTGCAATATTGTCAGCATAAATTAAATATCAAATCAAGGTATTTTAATAATAGAGCATTAGGCAAATGTATGGTAGAATGAAATAAATTCAACGTAAGTGAAATGATAAAAATATACCCTAAACAAATCAATGCGTTTCAAATACAACATTCCATCATTCCGTGCAAAAATCAGCGCCAATAACCCACACTGATTGGTCAATCAGCGTGCTCAATTTTGCGATGGAAAACACGCTCCAAAAAAACCCCACAGCGCTAGTCTAAACTCCTCACAATATCAATACAGCCGCTGACTACGCAAGGTGTATTCCGTGTAGCAGAGAGCAACAGTTTAGACTAACGCCTCCGCACGCTCAAAACAAACGAAATTGACGTCTCCGCGCGCTCAAAACAAACGAAATTGACTGGCAATGAGAATGTTATAATATGATTTATTTCAAAATAAAATGGATTTTAATCATGATAGAATGGTGATTGACCACTCGATTGTCGTGTCAATCGCAAAATCAGACGTCAGCATGCTCTATTTTGCGATTGACACTCCAATCTCGTGGTCAATTCCTACACTTAACATGTACCACAAGATTCCTGCACTATGGTCTAGATCACAACAAAACATAATTGACAATTCTTGCAAGCATACAAGGCTATATGTGACCAATATTGTTGTGACCTAAAAAATCAGTGATAAATCACATTTAATTGTTAAAGTGGAGGTTAAAGATTTGGCATATCAATACTTTACCAAAGTCAGTAGCACGCAGAGTTTATATTCTGAGGACAAGTCACGATTATCTAAGCTCTTATTATAAAAAATGTGTATATCATTCAGGTGTTGGAAAATATATTATTAAAGACTTCTTGCATGTTTCATTATTAAAATAGGGTGAAAAATATAATAGCAAGCTTCATGTGAAGTTTGATTTCTGGTGGCAAGAATGATAAGTTGGCTTAATACCTCTGCTGACACACTTTTTAGTTTAAAGCATTAGGGTTCAAATTAAGGCCATATTTTGAAAGTGTTTATCTGGGTCATCAGCAGATAGTGCCGACGAATGCGATTTACATACATTAGAGTCAGCAACCCCATATTAGCTTGTCAACTTATTAATATGCAAATTTAAGCTAAAAATAGTTTCACTTAGTGAACAATGGTTCCCACCGGTTACATCGACATATCCATTTTGCGCAGCATTCATAAAGAAGCACTCGCAGACAGCAAATAATTCACAAACCATACGTATATGCTGTACATTCTAGGCTGATCAACCCTGAAATCTTTGATCAGCGTATTATCACAACGTGCGCAGTCCTCACTCTTTTCATAACAGCATTTTGTATTTACTGTCTTATGATACTGATGTATGCCACATGATTAGGAAATCCACATTGAGTAATCACACTTTCACTCACAAGCACTCTGAAGACCAAGCATGTAACACAAGTCTTATTTCCTTCTTAACTCAAATTGCCCTGACTAGTTCAAGAATCTGAACTCTTCCATTCACAAAAAAAGTCATGACTACACGTATGCCACGAATTTATCCAACATCCATCATTAACCACCTACATGTACCCAACTTGCACTCTCCATTTGGGGAAGGTTTACCAATCACAGTTACATACATAAAACCGGCAAATTCTTTATGCTAAACATAAAAATAGTGAACTTAATACATGGAATAAACGTGACCGGCAGCTACACAAAATTATCCCATGACAAACTTGTCAAATTCAAGTAAACCATCAACATTTCAAATGTCTCATACAAGGCTTTCAAGTCATATCTGAAAGAAGATTCCCTAGTTCCCTGCAGTACGCAAACTTATCAGGTTTTCTCTCCATGATCACAAATTCCAATGACCTGACAAGCTTTTAATATCCTCACCAACCAGCCAATCAAACAATTACCGTAATCACAATGATTGAACGTAACTTGCTATACACTGGCCACCGTCATTGTCAAATAGACAGTACCGCACGACTTTCATCGTTTATTTATTGAAGCCATCGTCCGTAATGTCATTATCGTCGTCGTCGTCCCAGGCTGGGTCGTCCTCTTCTGACGGGAGCGGAATAAACGTGGGAGCTGCGACAGGCACCTCGCCCACGTTCACCGTGCGTCTCAACGAGAGGCGAACGTCCGGCTCTTCGTCAACGCCTCCGCGGCGATTAATGACGTAGTTCGTGAATGTTTCGTAGATGAGGAACACAATACAGATGTTGGGCGTGACGTGAAGCAGGTAGGCCGGTAGACCCTTGTAGAAACCGTAATATCGCTCGCGTCTCCAGATCTTGACGATGCAGTCCCAGAGGCCTGAGTAGCTTTGGTGCTGGTCCTGTAGCCTTGATCGCAGCACTTGGTAGGGGTAGGTCGTCATGGCCGCAAGCACCTTGCTCAAGACTGCGAACGTCAGATATTCGACCGTCGTAAAAGTAGCATTGAGAGGGACGTTCTTGTAGGTGTTATAACGTTTCTTCATCTCTTCATACGTAACAAACTGGACCACACCATGAGAAACGCCGATCACACCGGGCAAGAAACCCCTGTAGAGACCTCGAACCCCTTCTTCGGCCCATATTTTGGTGAGACAGTCGAACATGCCCTTGTAGTGAGTGACCGACGACGCGCTGATGTGATTGTCGTACTGGAGACAAAGTCGGGTTTTGGCCACCCACAGAGGGTTTGTGAAGGTGAGCGTCAACATGCCTGCTTCAGCTGCTGCAAGCATGTGATGTTTGGAGTCGAGGGTCACTGCGTCCTGTGGCATGCTCTCCATCATCTTACTCTTCACAGTGTTATAGAAGAGAAAATAGAGTCCCCAGGATGCTCCGGTGCCCCAGACGTTGGCAGTGACCCCTTTATACAGGCCACGGACACCTTCAGTCCGCGCGATTTTGACGAAGGCATCGGTAACGCTTTGGTACTGTGGCCTGGAGGCTGCTACTGTCTGTAGACCTTCATTCACTTGAAAGCGAACTTTAATGAGGTCCAGTGGATGCAGCACGAGTGTTGATGCAACACCACCAGTTACTCCCGCGGCCAAATGTTCCCAACGCAAGTGATTGAACACGTGAGCAATACCGTTTCTCTTTTCTCTTATTGCTGGGCCCTGCATTGTTGCATTTCCTGGGGCCATTACATATGCTATAAAGCAAATGTGCTTATGTGCTTATGTATGTAGAAACGTGTGTGCTTCTGCTGCCCACTATGCCCAATGGACAGGGAGTTGGATTCGTGAGTGGAGGGTAGTGAGTTCGAGTGCCAGTAGATAGTCAGTCGGATATGATGGTAGGTGTCGAACAAACTCGTCCCTAAACAGATGAACACAACTCTGTGTTACCTACACGTTAAATAGGTACATAGCAGGCAAGTGAACGCCAATATAGATTGATAAGTGCCATTGTGTAAGATTGATACTGGTTGAGACTGAAGTGTGTGTACTTTGTCCAGGGAGATTAGCTCAGTGGCTAGAGCGTCCGCCCATGGACATATGACTGATCTGTATGATGGACGGGAGACCGTGAGTTCGATTCCACAATCTTCCAAATAACTTTACATAGCCTACCCGATTATTTCATAGTATGCTTTTGATCCAGTGTTCACTATATCGTTCCAACTATTGTTAGCACATTGCAACTATTGTTAGCGTATACAAATACTGAACGTGGTCTACACAAACAAAACGTGTCCTCACTCTGCGATAAACATCAACAATATGGTGGCTTCGGAGCAATCGTTTAAAAACAAATGAAAATAAAACTATTCATATAATTTAGTGTGCACAACATGCTCATAAATACTACTAATGTAGGCATGTAGCTTCATTGCAAGGACAGTTCAAATGCATTCAGCAGATGTTACCACAGTGCGATCCGCTCAGCAAAAAAGTCCACTAACACTGAACAGATGATCTGCAAAATCCATTTAAAACACATTTCATCTACCTGCACATTAGATAATAAGCAACAAAGGTGATAATAAGGGTGATCAATTCCAATACTATGAGCTTTGCTTGTCTAGTTTTCTTGCAAATCGAAGCTCATTGGACATACAAGCCATTATATTTTTACGTTATGACCTCATTTGTTTTAGTAATTGGTTAGGCAAAACGATGTCATTTGAAACCGTTCAGAGTATATAAATGGTGCCCGCTGTTAGGGGAGGTACGCCGAAATGTCGCCCCGAAGGAACAATGTTGCCCGACGTACCTTCCCCAACAGAGGGCACCATTTATTATATCGCATTTACCTCATTCAGTAGTAGCAGTGTCCATCTCAAACAGAATGAGCCGTTAATGATGACATAATTGTCTCATGTATTGTTATGACACACTTCTTAGAATAGTAAGTGACTGACGTATACAGGCGTACAGAGAACGTACAAATGATAACGTGAAACGTACATTTCTGCAATAACTTTAACGCACTGCGCACTACGTAATTTTCAAACATCTATGTAAACAGCAGGAGGGAGGTAGATCATGTTCTCCCACAACCTCCAAATCGAGGCTCCTAGGACCTCACGTGCGTATTCAACTCCCTGTCATGTGTCTTTAACCTTACCGAGCCCTCGCCTAACAACCTTTCCACTGTTCACTTCCCCCACTATCTGACCTCTGATTGTATCAAAACTAATCACTCTCCCAACCTCTTCTGATTTTTAACACATAAAAACGGTTTCATCTTCTCTCTTGGAAGTGCCTACATAAACAATCATGCTCCCACCACAATTTCTATTTGCTCACCATGCAATCCTCCAACTCCATATATCCACTTACTATCAGACTTCAATTGTGCACAAGACCTTGCCTTTATTAGACTACATAATTGTAAATGTCATTGTATAAAACTTAATTTACGTTGTAGATTAAATCGTTAATAAACTTTACTTTGCTAACTCTCGCTGTCCATTTAGTTAATACAATGCAATGAACACATATGGATGAGCTGCCCCTGTTACGCCTCTGCATGACATTATTGAGTTTTTATGCGTTTATGGATTTTAGATGGCATTTCTGATATTGCAAATTGGCAATTTGGGAGTATTATTTGTCCACCTTGGATGTTTGATAGCATTTTGTAGCGCTTCCCATCTATGTCGTTATTCAGTGCATGCAGCAACGTAGCACTCTAGTCATTAAAGGCTATTTTAGTGTATTTTTAACTTGACCTTTGTGGTCTAATAATAGAAGCATAATAGATTACCTAAGGGATCGATCATTTGATATCAGGGGGGCAGCTATTTTCACCATAGCTTCAATTTTTTTCATGAAATTTAACATCTATTTTTTCTTAGATTACTGAACCTCAATTATGTTTTTAAGCTGTATAAAGCTGTTTAAAGCCATATTTGACAATTATTTTTTTTTTCTAGCCAAATGAAACCTTTTTTCTCACCAATTTTCAGCCTTGCGTTATTTTTTTCAATATTTTTGCTGCCCCCCACCCCCACCCCCACCCCCCTGAGATCAAATGGCCGATGCCTAATTGTCCTAGTGTATGTATTTTGTTCTCGGATAGAAATTGGACAGTTTTATGTGTTTTTTATGCCTTGTTGCCGAGTATATACATAGGAGAAATAGGTAATTATATGAGTAGGTTAGAGATATCATAGTATATGTCACTGAGTGTGGGACTTGTGGGTTGTTAACAGGACTCGTTTCCTGCGCTCACTCGGCCTGTTGACAACCCCTATTCAGTGAGTTATTCAAGGATATCATATTAATAAAAGCACTCAAATTGAATCTTATAAAATCAATCATAATATGAAAGCATGTTCTAGGTAATTGAGTAAAATTCAAGGTCATACAAGGTCAAAGTATTATCTAATTTGATGTAAGCCTAGATTTTGGTCATCATACAGTTCTACATGCATAAAAAATACTCAAATTGATAATAGTATTTATTTGCAAGTACATAACAACATAATACAACACCAACCAGCTTCAATACAAAGATCAAGTCTCAAGCATAAAATGAAATTCGCTGATGGTCAGTTTAAATAGCAAAAAATCGGCAAAATTAGAAGTAGTCAACTGCAAACACAAGTTGTATGTCTTACATCATCGCTGATATTAAACTGCAAGACAATATACAGCAGACAGCAGTAGTTTGTCTATAGTTTACCACACTGTTCCCGATTTTGAAACACTTAAAAGACACTGTTTAACTGCACCAATATCAATATTTGCTTCATTGAACCCTTCGACGTTCTTGAAGATGGGCAGGATTTGCTTTCAAACTAGCAGCTTTTGTCCAAAATTTGCTGGTTGAATCATAGCCATTACAGTGACTTTATGACTTTGGAGATGTCACAGTTCATATTCTCTGCCAAAGCGTGAAAAGGTATACCGATTGCAGAATGAACTACACAGTTCAACAGTTGAAGCACAAGGGCTTTATTTGAAAATGTATAACTAACCACAATGAGATTAAAATATTCCTGACAAGTATCTTAGATATGATTAAAATATTAGCCAATCAAAGAGAGTTATCATCAAACACATTAAGCTACATACATGCACAATATTTGATAATCAGTACTACATGTATACCTATAATGATCCACACAATTCAAACAATTGAAACACATGGGCTTTATTGAAAAATATATTACCACGCACAATGAGATTAAAATATTTCTGACAAGTAGTTAAAACTAGAGATGTCAAAATAGTTTGAATCTCTTAAAAGTTTTGGTGTAAGAGCCGAAACTTCGCATTGCAAAACAGGATTCGAAAACTTCGTTTTGTATAAACTCGTAAATTATAAACGCAGTACTACATAATATAGAGACTTTGCATTGGTGGTTAATAATCAGCATACCATTGGCTCTGTGTTCTGTGGCAGCGCCAATGAAAGGGCCATAGGCTGGTCAATCAAGGTCCACCATAGCTTCTAAATTCTCAAGGTAGGAACCTAAAGCCCGCTTTACACTATAGCGAATTCCACCTACGTAGCTCTACGTGCAATGGCGAACAGGCAAATTCGTCAGGAAATTTTGAACATGTTCAAAATTTGTTGACGAATTTACTGGTTGGTTTAGGTTCGTTAAAAATAGTTATGCTGTTCCTAGGGATCGCAGAACATTCGCACGTACAAGTAACACTTTGTTTGCCTCAGCAACTTGTCGTACCATGCGTTTTTACTACGTTCAATGCCGCCACATTACGCCCAAGTTGACGACGTGACATAATACGTACAGATGCGTTGCACGGGTTCGCTCATGATCCCTCTAGTGTAAAGCGGGTTTAATGGTCATATACTGCGCGTAGTACAAGGGAGGTCCTTTTACCATAGTGGTGTCTTTTGATTTCGGCGGTTAGTGCATGTGTTCCATTGTTCTCTGGCTGTGCAGATGAAAGGGCTATTGGGTGGTCATTCAAGGTCTTTAATATAATTATACCATAGCGTCACTCCTTTTGTTGTGTTTTGATTTATGACCACGTAAGTATTAAATACCCACATTTACTCACAACCGATGCCGACCTAACCATTCAAGTAATAACAGTCGTTTATCTATATATAGCTTGTCTACTGCTGTAGACTTGTGGAACACACGAATGGTATGGTTTCTATCACAGGTTTATTGGTCTTATAATATTACACTCTGTAAAATGGTGACTCGTATTAATGAAGTTAAGCACTATGTCCCGCTCCCATTACGCCCAAAGCTTCGAAGCTTCGGCCCTCAAAAATGGACGAAGCTTCGAATACCAAAATTGGCGAAAATTGACATCTCTAGTTACACTCAAACCTTAAATATAATCAAAATCGCCCAAAACATTAAGCTAAACACATTCACAATCTTTGATAATAAGTACTATGCCTTAAATGAGCCACACAGCTAAAGCCCCTTTCACAATTGATCGCAAATAAATGCAACCAAAATGTCGTACGGTCTAGTGCGTTCAAGAGGTGGTCGCAGAAATGATCGCAAGGAACATGCTTTTACGAGCATTTATCAAGCCCGTCGGCACTGTCCCAAAATTCAGGTGCATGAGGTTTGTGTCGTACAACAGACGTACACGGACGTAAGATGGTTGAGCAACGCTCCCGTGATGGCTGCAAGTCACCTTGCGACCGTAAAACGCTGTGCGCCTCTCGCATGAAATCATGCGAGTAGATACAGCGTTGTACAACATCCGTGCGATGCAATGTTTCAAAAATCAATGGATGCGCCAGACTGCGACCCAAAACTGAATTTTGAACATGTTCGAAATTCACATGCGATCGTAAATTCCCCTGCAACAGATGAGACCGAACGTACGAGTTATGCGATTTGCTCGTGCAACGTATGCGAACGTGATCGCCAAGTGGTCGCTGACTACTCGCGACGCAATTGTGAAAGCAGTGGCTTAAAGCACAAGGATTTTATTTAAAAATGTATAACTACGCAAAAAAATGACTTCGACAATCAAAACAACGGGAAAAGCTCCAAGCCGGTTTTATAAGTATGAAGAGAAGTTTCTAAGGATTTAAATTAATGTAATAGTTAGTAATAGTTAGTCGCCGTCGAAGTCATCATCATCGTCGTTATCGTTGTTCAGTTACTGTGTGCGGGTATCCATTGCATAGTACTGCCACACGGGGTCGCTGGCCTCGGGAACATCTATTGGCGGGGTCAGTGACGGCGCGGCAGTCACACAGTTGCCAAGCCCCAGGTCTCCTGCAGTGCCCAGCTGGCGCCAGAAGTAGGCGGTGCAGCCGGCCGTACGCAGACAGGAAAGGGCGCAGTCCATGAGGCTCACTGCCGGGTTGAAGGTATGCAGGAGGTAGTCACCCAGGGTCACCAGCCCACCTACCTGTAGGGAAAGAGGCACGTTAGAAGGAATGCAGAAAGTCGTCTCCTATTGGCATCTGCTACAAAACCATGCCTATTATGACAATCATATCGCTTGGTGTGTAGCCACCCAAAGGAAGGCTGGATAGCCACATTGATCAATGGCAAAGAACACTAGGGTGCATGACAGATGTGTTGTTATTGACATTGCATGTTAGTGCATACTATTAATTCTCATCTGCTTATTAGATCCAAACCATTTTATATGTACGCTTGTTTGTGTTTAGCTTTTTATGTCTTGCTCATTTATATTTCATTGGAATCACTTTCCACTAATCAACACTAGCTTGAGGAGAGGTGCTGCTCTCGTGTGTTATTTTTCTTACTTGCCACAACAAATTGACATTTTGCACTCTACCTCTATATTACATTAATTTCACTGTATCTCGTGACGAACAAAATGATTGAGCCTACCATCTGTACTGTCCCTGTGCGTTTCTCAGCCTTCTCATTCTCCTGCTCACACCTTGTCAGGTCATCTTCCATGGAGCTCACTGAGTACATCTGCCCATCACTGCATTCCGCATCAGTATATGAGAACTCTGCCAACAGTGGGGCTTTCTTTATCCATAGGTTCTTGCAAGAACAGACTTCAATGGAATCCTCCCCTTGTAAGAATGTAATAGACTTGGGTCTAATCTGGGGTAAGTAAGTAATATATGGGCAAGCAATCTGAAGGCTATTTAGTTTTAAAAGGTAGTCAGGAATATGGGGGAAATGACGACTTTTTTCAGCAGATATCCTCAAATCTTTCAAGTTGGTTAATGGGCGCAACTTATTCGGGTCGATGCTTGTCAGTCCAATATCAACGACATAAAGTATGGTGAGAGAGCTTGCCACCGCCGTCAAGTCTGGTAGACCTCTCAGTGGGTTCTTGGACAATGTAATCCATTGCAAATTTGGGAGTGATGTAAGGAAAGCTGGGTTGACATATGCAATCTTGTTATCAGATAGCTCAACTCTCTTTAATTTTGGTCCAGCCAAAGACAAATCTGGAAATTCTTGGAACTTGTTCTCATGCAACCACATGTTCGCGAGCTTTTGCATACCACTTAAATGGTTTGGTGGTAAGTGGGTGATAAAGTTACGAGCAAATGCAGCTGTCCTAAGTGACGAAGCGAGAGGAGTAAGATCAGGAAACTCGGTGAACCTATTATTTCGTAAGTTGAGGGTCTGGAGCTTTTCCAGTGGATTTAGTAGATCATTTGGCAGATTTACTATTTTGTTGTAACCCAAATCTACTGAAGTTAATGTGGTGCCGACGGCTGTTAAATTGGGGAATGCAGTGAGGGAGTTGGAAGAGGCTTTCAAGATGCTGAGCTGTGTGAACCGTGAGATGTCTCCTTCTAAAATATCCTTAAGACCACATTCATGCATGGTGACAGAGGTGTCTGTGTCCGAAAAGTCCATCCAGTTACAGACTGTTTCACAAAGCGGCAGATACACAGCCGCAATGAACAGCAGCCACTTGATATTGAGTGGCGGCTCAGCGATGACAGTTCTCCTGCTGCTCATGGTATTCACGTTTGAAATTCGATTTTATATAGCAGAGCAGTTCTAATGATTGGTTTAATTTTCAATTGAACTGGGTTTTTTACAATGAACCTACATGGTTTGAAAACGTTGAAATAGAAATTAAAACTTAAACAATTGTAATACAAAAATGAAACAATAAACTTTAATATTATGATATACACACAGTAATTAAGAAACGGCAGATATAGAATAATTGTTTTGAGAGTTGATGTCATTCACGTTGTAGACTCTTTATTTTCTATCCATTATTTAATTTGCACAATGTAAATGTTCCACTGTTTCGTTAAATGTGTAAATCTTTCAATTACTCTCTTTCATGACAATGTTTGTATGATGTTGCTAGTGTGCATACACAAAATCCCAAACAACAATTTCTGGCGATTGACACAGCAACAAAGCTCTTTTTGAGTTATGCAGTCTACGTTGTAGCTATCCTGTACATATAGCGTCCACAGTCATCAATTGTTCCCTGATACAGTCACACAATACACAGACACCAATAATAGCCGAGGTCACTGGTAATCTAATTCTACACAAAACTAAGGGACCTTTATTGTTTTCACTGTGAAATGGTGTTATATGTCACATGCATATCTAAAATAATGCATTTTCCATTTCACCAAATCCATCTACCATGTGATTCACCAAATATGGCAATGATGATCATTGATTATCACGTGCATTGGGTTACACCAGATTACACGCTCAATACACATATTCAAAGATCACAGGATCAAAGAATCATCAATGTGACACCTCCCCAAGGCTCACCTTCTGCTTGATATGTTTGCACGGATGCATGTGGCGTGCATTTGTCCTTGGCAGAACAAAAAAAAAAAAAAAAAAAAAAAAAAAAAAAAAAAGTTCACCTGTTCAACTTGCAGGTTTCCATTATTGAACATGATGACTATTTGAGAGTTAGTAATTTCTGTTTTATTTTCTGACTGTTTTTGTGTTACAAACACATTGCCATTGATAAAACAAAGAAAATAAAAAACCTCCCCGACACAAAGTCTGAAAAGAAGCGCTCATGCGTGTATTTCCACGAATAACGCATCATTGGGGCTCCAAATGGAGCTTCTGTAAGGATGTCTTATTTTATCAGTTGCTACTTCATTTTAGTACATTATGTCGAATTCTATATATTTTGTAACTATTTCGAAGACTTTCCTATTGCTATAATATACCATGACCATATATCATGACCATACATAATTAATGTTCGCCATCACTTTCGTCTGCCAAATAATGAGTTTTGAATTTTCATACTACATAGCAATGAAGGAAGTTAATTTGACAAGTATGACATCTTCACAACAGCCAGCTGTCTGTATGTGTGTATGTTTACTAAAATAGTACACCAGTTTGTGGATAAGTAAAAATCGTTACCGATCTGCGCCAGTGACGGGTGTTAATAGAGTCCAATTAGCACCAGGATGTATACGGGTGTTTTTCTGTCAAGTGCACGCTGTTTGAGTTGTAACTATATTTGCCATATAGCTGAATGAATATGCTCGCAGTATTTGAAATTATTCCCGAGTGGGAAAATGCTCAAGATATTAATCTTATATCAACAGATACTTCAAAACATCACTTGCCTTTAAGCGTGTTTCCAACCCCAGTGGGGCTTTGAAGTGTACACCTTCAAGATGATCC
>CM032664.1:43140333-43149300 GCA_019095985.1 Streblospio benedicti | reverse complement strand
GGTTTTTGCTACTCTAATGTATGTAAATCGATTCGTCGGCACTATCTGCTGATGACCCAGATAAACACTTTCAAAATATGGCTTAATTTGAACCTAATGCTTTAAACTACAAGGTGTGTCAGCAGAGGTAAGCCAACATATCATTCTTGCCACAGAAATCAAGCTTCATGAAGCTTGCTATTATATTTTCTATTTTTAATAATGAAACATGCAAAGTCTTTAATAATATATTTTCCAACACCTGAATGATATACACAGTTTTTATAATAAGAGCTTGGATAATCGTGACTTTCTTGTCCTCAGAATATAAACTCTGCGTGCTACTGACTTTGGTAAAGAAATATTGATACCAAATCTTTAACCTCCTCTTTAACAATTAAATGTGATTTATCACTGATTTTTTAAGTCCTAGCGCAACATGGTCACATATAGCTTTGTATGCTTGCAAAAATTGTCAATTATGTTTTGTTGTGATCCAGACCATGAATGCAGAGGAATCTTGTGGTACATGTTAAGTGGGAATTGACCACGAGAAGTTGGGTGTCAATCGCAAAATAGAGCATGCTGACGTCTGATTTACGAACATTGACACGACAATCAGTGGTCAATCCATTCTATCATGATTAAAATCCATTTTATTTTGAAAATAAAATCATATTATAACATTCTCATTTGCCAGTCAATTTCGTTTGTTTTTGTTTGCGGAGACGTCAATTTCGTTTGTTTTGAGCGTACGGAGGCGTTAGTCTAAACTGTTGCTCTCTGCTACATGAATACGCCTTGCGTCGTCAGCGGCTGTATTGATATTGTGAGGAGTTTAGACTAGCGCTGTGGGGTTTTTGGGCGTGTTTTCCATCGCAAAATTGAGCCACACTGATTGACCAATCAGTGTGGGTTATTAGGCGCTGATTTTTGCACGGAATGATAGAATGTTGTATTTGAAACGCATTGATTTGTTTAGGGTATATTTTTTATCATTTCACTTTACGTTGAATTTATTTCATTCTACCATACATTTGCCTAATGCTCTATTATTAAAAATACCTTGATTTGATATTTAATTTATGCTGACAATATTGCAAGATTAAACCTTGTGTTAAGAAATATTTTAAAAAAATGAAATTAACATTTGTATGATTACTTGTTCAGAGACTTGTGTATTTAATAGCTAGATAAAATTAAAGATTTACATTATCACTGATTAATTGTTATTGAAACAAAAAAAACTTAAAATTGACATTGGTATGTAGGGATTGTTGTGTGTTTATATTTTAGATAATCATTTTTTGTCCATGAGGTATTTGTTTTAAAGATACTTGTGACCAATAGAATGTGTACATATCCAGCCAAAACAGCCAAACTAAATATTGCTGTTAGTTGTGCGTAAATGTTAAATGGTCGCGTTTGGTGAAAAGTATGTTATTTTGTAATGTATTATGCCATCCGTTTTTGTATATATTGAAAATTTGAAATGATTTGTTTGTTGAGTAAAGAACTATTTTTGTGATATTGTAGGACTAAGAGTTTGGAGATAATTGGTATACAGTATTAGTATGTTAAGTCTGTGGTTCATTCTGTGTATATTTGAAATGTTCTGTTCAAAACAAATTGAGCGTTTATTATAATTTATCCATGTCATTGAAATAAATCAGATTCGATATTGACGAATAATGGTTTATTCTGTTTCAAATTGTGTTTGTCAGGCCCAAAGGTATGTCCGAGTATGAGTGATTTTCAGTGTGTGTCATTATGTAAAACCTAGCCTATCTCAATTTTTAAATGGTCTGACATTAAGGCGTATTCTAAAAAGCCTCTGTAGTTGCAAAATGTTTTGCTAATTTGACGTCATTTACTAAAAAGCACATGGCTTCTATTTTAGAAGCAGCAGTCCAGCTGTAGTTGGGGTATTTTTCCGTTTAATTCGTGGTACTGTTTATTTGTAATATGTTTCTGGTTCATTAATTCACATAAAGCCAGCCCCAGCTAGTAACAGAAGCTTTAGCATGTGGTACTGTTTATTTAAATTGGGGGAATGTTTGATGACGTTCTGTTTTGTAATAGTTTGTTTATTTGATACTCTATTGTTATCTGATTATGGATAATGAAGCAATTAGACATAGCTTGCAAAAAGATTGATATGAGGTTGAAGTCTGACATCCTTATTTGTTTTTATTGATGTACTGTAGTTGACTTTTTGGGGACTATTATTTGGAGGTGTATCCATTTTGGTAAAACAAACAAAGTCATACATGTACAAGTAACTGAGAAACACATCAAGATTACATATTTAATATCTTGGCTGACCATTACCTGATCACCCATGCATGGTGCTGCAGTGTCTTGGCTGACCCTTACCTGATCACCCATGCATACATGTTCTGCTGCTTCTGCAGCTGTTGCTAATGAACACTTGGTTTTAAAGGCTAACAGGGCAGGATGTTTGAGGCTGCATATTTAATATCAGTGGAATTCTAGGGTTTTGTAAAAAGACCTTATATCTATTAGAGCTAGAAGCTGTCACAATTGCACTTGCTCTTTATCTTTGCATTTAATATATGGTTGACACGAAGGGTTTTGTAATAATAGAAATAACAACTATTAGATATAAGGTCTTTTGAAAGACTCTGTAAAAAAGGCAGTCCGATTTTGAGTGTAAAACTACCTTGCTTTTGATATGCAAGTTGATAATCATACCACAGACCTTAGAATGTAAGGTCTGTGATCATACATTATTAATGCTAATAAAATCGTAAAGCTTTTAGTAAAAGCATCCTGCAGCCGATGTTTTCATGAAGTATTTAGGTTAATTCGTTTTCGAACAATTATGATCTGGGTGTTTATTTTGAAAAGTAGCCACATGAGTGACATGACGTAAGTCATTTGGTTTTCCCAGTAAATAATATCACATCAGATGGTGTTTGATAAGATTGTATTACTTTCAAAAAGTTAGAATTAATTCGCACATTGCATTTGTTTTACGGATGAAAATGTGCATTTATAAAAAGGGTATATTCAACCAAACTCGTGCAGCTTTGATTCTCAATTTGTAAATACTCACGTTTTTACCCAGTCAAAATATTTTTTACATTTTTTGCCAATTCATTCCATAGAATTAACTCTTTTGTTTCCCAAAAAGCTTTCTGCTCATATAGACATTCATTTAAGAATTCCATCGTCGAGTATGATTCATTGGTATTAAATACCAGTCGGGATGTTTTTGTAGCTTCTTTGTACTTGAGTGAATATGAAGACACAATTTTTTTTTTTTGACTTCAAAGGCTCTTAAATAAAGTCGGATTTTTTAAACTTATTTTCAAATTTGGAACACATTGATTTATTCAGAATTGAGAGCTTTGGTAAATAAGCTACCAGTGTAATTTGAGAAACTATGAAGGGCTGAAAGGATGTAGATGAAAATATGACTGTGTAAAATTTAAATTACATAATCTGTATGATGTATAATAAAAATTACAAGATCTCAAAAGAAAAAAATAAGCACATAAGCGTGTGTGCATGTGTGCGACACATGTATGTAAGTCTCCAAAGAAGCTATAGTCTGTCTATTTATTATTTACACCATGAACAAGAACATGTGAACTTTTACCCTGGGTTCAAAACATACATGATATATGACACCATGCACTTTGGATCCCATCTAGAAAATATTATGGAAGTGAGATACGTCCGTAAGATAACACTGTGACACGTAAAGTACTTCACTCTGGAAAGTTTTACCAAAATACACGAACACTTCAGTATCTTGCAATGCAAGTTATTTTGCCATGGATTTTTATTTACCATTTCCAATTCTGCACCAAATGGTGTTACTTTTTATAGCAACCGTTTTGGTTAAAAGAAGTTATGCAACAAAAGGTGTGTTTGGGTAATTAAAATCTATAATATAGATCTAGAGTGTTTACTACTTCAATTCTGCTGTTCCACAAGGGCCAAAAACGAACATGATTTTATAAAAGAAAACCCAAATTTTCCTTCCATCAACTATGGAACATTTTTTTTGTGTCCAAACCAATGCAGAAGAAATATCAAATTCCCTGTTGTTTGAGCGGATAATTAAGACTACACTTATTGCACTAATCATGTAAAATATGCATTAAAATTTAAATATATATACATGTATATATATAAACATATGGATAGGAAATACAGGAACCACAGTTTGGCCACTTGTGGACCGAGCGCCCAATTCATGCACTTGTCAATAGAATTTTAGAGCATTGTGTTTTAGTTTTGAAATCTATAAAGTTTGTATTTTTTTATTTTCCCAATATGTTAGGAAGTTTACATTGTTTCACGACCGTTTTGTAATGCTGATTCAACCCTTATGCAGATCCAGGGGGGCGCAGGGG
This sequence comes from Streblospio benedicti, assembly GCA_019095985.1. Taxonomy (NCBI): domain Eukaryota; kingdom Metazoa; phylum Annelida; class Polychaeta; order Spionida; family Spionidae; genus Streblospio; species Streblospio benedicti. The sequence goes on along the minus strand of CM032664.1, from coordinate 43,144,933 downwards.
GGGCACACCCCTCCCTTTTCCCACCAAAATACTTCATTTTCATAGCGTTTTTACGTCCGCCATCAATCGTGATAATAACCCATTAAATCCCTCAAGTGCAATCCTTTTCCAAAAAACCTGGATCTGCCATTTCCAAACTGTTCTCAAAAAGTATTCTAGCTCCATTAATTAAAGAGCTATTGTTGAATATGGGTCTGCTCACTAGTTGTTGTTTTTTGTTTTGTTTTCAAAAATATTATATTCATTCAACAGGATTGCACAAAACTAGTTTTATATGAAAGCGAAACCCACGCATCGAATGCATGTAATAATCAGCGTTATGCGGCCATATACTTCAATGACCAAAAGAAATAAAAAATGCCATTAATGAGCAAATTTTTGAAATTAATGGCTACCCGTATTAGACATTAAAAATGCAAAAGTGAGACCATTAACATAATGATATAGATGGGAAGCGCTTCCACGTAAATGTTACAAAAAATGCTATAAAACACACCAGGTATACAAATGATACTCCCCAAATTGCCAATTTACAATGTCAGAATGCCATCTAAAATCCATAAACACCTTTAAAACTAAAAAAAAATACCTCACTCATGAGTTTTTTCATTGCATTAAAATAATTAAATGAACAGAGTTAGCAAAATAAAGTTTATTAACCATTTAATCTAAAAAATAAATTAAGTTTTATACAATGACATTTACAATTATGTAGTCTAATAAAGGCAAGGTCTTGTGCACAATTGAAGTCTGATAGTAAGTGGATATGTGGAGTTGAAGGAATGCATGGTGAGCAAATGGAAATTGTGGTGAGAGCATGATTGTTTATATAGGCACTTCCAAGATGGGATGAAACCGTTAATAGGTGTTAAAAAATCAAAAGAAATTGGGAGAGTGATTAGTTGTGATACAATCAGAGGTCAATCAGATAGTGCGTGTATTGAACTGATGAAGGGGGTTGATAGGCGAGTGCTCGGTAAGAGTAGAGACACATGACAGGGAGTTGATTACACACGTGAGGTCTACAAGTTTTGTAAGACAGCACGGACGCGTGAGCAAACGTTTGGCATGTCAAACTCCCACCAAGACCGATTCAGCAATCTATGGATTCAAGTGGCTCATCGAGTACTATTAATTTGGCATAAAGGTTGAAATGACATGAAATTCACCTGTGCATGTCTCAACATCACATTGGACGGAACAACTCTGGAAAATACATCATACCCTGTATACCCAGGTGTCACGCTCGAGATAACTCTGGCTTTCAAAGAACACACGGCAAGCTACGGAAGAAGGTTTCAGCCAGAATCAACATTGTAAATAACCTTGCCAAAACCACCTGATGAGCAGACCCGTGAACTCTCAAACAGCCTACATTTCTCCAGCCATCCCTGCCCGGCCCCTGCCGACCTACCGTATCCACACCAACGGCTCGGCCCAGACCCCAGACGGCAGCCAGATCTCCCCGCTGTGTGCGGCCGGCTATGTGGGCACCATGACGGACAACACCAAGTGGATGGCTGCCCAGGTGGACGGCATGATCGGGGCTACTCTCTGCTCACAGTCTCCAGACATGAAGATCCTGGCTGGGTCGTCTAATCTGGCATTTAATGCAGATAAGGTGACCATTTGTCAGCTTTTCCATTTTTTATATTTCAAATTCGATTTATAAGTTAGTCTTTACTCAAGCTCATATTCAGTACATGAAAATACAATATTTAATGTTTTTAACATATTATCTTAAATGTTATTGTTGAAAATAAGTGGAATTTTACAATCACGTGTAACGATGATAAGCTTGTGTAAAATATCACGGAATATGAATGTAAATCAAAACAACTTATCACCTGTGTAACAAGTATTAAGAAGAATATTCTTGTTTTTCTTACTTTTCATCTGTTATTTATTATCTTTTGAACTGATATGTGATATTATAATTGGTGTTTCTTATTACACAGTAATTACTGGCGCTAGAGCGTGCCTACATTTAGAACCATTCCTTTCCAGGCATCCGTGTCGCTGGAGTTTGAGATGTCGGTCCAGCAGCACCAGCAGCATGAGGACATTGACCGCTGCGCCTCCGAGGTCGCCCTCTACATCACTGACCACGCCAACTGGCAGCAGCCCATCCTGCCCGGCAAAGACGGCTGCCTCGATCTGCTGTTTGTCCCGGAGGAGTTCCATCACCAAGGCAACTTTTGGTACTGCCAGAGGGAAAGGCTGTTTCATATATTTTTAAATGTCCAGAATGAAATAATTCTCACATACATAGGTTACCTGAATACACAATCAAAGTGACAATTGTTGGTGATCTCCACTACGATCACCGAAGATGGACCTTTTCCTGGTCAATTTAATATTCTTGTGTTTCGTTAGCATCAAACACATTGTACCGTTGTTGGGGGTGATTGAACTTCTCTTTTTTTCCCAGAGATGGACAATAATTACTGACATTGGCGAACCATAATGGCTGAAATCTTTTCATTTCATTCATATAGCTGTGTAACGTAGCAGCAATAGATTATTTAATACCAACATGGCACATGACATTTATATTCTAGCTCCGTAACACTGAAGAAACTGTCTAAATGCTGTGTTTTATGATTACAGACCCAGCGAAGTTTGCCGACAACACTCTGCTGTACGGCTACAAAATATACGACGTTCTGGACGCATCGGACGGTTCATCGCTCAGCCAGGCGTGTGTGGACAAGTATGCAGAGGAGTGGACCAATCAGGTACATATAATGCATATAATGAGATTACAGTAGGACATGTGCAATATTCAACAGGACAGGAACAAGTATTTCAAAAGAATGGTGCAAGTGTTCATCATGACAGGTGGAAGTGTTTAGCAGGACAGGTACACGTAGTTAAGCTATTAGAGTAATTCATAATTTACTGCAAATGCATCCCAAAGCAATCAACTATTTAGTGACGCCATCTTTGAATTCAACGAAACAGAGTACTTGTTCAATAGTCCACATTTAGATTACCACAGCATCCGAAAACGCTCATTTTTTTACTATCACACAGAAATTAAATCACCATTTTCATATAGTGTTCATCAAATACATTTTTCTACCAGGTCTCCAGCATGGCATCCTCCATCAACCAGACAATCCACCAGGGTCTATGTGAGGAGACGGCGACTTCAGTCACCAACTATATCAGCTCATTCTCCTCTCTTGGCACTCAAGTATGGATGAATCACAGTCACCCCCACCCACCTCAAACTCACATAATAGGTTTTGTTGACGTTTATGGACAGTCAGGTAATCGTAAATGAATTTGCACACACCTCCAATTCACAATTATATGAGCAAAACCTCACACTCCGTTTGTGTTAAACACTACTCCAAGCTGAATTCCTGAGGTAATGTATGGATGAATTACCGCCCAACAAATTTTCTTATATTAATCTTTACACATCTGAAAATTGAGATGATTTACAAAGCCTGGTACTTCATATGCTACATTGACGACCGTGAACATGGTAATTACAACGGAACAGGAATAGGTGTGATGTTGTGATATCACATTGACTTTTAATGGGTCAACACAGTATAAAAAAGCAAGATGATCCAGCCGATCAAGTGAAGCATTTTGAAATTGCAACGTGGAAATAAACATCAAGGAACGAACCTTTGGAGCCCATGGAGGCCAAGATTAGTGGACGCGAATATGAAGTATTATGGAAACATTACAAAAAGTAAATGTTATATATTATTGGAAAAATGTGGATTCCTTGTTCTTTTAATAAAAGTATTGCACCTAAGTGATATCAATCGTCAATTGGAAGTGGATTCTATTGCACATATCCGATGTTTTCTTGTGTATAATGATCCATGTGTAACTTCTATATTGTTCAACTAAAAATGCCATTATAGTAACTTCTATTGTAACACATCCCAGAGTGATTGGCTATTTGATGACACCATCTTTAAATTCGACTCATAAGACTTTTTTATGTTAAATGGTACACATGTAGGTAAACCCAGAATTAAAAAGATCTATGCGACTTATTAGGCCTAAAAATTCATTTGTGTCTACTATCACATAGCAATCAATATCTATCAAATTCAAATTCAAATCAAATCATGTTTGCAAAAGCTGGTCATCAAATGATTTTATTTACATGTATACAGCTTGGCATCCTCCCTCAATAGATTAATAGATTATTGGAAATAACCCCTCATTCAAAGCCCTTGCTAATGATGGAACTTTTTAAAAACTTAAAACCAATCAGAACATCAGAAACCCAGCCTTTTGCCACGCACAATATGTATGTTCACACGCTAATTTGACTCCTTGATTACATGATTTTTTGCGATTTTATAGTTATACATGTACATGTACTTCCTTCAGGCCGTGGTCGTCGCTGACTTTATCCACTCTCCATCTGACGTGACATTTGCCGAGTATTTCCGCTGCTCGACGGAGGGAGACACGCTGGTCCTAGACCAGGAAAAGTGGCAGTGTGTGTAATGGAAAGCAATAAACAGCATTGACGGGACCTTTCTTGTTTTGGCTAATATTTCATGAATATTATATAATATTTAAAATAATTATAAAATGGTCAATTATATGTGCTTCACAT
>CM032664.1:43127833-43135333 GCA_019095985.1 Streblospio benedicti | reverse complement strand
CAGACGCCCAACCCCTACTGGTCATCCAAGGTGGCTGCTGACCGCCACGCCGTGGACCGCTTCTCGTGGTACGGCGTGGGAGCTGAGAGGAGGTGGCCGGCGCAGCAGGTGGGTCAGTCCTGCGAGACCAGTATGCTGGAAATGTTGGGACGGCACTTGAAAACTTCATTATTGGCTTATCCTTATCACTTACACCTTTTTGTACTAGATAATTAGCGAAAAATTGATTATATTTGTTTAGTTAATCAGTTGACCAGTGACCAGAAGACTTCTAATCATGAAAATTGGATTCATATACTTTATATATACATGAATCCGAGATACTATGTCATATTTCTAACTGTGCCCGCCAATTCTGCATCAAACGATGGCACTTTATTAGCAAATTGTTTTGATTAAAGAAAGTTGTAGGAGGAAAGCTGATTTTGGAAGATATGGTACAATGTATAGTCTGAACGCTTCCCTATGATCTCCAAAACCATACATGTATGTTTATACGGCATTCGGGCTATATTTCAAAGACCAAAAGAGCATCCTATAAAGTTCCTTCAACGGAAATGTTCTTCAGGAAAATGATACACCTAAAGGAAACTCTCACTCATAATAACTGCACAGTTCCTAATTCCCGAAAACCGATTGCAACCGGAAGAGGAGATAGTACGGAAAGAATATTTAACAGAAAAAATAGAAAACTATTATGCCGAAAATTCAAAAGTAACTGTCTGCGTTCTGTAATCTTCAAATTAAGTTCGTGGGATTCTTTTAGCCCCTTTTACCCCTCTATGCGTAAAGCAGGCTTTAAAAAGCTCATCCAAGAGTACTCGTGGTGTTTCAGCCGGCATCAGAACTGCCGGCGCTGCAGCAGCAGAAGCTCCCCCTGGAGGCGACGGAGTGCCGGGTTCCGCGCTCGCCGTTCGACGGGGCGGCGGCGGCGGCGCCGAGAGACTACGACAGCGTGCTGTACTTCACCGTGTGCATCATGTGCTGCTGTAACTGCCCGCTCGGACTGCCGGCCGTCATACTGGCCGGTGAGTGGGTGGAGAGGGGCAGGGGGCGGGGGGGGGATTGAGTTTCCCTGGGACTCCCACTATATAGAGTGATAGCCTTGACTGTGAGAGCGTTCTTGCTGGTTAGGTTAGCCTGGGTAGCAGTAAGCATGTGCTTTATAGTCTGGTTGAAACTGTATAGTAATTGTGTCATGGTGTGTCACCTGAAGCTGATATCCAACTCATATTGACGCACTCGCATGGGGGAAGGGCCGGGGGCGGTGGTTGGTCGACTCCTAGTAGTTATCCTTCCCGGTGAGTGGGTGTAATATTCTTGGCGTGTGTGGTAAGTGTGAGCCACATTAATATGAGGCATCTTTTTCATAGATTAATCTGAAGCGCCATATTTAATATTGTCTAGAACAAGTGAATGACACCATAGTTGTTTGCTCCTGGGAGTACTTGGGGCAAGTGGGAGCCACATGTCCTTGTAAGCTTCTAGTCGTAATGCCCATAGCTAATGTCAGAATTTTACAATGATAGACTCTTTTATCGCAATTTCTTTAATCATAAAGATCTTCGTAAGATTTACTCAGTATTAACGATTTTCAGCAAACAAATACTAAACAAGAAACTACTGTGACAGCGCATTTTGGTCGTATTTATGTTATAAGCTGTTATAAATCATGTGATACATACTTAAAATTACTTTAATCCATGCGAACACCTGTTACGCTTCCTTAGTTACCGAAAACATTTCATTTCCATTGGTATTTTGGCACATTCACCACCAATAGTGAATGCGGAACCCCCGAAATCCCTCAAATTTGCCCCTTGTTCCCCAACACCATTGATCTGCCAGTGCTTGTATCCGTTGCAGTCCTGTCGCGGCAGAGGTCGCTCTCGGACCCGGCGTCGGCCATGAGTCTGAGTAACACTGCGCTGCTGCTGGCGGTGGGAGGCATGGTGCTCACCATGCTCACACTCATGCTCGCGCTCGCATTCGCCCACCTCAACAACAAGTTCTGAGCATGATGGAAGTTCATTTATCCTGGATCTGATAGTCATATGTTCATATTTTAAACAGGATAATGAAGTTCAAATTACATCTTGTGAGCGTTCGGCAATACTAGTATTGCTCTTGCCTTGTTCACAACAACTGATGACGTCATAAGTCGTCACTGTCACACCTATGACGTCATCGGTTGTTGTGAACAAGGCAAGAGCAATTGCCGAACGCTCAAGATGTAATTTGAACTTTATTATCCTGTTTAAAATATGAACATATGACTAACAAGTTCTGCGTCGCGATCGTACGTCTCACTGGGTGCGCTGGTGTTCGTGCTCCTCAACAACAAGGCATGGGCCTTTGAAATGATTTTGATTTGTTGGACTAGGGATCTATCATTGTGTGAACACTAAAGGTCTATAATTCATGATGAGAAGATCAATAATACTGAGACCAGTGTGGGGTTTTTAGGATAACTCTCTACGAAAACTGTCATCTGATCTATGATTTCTTACCTGGTACTGGTGGCAAAGTGGCAAAGTGGACAAGTGACTACGACTACTTATGTGCAACAAGTCTCGATCAGCTGGACCCTTTTGTGGGGGTGGTCTCACCAACATGCAATAGACAGCGTGGTCAAACGAGGCGAACGAACAACACGTTCTGATTCACATGGAACCTTGAGCAGCTACTTGCAGCAGTTATTGTAGAGCGTCTCGATCAAAGCCACACATGGGACTACTCTCAATGAAGAGGTGGTCTCTTTATGGAGGTCTTTAATAAGGCGTTCCTCAACAACAGGTTCTCACCCACTTTCATCTGAAATAGTTGTCTACATACTAAAATGTGCCACGTGGAAATTAAAAGCTGATTTTTAGATTTTATGTAAATGTGCTCCGACTGCGGACATCTTGAAAATTTGCCACCATCAGGGATTTTCAGACAGCCTCATGGATACAAATCTTAAGTGTGCCCTAGAGAGTCAATATGCCAATTTTGGTGCTTGTATCATTGCGTAGTGTGAAAGATGGAAAGGTGATTGTGTCTAATGGGCAGTCATAAGTTTTAACCTGTACAATATTTATTGTTCATTTTCAGAATATTTCTTGTTCATTTTCATGACAATGAAAACATGCAATACGTAAAGCTTTGTTCCTTTAACAAACGCTTCACCAAAATGAGCCCAGCATAACATAACACGCAGGATGCAGTTTAAGATACCATACATCTGTTACGGATAATATAATACAGTTAATAACAGAATGACGCTAAGTTTTTTTTATAATCTGCAAATACTACTATACATATGAACTACCAATAATGATGGTACGAAAACTAAGATATTTGAAGTAGTCTTCTGCATAATTTCATTTGGCAAAGAGTGTGTGCATGTATGAGTGTGTTATGGCAAAAGGCAGCTAGCTACATGTAGTCTGAGAGCCCTATGAACGACTATTGTTCAAGATTTTATTCATAGTTTTGTGTTATTGGTTTTAATACCTAGCTTTTATTATTATGGGATAGATTTATATAACGTTATGTTCATTTCTAATTTACACTGTAGTGTATGAAAGTGGTTAGGTATATGAGTATCAGAACTGTTTACTTCTGTAAATTATTGTGCATTATTACTGTTGTTTATTTCTTTTTTACAATGGAGCCAGTAGATAATTGATTTTATGATGTACAGCATATATTGAGCAGTGTGTGTTAATTAAATTGCTTTTTATGTCACTGTTTTAAATATACAAAGTATGTGAATTTTATGCAAGAACAAAATATAAAAAATATACATGTGTTTTGTGATGTCATACACAACAATTATGGAATATAAAACTCGTAATTCAGACGATCGGCATATTTACACAACGCAAACGAGTCCAAAATGACATCAAGCGGAAACTGAAAAATTTCTGTCGTGGGTATAATATATGAAATATTGATATATAAGAACATATCCCTACTACTGTTTCTCGATCGGCTGAAGTCCAAATACCTACCCTACATCTCACTTACTTGGAATCCACAACGGGTTCTATTATTTTTTTCTCCACATCTCCATTAAACCCACTACAAAGTGTAGCTCTCGGACCCGATTTTTTTTTCAACAACCATCAGTTTGTCCACAGTAAGTTGTGTGCCGTTCAGAGATACCAGCAGTAACCTTCCGTACACAGGAGAGCTGCTATCAGAGTGAATTCCTCACCTGCGTGGGATCCTGGCTTTGGAGCGAGTGCCGCAGAATTCACGCCATCCTGGAACTACATGTACGTCATCGTACATCATGGACAGTTACCGAAGAAACACGCTGGGTGCGTTGCGAAGCGTCCATGTGATACAAAAGAAATGCCAAAACCATAGATTTAGTCCAGCTCATTACTCCAACACTAGTTTATGTCTCCTAGTTCTCACCTCAGCAACATTAAACGCACTAAAAGTCAATACACAGGTAGATTTAATCATGTATACAGGCCAAGTATTGATGTGATTGTCCGTTGAACAGGTACCGTGTATACGGTGAAACGTGCATCTCAGTGGGAGTGCGAAAAAAAAAGTCTGTCCGTTTTGAGAGAGGTCATCGTTTTTATTAAAGACGTACCTGACGGGTTATTGAACTCTGTCCATATCAGCAAGGTGTCTACATAGCCAGGTCTTACCGGACCCTGATCCTCCCACGACAACAATAAGTGTCCAAACGCCGTAAAAATCAGCGACGATTCTTGTCAAACTCCGGACACGGGCGATTAGCGTTACAGCGCGACCGCTGCGAGCGGACACCTTCACAACACGGACACCTCTGTGACGCCGGTCTCGTTGGTTAATGTACACCACACAAATCATGTTATAACCATCATATTTGCGTCTATATTGCGGTAGATGCGACGTGTGTGTCCGCAAGACGCGTGTCGTCACCGAGGATTCCTTCTGTACGCGTCGCTCGATTGGTTTCGTATCGTTTGACATTTTGATTATTATGTTGTTGTTGCTCCTGCGGCCGTTCGCTGTCCGCATTTTTAGGAGTCGCTTTTCCCGCCTCAACAGTTGACGATTTTTTAGGCACTTGTAGACACGTACAGAACTTTAATAGACCAGTTTAATGCAGACAGCATGACAAACAAGTAAATACATAAACATAAGTAAAAGAAAGAAAACTTGAGTTCAATACTTACCAACTTGGATATACGAAATTTGGGATCTCATTCAATTGATTTTATGACATGCGTTAATGTGATTTCTATGCACCTTTCAAATAGATAAATCATATGAAAGAGAGTGACTAAAGCATTCATTAGAAGTCCAGCTGACTATCCACAGTACACTCAATCAAAGGACACAAAAGTTTGAAAACATCACTAATTGCGGCTGCAATGTCTTCCAAGGCAGGATAGAGGACAAAGTGACAAGTTGGCAGCAACATGGACAGTCACGGTAAGTACCGCGGGTTGCCGCCAAGGACAGGTCGGTCAGTCAGCAATGGCAGATCCAGGTTTTTGGAATTGGTGGGTGGTGCACTCAAGGGATTTCATGGGTTTTGTACGCGCGATCGATGGTGGACGTACCAAAAAACCTACGAAAATGAAGTATTTTGTTGGGAAAATGGAGGGGGGGGGGGAATCTCCACGTGGTCAGGAACTATCATATATCGTATTGATGAGCCTCTTTCTGTGATTCAAAATGTCCTATAGCAAAGAGTTATATGTAAAATTGAGACCCGCAAATAGCAATTATTATCTGCTTTACATATGACGTTTTTGTCCCCCGCCAACATCACACCAACAGGTAGAGCCTTGCTCCTTGTTGTTTATCTGTGACATTTAGACCGCCCTCTCTCCTTACTAAGGTCTAGCATCGACTAACACCCGGTATTCTCACCACACCACATTGAGCGTCATTAACATCTGGGCCGGTGGGCACGGGCCCAGCCTCTTTTCAACAAATCTTACTTTAGCCCCATTTTCAGCTTGCATTTTAGCATTTGGTATTTGTGCTTGCATCTTTTTCTTGTAGTTGTCTTCTATGCATCATGCTCAATTGTGAGATTGCAACATAAACTATTGGCCTTTTTAGAAAACATCTTCCTCTCTGGCTTTGTCTCTGGTCCCGCGAGTTTTCACACGGCCTTCTATCCAAACTTAAATGAAAACGCCTTTTTGCTGTTTGAATTGTTTATTGAACACGTTGATTATAATGCGAGGCCAGAATTAGTTTATGAGCTTTGTCATTATCAAACCTAGTAGCACTAGATCAAGTAGCATAATCAACCAGACGTTTTTCGTTACTACCGGCTATTCTTCACTGACCACAGTCACCATCAACCAGACTTGATTATTATTTAATATGCCATACATGGCCCTCTTTATATAGGCTATTTAGAAAATGAGTTTTCGGAGCATACCCAAATTTCGTACTTCATTAATTGCTACATAACAGTTCTGGATTGAAACAACGCTTGCAAATTTTCATGTAAACGTTGTCTCTTTATATAACGATATAACGATATAATAACGATATTATAAGCTTTTAAAAAAAAAAAGATAACTGTAGATATAATAAGATGTGATATAGATATGTCAAGACTATGTTACAATACAAAAGAGTTGAGTTTTTCATCATAATTTTATTCCATTTTAAAAGAAAAGAAATAAAAATAAATAAGAAAAATACATGACCTGGTTGAGCGTGGCTATACTGACCACTGACCATGAGTATGCAGTGGCACGCAGTGACCGGTCAGCACTAATAGTGTGTCATGTTGAAGTATTAGGTTAATCCCAGAAGGATTATGTTAATCCATTATTGCCACTCGGATTACCTATAAAATTGCCATATTCACTTTACGGTGGTGCTGCTGTATGCTGGATTATCGCTAATCCTCACATTACTAATCCCTAATCGGGCTCTGTGTAGCAGATTAATCATGAGGTGATCATGATCTCTTTATAACTCAGTGAGCTGAAAATAGCTAAAAATTATGTATTATGTTTTATGTTGTTAAAAATGACGTCAGCTGCTAAGATTAACTTCATTCATTGATTGGAACATTTACGCATTTACTATAAATATGGTGCAACATGTGAGCAACACCACCAGTCATACAGAACCAATGCAGATATACCAAGGAGCAATGCCAAAGTGATTGTTCATGAGACAGAGATTATAGATAGCAGGTGTTGTTCACATTAAAATGACAACACATAGAAAACATTTATCAAGACTGCCTTCTAATAAAAGTACAATGTTAAAAAAAGCACAGCAGCAGGTTTTACAGAAGACAGCGGGAAACTCAGGAAATATGCCTCAGCCAAGTCGACAGCCAGTTCATGGTCATCACACCACAACAGCTGTGCCTGTTTTCTCGAAAAAGAGGTCCAGAAAGGCCACCCCTCAAAGTTCGCCTCCCCTTCAGGCAGAGGGATCCTTCCGGCCAATCATCGAATACAAAGACTGTGAAGAAAACATCTCCACCTTGTAATATGTACATAGGTTTTGATTTTTCTGTCTCTT
>CM032664.1:43071516-43127733 GCA_019095985.1 Streblospio benedicti | reverse complement strand
ATTATCAGGATTCGAGGATAATTAATAGATACATGTACCGGTACCTATTGAAACCTGTCAGCGTTGTGTTGGCGAGACTTTTGATGTTGTTCCAACATCTTCATTGGGCCAAATGAAAACACAACACAATACTAACAGGTTCCAATAAGTATCGGTTCAAATATTTATCAGTTAAGTATCCTCCAATCATGAATTATGAAACCCAGAATGAATTGAATATATTTTCCTTGATTAACTAGGATATCTTGTTACTTTCAGACTGATGTACTTTGTAGTGCCCTGCATTTGGCTAATCGCACAGATTTGGCCCAAGAACTTCGAGATATAGCTGAAAATTGGAAGCATCAAAAGACACACAGCAGCTCAAGACCTGCGTCTAGAACGGGCTCTAAAACTGGATCTAGACCTGGATCTAGAACTAGTAATCGATAGACTTGTATCAGTTGAATACATTTGATGTATTTTTGATACATCAGAAAAATGATATGTTAAAAACTGTTATGCTGTATTTTTAAATTTTAAGCAAAGTATTTGAGTCATAACTTCAAGCATACTAATGATTGGTCATTAGTGGTCCTAGATGGAATTTGTTTAATTCCAAGTGAGTGAAATGAATAGGCCTACTATATACATGTAGCTATGATTGTCAATTTCTCTTTTAGATGATTTTATCAACAGAGCACCTTTCGATGATCAGTCCTTTTGCTTGTGCTTATTGCGTTTTTATGTCATATATATTTAGTCAATGCTATATTCTTCACTTGCTTTTACCTGGGCATAGAAGTGCCCACAAGATATTATTGGTATACATGTATGTTACATGGATTTATTTATTCATGTATTGACTATTATGCTATAATTGTCATAAAATGACTGTGATTTCTTGTATGTGATATGGATTTTTTCTTATGTTGTTATTAACACATAGATTATATATATTTTTCACTAAAATTATATATTAATAAATGTTCTTTATTTATTATTTAAATGAATATTTTTGATTTTACTTAATATGGTGTAAATACATGTATGTATTTTATATATGTTATTCATTTATCTTTTAATAAATATTCTATATTTTTACTACATGTGTATGTTATTTATTTCTATATGCCTATGGTGGTGTATTACAGTGAAAATATTCTATAAAGTATATAACTAATTCCATCTTACCTTATGAATATGAATTAATCATGATTATTGATGATGAGATTCATGACATTAAAAATCAGCAGTTACAAAAGTTTCAATAACCAACTCCATTATGTAAAACTTTTTATCATATTTATTCAAAAGTAAATGTTTATTTAGAACTCAATAGAACTAGAATAATATTTGAATACCTAATTGATTAATATACATGTTACCAACAGTAATTCACTGGGATGAAAAGTATTCGTTATAATTACAATTGTTTAGATCGGTAGTAACCAATTTGGGGGGTGGGTGGGTGTATAAGGAGGTGGGATAAGGGAAAAAAGACTGAAAAAGAGGGATAAGGGGAAAGACTAATGAATAACATATATAAAATACATATTTACACCATATTTAAACTCTTTATATTTAATACTTGCCGCTTTTTTGACATACTATTATTATTTGGTCTAACATTGAAATTATGTAAAGTAGAAATTTTAAAACGATAATCCATCATTAGTTTTACTCAAATAACCTTGGTTAAATAGCAACATTGAAAAAATGAAATTTGAATTAATTTAGGTGTATTCTATCCGTCACAGACCTGTATTCTGACGGGAGCTGGTGTGAGGGAAGAGGTATAGAGGGAAGGATGGGGAGGGAGGAGGATTTAATGTGTTCCGGATCACTTCTGTTTCAACCCGAGTTTACAGCGATAATTTGCTATAATTTATAAGTTACTGATACTCCTGTATCATGTACATGTACATTGATAGGCATGGTCATCAAACTTAATAGCATATCTTCAGTGAACATTGTTTATGCAGATGGGAAAATCTTTATAAAAATATATTAGTCAATTTTTTGGCTCTAATTCTTTCTTATAGAATAAAATTGCTTTTAAGAAGCCTGAAACACATAATGTTTGCTATTGTTAGAGAGCGTGTATTGAAGAATAGTGTGTTGCAAAGAATTCTAAGATATACTATTTTTTTACCAGAAAAAATATATATAACAATTTTAAGGACCAGTTTTTTAGTTTTATTGAAATGCAATATTAGGGTTGTTATTTCATTTATTTGTTTCTAAATATTGTTCAGAGTGTCTGTCTTTCACCATAATATTGTTTTTACTATTTATCTTTGACCCAATAAGAATAAAAGTAATATTAATCACTATATAGCATTTCAATTACTGGTCCTTAAGTTGTATAACGTCAAAACTTAAATTTGCACAATTTCATTTTGTTGACGTTTAATAGATGGCAGCACGTGTATGAAAACCAGGCACAACGGAAACAGAAAGGACTTATAAACTAATGGTGCTGTTTGCGTTATGATATCATGACAGTCAAGTTTGGCAAAGTAAATTAAATTCAATGTTTTGATTTTTAATGTTTTATATATTCGTGCCATCTATAAATTCCATTTCTGGTATTTTTGTTTATTTAAATACATGTATGCGATTGTCAACATTAAATACCAGAATTCTCTTCTTTCTCATTTAATCTGTTCCACACATGTTTATCAGGGATAGTAGAAGCTGGTGGCATGGATATTAGAGGGATCAATCATTGCTATATTATGTACCTACATGTAGTGTGTACATGGCAATGACATATGCCGATGGGAGGAAGGTGATGGAGGTGTATTCTATCCGTCACAGACCTGTATTCTGACTGGATCTGGTGTGAGGAAGGGGTACAGAGGGAAGGATGGGTAGGGAGGAGGATTTAATGTGTTCCGGATCTCTTCTGTTTCAACCCGAGCAGCGCCGGGTAGACAGCTAGTTTTTACTATGTTAATACCCATATTATGGGACTTTGTTCAGGGAACTCGTAAAGGTGACTTGCTAGATCTAGATCTGATCTGACTTTCCATGGGGAATCGTTCATTGTGCAGGGTAGTATTGCAAGTTATGTATCTGGTGTTCATGGTGGTCCTGTTAGCTGTCTATTGGTGATTTTATGCAAGCAGACAGCGTCAGCCATCATGGAGTCCATTCCCTCCAATGTGGCCACATTTGGCAACATTAGCTGACATAAAAACGCCATGGGTCCAAATATCAATCGGTCAATCCACCCAATAGTAAGGGATTACGACCACATTGCCACTTGATAAAGAGACCACCTCTCTAATAAGACCACTTGAAGCCAACCCTTGGGCAGCCTTAGAGAGATTGTACCACAGTGTGCTAAGTATAACTTGGCTATGACTCTGATTGTGTATATCAAATAGTGTAGGCTCATTTGTAATCAACGAAAATTTGTGTTTTTCTTGGGCATTGAATGGCTAGGAATGGTGTCTGAACAAGGTTGGGTGCTGTCAGAATGGAAATGGATAATGCTAGAACAGTGGTCGGTGCTGTCAGGACGAGGGATATATTTCTTGTTGATTAGTGGTAGGGGTATGCGGGTGAGATTGGATGGGTGGTATCAAATTGAGGAGTTGGCATTGTTACTACAGGGGTGGGTGTAGGGTGTGGGGATACAGTGGTGGGTGCTGTGGTTGGGTTGTTAGGACAGTGCGGATGCTGTAGTTCAATGGTATGCAAGTAATATTTGTTGTTGAATAGTAGGCAGCGGTTGATGTTGTCAGGACAATGACGATCCTGTAGTCCCATGCTATGTAATATTTGCTGTTAAATAGTTGTGTGTGGGTGTGTGGGGGGTGGGGGGGTGGAGGGGGTTATGGGATGACGTGAGCAGGTGCTCAGTATCAGGACATGGTCTGGTTGTGTCAGAAATGGGAGTGGCGGGGTGGGGACATTGTTACTATAGTGATGGTTGTGATGGGAGGTAGATGTTAGAATGTAGTGATATAGGCGTGGGTGCTATGATGAGGTGTGAGGACAGTTTGGACGCTGCAGACCTGTGCTATGCAAGCAATATTGTTGTTTTATAATGGACAGGTATGGGGTATGTTTGGTATTTACTGCAGGAATAGGCCATTGAGATTTATTGTCAGTTATTGATTTTTCATCCCCATGGGTATAAGCTAGTGATTTTGCAAACATGAACGTCGTGTGACTACATATTTTTAGTATGAATTTTGTATACAATGTGATTTACTTAATACGGCGTTTGTATTTTATTTGCAACTTCATTTTTCTGTTGTTGTTTTTTTTTACTTTATAGTGAGATTAGAACAAGATAAATGCAATTTTAATTTGCTTTATTTTACTTGAATAATTAATTTTACATAATCCATATAAAAATCCATACAAATAACATATTGCAATCACAACATGGCAATAAATGAGTAAACTCCAATAAATATTTCATACACTTTTTTCTGATAATACTTTTTTCGTACTTGTTTTTTATACGTTTTCTTGGTGCAACACTAATATACTAAACACATACAAATATTCATCATTAAAAAATCATGACATCTCTCTAAGTTCATCATCGTAACGTTCCATTACATCCAGGTGTCTAATCTCATGTACATGTCATACATAAATGCATCATTTTTGAATGTTCATAGTGATAAAATGCATTGAATACAACACAATAAATAATGGCAACAGCTACTACGCAGCAATGAAATGTTCACTAACAGCAATTAGTCAATAAATTAAGAGCACTACAAATAATAAATTAGAACACTAATACTATACAAGTCCATGAGTCGTAGTCAGGAAGACAAATGCATTGTTGGTGTCTGAGTGAGGTGAGGTTGAGAGCCTACTGCTTGTACTCCTCAAAGTCGAGGTTGAACTCGGGCTGTTTCTGGTAGACCTGCTGAGGCTGGACCTGGTAGCCGAGGACGCGCTCATCCAGCTGAAACACGACGCATTTGAGAGTAAATCATTTGTAAAATCTATGGCTTTTTAGTTTATTCTCATTCACGATTTTTTTACCACAGCTCATTTACTGTTATTACATGTATATGTAAGTATAAGTCATTAGACCAAAGTCGGGATAGGCTTATATTACAGTCTCTGGTCGGATTCAAACCTATCATATAATTCTGTGTTACCAAATCATGATTTGATGTTATTGCGTATCTTTGCATTATATTTTATTTTAAAACTTTGAATAAACTACATTTTGTTCGTATGTTACAAGACGCTATGGTTTGCCACAATTGTAGTTGAGTCAACTGAGTAACAACAACTAAACATGTAAGACTATATTGAGTGCTAAATCTACATTTTATTTCAATTCATAAGTAACCAGTCTGATTTTAACTTGAAGCTTACCCTGCTGGCTAGGGCATCACAGGGCTTGCAGACAGAGCGTCCAATGCCGTAGCTGTCAGAAACGCACTCGCACACTTGGCACGTTGGCACCTCAGCAGACTTTGCAACACGGCGTGAGAAGACATCCAAGAAGTGCTTCTGTAAATCATATCATGCAATGCATAAATAGTGCAACAAAACAGCACAAAACTAATAGATAAATTGCCATTCAAGAGAATCCTCTGTGTCAATACAAAAGTAACTATCTTATCTTTTATTAAGATAATATTGATAAAAACAACTAAATAATTGCAATTGAAAATATGATCAGTTTACAACTTACATATTAAAAATGACACCAGCATAGTTAGAAACATGAGAACTTGTAAGTTTGTACAACTTTACAAAGATCATGGTAGCGAACCTGGAAGCGAACACGTCCGGCGATCATTTTGTTGAAGTCGAAGAGACTTCCGCTGGTAGACTGTGCGAGCTTGGCGCACATTGTGGTGGGCTCGGCAATCTGCTGGAACAATTCTTGGTCTCCTGCAAGGTCCTTGTCAGAAACGTGGCGGGAGGTGTAGGCGGTTTCCTTGTCAATGCCTGGAAATAAATGCCATGTAAACCTAAGTAGGTAAGTTTGTGTGAATTACTACCAGCTATAATTCTATCTCTTTTATTTCTGTGGACAAGTCATAGCGAGCACATCAAATTATAAACATGTATACTGGTACATACCAAAGAGGTAGCTTGTCTTAGGAGTCTCAATGTTGGAGCCGATGAGGAATTCATGATCCATGATCACATGAAGGACGATGCCTCTCTGCTTCAGGTTGTGTTCGATCTCGTTGTATCTGAAATCATACGTGTATGCATTGGTTACACAATGTGACTACCTTGTAAAACCTGTCTATAGAAAATACTCAAATACCTTTAGGAACACACTGTAAACCAATATGTCTTCTCACCTGGCAGCCTGCTCAGTGCATTCACTGCATGTGATGAGGACAACAGACTTGGCAACACCGGCACGGAAGGGGTATTTGGCAGCTTTGCGGAGAGCCTGGAATAGTAACGTTTACTCTTGTAGATCTAGGAAGTTTTCAAACAGCGGGAAACCATTCTAAGGATGTTTACCAATGCATTGAATGCAATGGTCTATTCAGTGCCGCTACTAAAACACTTTTACTTAAAAGGTGTATTGCTCAGGTATTTATGTTCAATTGCATTGAAAGTAATTGTCAAAGGTTCCAGGCCCACAACTCTCACCTTCAGCACATCAGTGTTGCTGCCGACAGTGGTGAATGAGAGGCTGTCGACGGCTCCTTTGAATGACTTGACGTCTCCGAGGATCTTGCCTGAGACGGTGTGAGAGTGTTCGTCATCATGTTTGCTGTCTGCGCCACCAAAGCCGATGAGACCAAACTGGTTGTTGCTGAGTCCCTTCAGTTTCAAAGCGGCATCGATGTTCTGGGCTAGTTCATCAAGTTTGTTGACGGCCTGGGTGTTGCAAGGCTTCTCTTCAATGACGAACACAACATCAGCAGACTGTTCAGCAGCATAGGCAGTCAGCTCCTCACCCTCCATGTACTGATCGTAGCTTGGCTTGTCACAGGCAACTGTAATGAGGAAATGTAATGTCAATCTCAAACGATGCATTTACGAAAAGAAGCCTATAAGATCATAGATGTTGTGCATTAATGTTAATTTTGGAATACACGTGAATATTGAATGAAGAATGATGACTTACCACATCCCCTTGGAAGTCTGACAGAGACACCCTCCTTGCGGCAGTGCATCACGTACATGGCAGCCGCCTTGCAGGCAGAGCGCTCCTCTCCACGGTTGGTGACATCATCAGTAGCATCGTTGGTGCACATTTTCAGGTAGGGGGCGGGGTCCACAACCTTGTAGCAGCGGCGGAGGATGGAGTACTGGTTGTTGAAGAGCTTCTCACACACCTGAAGCAAAACATGATTGAACCATGAGAACATTTCAAACAACTAACGCTCAAGTTTACTGCCACAAACACATCTATGTTATCTCTAATATTAGATGTGAATTATTTATTTTTAATACCTGGTTGGTGGATTCCCACACACGGGCTCTGTTCTCAATGCTCCTGCAACGTCCAACAGTCCAGCTCTTGGCAAATTCATCAACAGACTTTGCAATGGAGCCCTGAGCGGTCATGAAGTCGTCAGTCTTCTCATTGGTGTAAGTGCCAAAGAGACCAGCCATTTTGTTGTAGTACCTAAACAGATAACAATATGTTGTGTGTAATACAATTTTTATTTTTGAAATACAGTTTATTGAATTTGATTAAAAGCAGTGTGACTAAATTCATGTTTGGGTGTTTTGTTTCTTTTAAATTTAGAATATATTATGTGATATAATATACCATGAAGAAGGTAAGTTTTCTGAAACATCAACAAGAAAGACCTACCATCCGCTGATGCTCAGCATGCAGGCATCGTTGACGGCGTC
This sequence comes from Streblospio benedicti, assembly GCA_019095985.1. Classification (NCBI taxonomy): domain Eukaryota; kingdom Metazoa; phylum Annelida; class Polychaeta; order Spionida; family Spionidae; genus Streblospio; species Streblospio benedicti. Next base: position 43,119,924 of record CM032664.1, on the reverse strand, counting down.
ACAAGACAGGGTGAAACCTTTGTCGCTGACGATGGACACTAGGTCATTGTCACGGCTGATGAACACAGCTCCGAATGTCTGAGGAAGCTCAACCTATATACAGTCCAAGTTTTTATGTTAGATGTCATCAATACGTGTTGTTAATACAAAAATGATTAGATTTTATCAAGAGATACATTGTATTTTAATGTACATTACATATACATATATCTGTACTATATAAAAATGGTTGCTTTCATTGTCAAATTACTATGTATTACTATTTATAGATGTACTGTACCTGGTTGCCGTCAATGGTGACGAGTCCTTTGGATGTGATCTCAACGGTCTTGCCCTCAGTGCGGAGGCTGACAGATTTGCGGCTCACTTCGCGCTGGTCTTCATAGTTAACAAGCACCTCGAATGTCTGGTCGACAAAGTCTCTGGCGAGAGTATAGCTGCAAGATCCAGCAAACTCGAAGTAGCGTTTGTCCCAGGTGATGAAGTGCTGGTTTCCGGAGATCATGGCATAGGCTGGAGAAAAGATGGACTATAGGTTAAAGCAAGAAGGGAGGGATTTTAGTCGATGTAATGTCATATTGATAAACAGATATCTTCAGATTAGCATTGATTGCACATATCGTAACCCTATTGTCTGCTCACTGTTGAAAGGTGGGATGAGGTTGGTGATGTCGGCTGGCTTGTAGCTGTAGTAGTAGTCATAGGGGGAGAAATCCTGGGGGATCAGACCCTTGACAAACTCGACAGTCTTGGATGCCATTTCACGGATCACGGAGATGTCAGGGATGCGTACAGCCTAATAAAATCACACGCACGTGTAATAGATATGTAAGTATAAACAAAAATTCTCTGATTTGAATATATTTCCATGAAAAATGATGCTGCCATAATCATAAGTTTGTTTGCGTTGTTAATAAGCTGAACAAGTTACCTGAAGAGATGGCAGCTCCATTGGCAGCCAGATCTGGAACTCAAGTTCTCCACGGCGAGGGTTGTACTTGATGAGTTTGTCCTGTTCCAAGTTGAGGTAGTCATCAACCAAGTAGAGGCTGTTCTTGCGCAGGGTCTTGATGAACATGTCAGCTCCATCACGGACAAGGTCACGCACATTCTTTTCCAACTCCAGGTACTCGTAGAGGGCCTTACCCTGAGACATAATCAACGTCAGATTTGAAAGGTTTTGTAACTCGTATTACGGTATACACGCGCAAAGTTAATAGATAACTAAGTGCCACATTGATAGAAAGCATATCTTGTCTGATGTCAACTCATATTATGAATTGAACTAACCTGCTTGTAGACCTCCTGTACAAATGCATGGGCATATTTGTTGTCATCGTTGTTGGCAAGGAAGTCAGTCAATTTAGCATTGATGGCGTCCATGGCATCGGACACTCTCTTGGAGGATTGGCGGATCAGCTTCATCAGGCTGGTGTTGATGTCTCCAACGTATCCCTTGACATTGTCCCTCACGCTGATGCTGACGTCCTTGATGGGACGGGAGAGAGTGTTTGAGGCCTTGTTGAAAGACTTGGTGATGTAGTCAATGGGAAGCTTGTCCATCAATTCTGAAAAAAAGTTACATTGTCATTTAACAGTAATATTTAGACAATAGATTGTTTTAAAAATATCCTGAGTCAAAGGTTTGAATGGGGCAATAATTCTGACTTGCAAACATTGTACTTGTGGATCACAAAAGACCTACCGTTGTATTTGCGTGCGGTAAGGAATCTGGCTCTGTTGAGGGCTTTCTTGCAAGTGTTGTAGGTCTCAACAGTGAATTCAATCACAGGCTTGGTTGCAATGGTGATCTTCTCAGCAATAGCCAACACTTTAGCAGTGATCTCATCTCCATAGATCTGGTGAAGAAACATAAAATGTTATTGATTTCGTGTATTACAAGGCTATGACATACATGCACGCTCACATTCTATTTATAACAACTTCCTCCATTGTATATATTACACTAAAATGAGCGGCGTTGATGACATTTTGTTTATATCAAAAACGTACTTACAGCCCATTTGGCTTGTGCCTTGGCCCACAGTTCCTTTCCAATGGCGTAAGCGATCTGGCGTCCGGCCATGTACTGAGCATGAGCAAAGTCCACTCCGACGTAGATGTTGTCGATCATGATCTGCACGAAGCGGTTGGTGGCAGCGAGCACGCGGAAGCCATAGTACTTGGCCTGTCGGTACACAATTTCCACTGTTCATAGATTGTTTACAAAGTACAGATTATCAAAATACATACCATTAGATATTTTCTTATGAATGCGTATGTCTAATGACATTCTGCTTGCAATTTGCAGCAAGTGACAATGTCAAGTTTTACCTGGAAGATGACTTTGTCCATGTTTGCTTTCACGACAGCTGCGGCTGCCTCGGTGACAGAAGCGACGGCCTCATAAGCGTCCTTGGCACCTTGAGCAATGCTCCTCATGAAGAACTCATTCCTATAGAGTTAGCAGAAATTAGCCATACAGAAATAAGGCCATGCATTATCAATAAGATATCTATCTATTCCACCAATTTTAAATTGGAATAGAACGCATCATTTTAATCAATTAAGATATTTTCTTCATCTGGTCTCACCTGTAGTACATCTGCTTGAATGCGCGGCTGATTTCTGCGGCATCCTCACTGAAGCTCTTCATCTCAGCCTGAGTGTAGGTGATGAAGGGTGTGAAATCTGGGGCATTGAACAGCTGGCCCTTGCGGCGTGCCTCGCGGTACAGGGAAGTGCTCAGCTCATTGTACAGGTCGCTGGCTTCACGCTTGACCATGCGGGATGTCTCGTAAGCCTGGCCCTGTATCACAATTATGGCGATGTTATTGAGATTCATGGAATATGTTTCTCTTCTTCTTTGAAATCCATTTTTTGTATTGAATGCATATGTTATTTGGAAGTTACTAACCTTGATTTCGCTCAGCATCTCAGGTCTCCAGAAAGCACTGGTCTTCAGAAGGTGTCCATTTTCAAGATCAACATCCAAAGTGCTCTCGACAACTTTGTCACCATTGTGCATGCGGTAAGCTTCAAACTTCATGGAGGTTGGAGACACATAGTGACCGGTGATGTGCATCACATTAGCCTACAAGGTAACAGGATTCTCTATGTGATTTACTGTATTTTAAACAATCACTTTAATTCTGTTAAAATCATTATAAATGGACAACGCCAAAGTATTACAAGTAAATTAATTACCTGGTTGTCTGGGCTGTAGTAGGTTTTCAAGTCAAAGGCATTGTTGATTGGCTGGACCTCGAGTCTGCCAGTGACTGCTTTGCCTTCTGATTTAGCTGCAAGGTTGTAGGCGGTTCCAGACTGGATGGAGCTGATGTCACCACTGACCTCAGCCTTCTTCATTGGGGTGTCAATCTACAATACACATTGTAAAGAAATATGAAATAACACGTGTCAATGCTATGGAACCTTTACAAGAAGCTGCAATATTCTGAACTGTTTGCTGTTTTGTATGAACATAATGCAGGAAAGGATTCTTCAAGTCCAAAGACAATCAGAACTGTGCTCAAGGTTGATGATATTCACGATAATAAATGGACTTAATTAGAACTTAGAATTGAGTGAACTTGGTATGCAGCGTACCGTCTCATTATTTCAAGTAGTAGAAATTAATGAAATAACAATGGTTTATGATACTATGAAAATAAATGAAATGATCTCTAATTGAGGCATTTGGTGTTTACTGCATTATTTGATTTATTGTATAGTACATACCACAGCCTCGAAGGTTTTCTTGATCTTGTTGATCTCTGCACGGAGAGCCACCATCTTGTTGTCACGCTGAGCCGTCTGGTAGTTGATGAGCAGTCCAGAGCCCATGGCACGGCGGGAGTTTGCAACGAAGGCAACGGACTTGATGTCAATGGTGGATCTATAAAAAATTCACAGACATATGAATTAAAATTGTCCCATACAGAATGGATCAGGATATGTTCGTAGAGTTTTGGCTTTTTATTTGACGTGATAACAATGCAATGTTATGATAGATATGAATGAACCCATGGGAATCGTAGTTATTCTGGAGGAAGTACTAACCTTGGGTGGGAAACAGCTAGGTTCAGGGTGTAGTTGAAGGCACCGTATTCCTCAGGCTGGTTCTCAAGTCTGGCAGACATCTTGATGGGGGAGTTGGTGTACTCGACCTCCATGGTGCCATCAAAGATGACCTTCTCAGTCATTTCAAAGTTGTTGCGGATGATGAGGTCCTGGAACAAGTAAACATGACTTCATCAAGATCTGCTACCAACAATGTAAGGTGGTATAGACCTACGTAAAGCTACGCTAATACAATTAACTGATATTTTGTAAAATGTTGAACAACAATGACACCATTAACATTCCTGTTTTAATGGTATGTTAACTTACGTGAAGATTGCACCATATATACCTTGTTCATTGCTGGGTGTGTGATCTTGAGCTCGTTGTTGTGAACGTTGCCTGACTTGGAGTATTGGTTGTTCATGGAGATCTTCTTGCTCTGATCCCGGGCCGCGTCCCACATGAGGGCAGCATCGGTGGTGTAGGTGGCGCTGTCATCCTGGTGATTCATGGTCATTTCAAAGGAACGGATGGGTGTGTCAACACGGGTTTCCAATGCATACACATGGTTGTAACGGCGGGACCTAGGGTGAAATATAATAAAGCCATAAGAAAAAACATGTATAGAACAGAGTAAAGTCATTTCACTCAACATTTTAAAAACGCATTACATTTAAGACATTATTTCCACACCTGTCATTGAAGTTGATCTTGTAGCTGACAGTCTTTCCCCTGCCCTCGTCCCAGCTGAAGGCAGCATTGTGGGCGAAGGTGTAAGTGTTGGAGGTCAGGCTGGAGACCACGGACATGGTGCGCCGGGCAGTGATGGTCCTATAAACACAGCGTAAATACTGTTCAGATTCAGGCGATGGATATCAAGTTGCACTTGTTTACATCATATAGATTTATATTTTGATGTGTTGTAATTAGTATCGTATCAGACATTTGACTTGTGTTCGACTCACCTGATGGTGAATTCGCGCTGTTGTCCGTTGAGTTTGTGGCTCACTTCCATCTTAATGTTGCTGTCTCTCTGGGTGGTATCCCAGTTGAGCTCCATGTTGCTGGACATGTCCTAAATACAACACATACTCATTTACCGTGATTGTCATATAGGTATGCATACTGTTCCAAGAATTACATGGAAATTGAAGGAAGCTTTGTTACCATCAAGAATAATGATTTTCTCTATATAGCAGATAATATCATTATTTATATGAATATCACTCACATTGATGTTGCCAACAGACTTGACGCTTGCAGACATGGGATATGGGACTCTCATCACAACATTTCCACTGGTCTCTCCGTACTGCACTTCTCCATCAATCAATTTCTGTCTGTTGAATTCCAGTTCAATCTTTGTGCTGAGGCTGCCAGAGGAGCTGTGCTGATGTTCAGTCTTCAGGGCAAGCTCATAAAACCTTCTGAATGGGGTGTTGATGACCAAGTCACTGTTAAGAATGAGGTCGCTAATGCTTCCAGTCAAGGTTCCTTTGGCACGAATGTCAATCCTCTGGCTGTCAGACCAAGAGAAAGCAACGTTGGATGAGAATCCACCATTACGACGGTAATTGTTGGTCCCAGTGAGAGAGATCTTGCTTGTAAATGGGTTGGTGATCTCAAAGTTCATTTCTGTTGGGATGCCATTTTGGGAAGCATAGTTACCATCAAGGGTGATAGCCTTGTTATCCTTGTAGAGCTTGCCATTGGTCTTGAAATTGGCCTTGTCACCTTTGAAGCTGAATTCAGCACCAGAGTTTCCAATGTATGGGCATGGGCAGCTCACTCTGAAGGATGCAATGATATCATTGACAGAGTCGAAGTCACCTGAGATTTCCAACTTCTGAGATGCTACATTAGCCTCAGCTCTGGTCTGAAAACGTTTCCAGCCACCAGTGTGGGTGAGAGAAGCGGTCATCTCCTCAAAGTTCCTGAATGGAGTGTTGATGGTAACTGACGACACAATTCCCCTGTTGGTGTTCAAGTTGAAAGTGCCACTGATAACCTTGTTGTTAAGAGACATTTCCATGTTGCATTTTACAAGTCCATTGTTCAGATGAGATACGGACATTTTCATGGTCTCATATCCATAGAATGGGGTGTTAATGTCAACAGATCCGCTGAACTCGTTCACAGATGGGTATTTGGCATTCACCTGGTAGGTGATTGCCTGGTTGCGGCCATATTTCAACTGGGCATTGGCGTTCAATTCGCTGCGGCTAATCTGGTGATTGTATGTCAATTCAATCTTCTTGACTCCTCTGATCGGGGTGTCAAATGTGATTGCTCCATCATTGGGGTTGACTCTCATATCAGCGGACACGGACTTCCTGCCAAACGTGGCCTCTGCACTGCTTTCAATTTCATTTCCGCCCATTCTGTGCTTGAGAGCAGCACCAATATTTTCATATCCAAGGAATGGAGTCTTGATTCCAATGCTGGCAACCATACGGCCATAGTTCTTGAATTCAGCATTCATCTCAAAGCTTTGGTCTTTCTTGTATGTAACTGCAGCACGAGACTGGAAGTTTCTTGTGATTACTCCTTTGTGTTCGACTTCAGCAGAAAGCTCTTCATAGTCTTCAAATGGGGTCTTGAGGGTAGCCTTTGCTTTCAGGGGCCATGCCTTGAAGGTAGCATCAAGATCGAAGGTCTTCTGGTCAGCAGACAACTCGGCATTGGTTTCGAATTCAGTCACATCACCAGTGAATTTGATTGCTCCGTTAATGTTGCGATAACCTCTGATGGGGGTGGCCACGTTGAATCTTCCGTCCACGTTAGGCTGGACAGCAAACTGTGCTTGCGCACCATACTTGTCACGAGAGATGGTCAAATCAGCTTTGCTCTGGAATGCCGACAGGTTGCCCTGGTGGTTCACCGTCAGGGAAATAGTTTCGAACTTCTCAAAAGGAGTAGTTATCTGAATGGTAGCCTCGACACCTGGGTAGGTCTGGAAGACAATATCTGCTGCAAACTGATTCTTGATGTTGTGTGTGAATTCAGCGTGTGTACGGAACTGACGGCTGGATCCACTGTGAGAGAAAGCCGCCTTGAGGGACCTTGCCTGTTTCAATGGTGTTTCAATGTTGAAACTGCCCTTCATTGGGCTGATGGCGAAGTCGCTGTCACCATGGAACATTTTCTTGCCATTGTAGGAAACATCAATGAGATTGTTGAATTGCTGAACATTTCCCTCGTGTCTAAGAGAAACCTCTACAGAACGCACTGCTGGGTAGACAGTGTTAAGTTTGAAGGCACCCTCCACTTTCCTAATGGTATTCAAGTTGGCGGAGGCAGAGACATATTCCTGCTTATTCTTTGTCAGAACGATTGCACCCTCAAAGTTGCTTGGGTTGTTGTTGCTCTTTACGTTAAGGGTAAGGTCACGTACAGCTTCGAATGGTGTCTTAATTGTGATGGTTGATTCGGGGTAGGTCTTGAGATCAGCTGCAATCTTGTACTCTTTGTTGTTCAGAGAAAAGGCAGCATTGGAGAGGATTCCTCTTGGCTGTTTGGTGTAGTCAAAGGACATGTCCAAATCTTTCACCCACTCGGAAGGAGTCTTGATTTTGAAGCCCGCCTTCAGGGGTTCCATCTCAAAGGTTGTCTCGGTATTGATTTGTCCGTAGTGTTCGTGGATGAGCTCGACTGTGTTCATGAAGCGGGTTGCATCTCCATCATGGTGGACGAGGACGGCCATATCCTTGGCTTGGGCGAATGGAGTTTGGAGGTTGAAACTGTAATCCATGTTGTTCTGGCCGAAATTCAGAGACTGGGCATACTTGATGGTTTTGCCGTTGAGAGTAACACTTCCGGTGGATTCCATGTTCCTGCGCCACTTGTGGTTGAATTCAGCGGAGAGGTCCGTGTACGGGGCAATCAGTTTCAGGCTACCCTTAGTGGTTCTGTCGCTGGAAAGGCTCACTTCAGCATCGATAACCTTGTCATTGTTGTAAGTGACGTCTCCCTTAGACTGGAAGTTGAGCAGGCTGCCAGCGTGGTCTACGTTCATCTCAAAGGCCTTTAGATATTGATAAGGTGTGTTGATCTTGAAGTAACCATCAATTGCGGGTGAAGTCTGCAGACGGATTTCAGTGGAGATCTTCTTGTTTGGCGCATACGACAACATACCAGAGCTTTCAAAGGATGCAGAGCTGCCTTTGTGAGAGAATTCGAGTGTGATGGCTTCAACGTTCTTGAAGGTGCTTGTCCATTCAAACTTGCCGGAAATGTCATTGAGAGATTGGAACTCAGTCTTCATGTTGAAGTTATTCTTGTTGTTGTGGGAGAAGCTGAAATCGGTGGTGAATTCTCCGATGTCTCCCTGACCACTCATTGTCACCTCAACGCGCTCGATGGCATCGAAGGGGCTTGTGAACACAATTTTGGCAGTAAATGGTTCCATGCGTGCTTGAGCCAAGAAGGTGGTCCTCTTGTTTCCATAAGAAGCTTGGGCATCAACGGACATACCGGCTTGGTTAACGTTCACGCTCATGGGTCTGGTAAACGGAGTGTTCAAGTCAGCTGTTGCACGGATTCCATTTGAGGAGTCATAAGTAGACTGGAACACAATTTTCTTGCCAGAATAAGATGCTTCGATGTTGTTCTTTGCACCATTGCAGTCAAATGTGATTGTGACGAAGTCAGTGGCAAATGGGGTATCAATCTTGAAATTTCCAGAAACACCGTTGTTGTACTTGAATGTTCCCTGGTACATGCTTTGCTCTCCATTCATCTCAAATACAACCTTGTTGTTGAAGTTGGTAGGCATACCATTGTGTTCAATGTTAAGAGAGGCAGAGTTGACAGCGGGGAATGGTGTGTTCAGGGACACATCAACACTCATCCTGGAGAGGTATTTAAGATTGATGTTACTATTGATGTTGATCTCATTTCTGCCGTATTTTCCACTTGCGGAGGAAGTGAATTTTCTGATATCGGTCTGCTGATGAGAAACAGTTGCAGCCATCTTTCTTGTCCATGGTGTGTTGACATTTACATTGGCATCCAAGTTCTGGAAATCAAATTTGAAGCTGACGTCAGTTGTGACGCTCTTCCTGTCGATGGAGGCAGTGAGCTTGTTGTTGAAATTATTCCAGGGTCCGCTGTGTTCAAATTCAGCATCTATGTTCTGGAAATGTGGGCATGGGGCGGAGATCTTTGTGCTTGCCTTGACGCCATTGTAGGTTTTCTCAAATTTAAGCATGCCTTCGACAGTCTTGGAAGCTGCATAGGTCAGTGATGTCTTTCCTTCCCAAGAATTGTCAATGGTGTTCTGGCTCATGCTGAAGATGATGTCATCTGTGTATGGAGTTCTGAGTGTAACGTCTGCTTTGTTCATGTTGATCTTGCTTTCGACCTCAGTCTTGCCAATGTTGGGCAACGTCACATCAAAGTTTGTAGACCACATGTCTCCATGGAAATTGTGGTTGATATTCATAGCAACGTTATCTACTTGACGGAATGGCGTGGAGAGAGTCATCTGGCCGTTGATGTATCGCAGACCGCCGAATCTCAAAGAGCTGTCATACTTGATTGGCCCGTATCCGGTCTGGATGGCGATGGAAGCTTTGTTGTTGAACCTTCTGATGGGTCCAGAGTGCTCCAGATCAGCCGACATGCCTCTGAAGGATCTGAATGGGGTGTTGATGGCGGTGTTCATGGTCATGCCATTTGTGAAATCCATCTTGTGGTCAAATGTGATCTCACGGCGGGCATCCATCTTGATGCTCGAGTGGCATTCGAGGATCTGGCCATTGTAAGAGTGAGTGACAGTTAAGCCAAGGTCTTCCATGTTGGTGAATGGAGTGTTAAGCTTCATGTCAACTGCACCAGACTGTGCACCTCTGATGTCAAAACTGCTGGTGAAAGCGATGGGCTGTCTCATGATCTGAGAGTTGACAGATACTCTGTTAACAAATGTCGATCCGTAGCCACGGTGATTCACACTGAGACTGAGAGCCGGCACTTCTGGGAATGTGGTTGTCAAGTCCATTGATGCCTTGTACTCTCCTTCCAGCTGAAGTTTAGTTTCAATGGATACACGCTTGTTGCGAAGGAAGTTGACTTCATATTTGGTCACAAACTCGTCTCCATTCTTTTGGTGAACCAAAGCATGGTCAATGTTTCCAGTCATTGAGCATCCAATCATCTGGTTAAGACTGAAGTAGTTGATTCCTCTGTATTGGTGCTGGTGTTTCAGCGTGACAGGGCGGAATTCAGTGCTTGAGATAGTGAATTGACCATCGAACCGTCTCAGACTGGCAGAGGTGAGTTCACCTTCCAAGGTGAGGGTCTTGCTCTGTCTCCATTTCATTTCAAGTCTTCCAGTCTTTGGTGTCTGGGCAGTCTTGGCATTGAATTCAGCAGACATCTCCTCCACACCTTGGACGCGGACAGTCATCTGTGCGGTAGCATCATCCATCTTCTGTGCAGTTCCGGTGATGGCAAACTTTTCAGCTTCATTGTGGCTCACAACAAAATTACCATTGAATTTCTGGCCATTGAACTGGTAAGTAGCTTCAATATGTGCATCACGAACGGCAGGGAAGGTGGTTGAAAGTGTGGCTCGGGTCTGCAATTGCTGGTTACGAGCAGTGTTCTGGAAGGTGTTGAGCAACTCGGCCTTAATGCTCTGTCTGTTGTAGGTGAGTTCTGTCTCAGCCTGGATTTGGGCACCTTGGACAGTGTGCTTCCAGCTAGCGCTTGTTTGCCTGATAGCTCTAAATGGGGTAGTCATCTGAGCAGAGGCTTCAACAGATGAACCTTCAGATTTTCCAGTAGCATCAATTACAATCTCGTTATCAAGAATGCTTCCATCCCAGTGGCTTGTGAATGTTGATGGGGTAAGGCTCCACGTCAAGGCAGATTTCATCTTCTGGAAGCCATCGATGGGAGTGGAAATGCTGATCTTGCTATCAACGTCCATGGGACCGTTGTTGATCTTCATGTCAAAGTCAGAAGAGAAGGTCTTGCCAGGAGCATAGGTGAAGTCGATCTGGTTGATCAATCCACGGCGATTGAAACGGTGGTTCAGGTTAACCATCAGTTCCTCAACGGGGGCAAATGGGCTGGTGAATGCAATCTTTCCTGCAACCTTCTGGGCATATGACGTGACGGTGAGAGAACCAGAGGCATCAACTGTGATGGTTTTCTGGGGCGCCCAACTGAAAGCGGTGCGGCTGTTCATCTCGCCATTTTCGAATTTGTTGTCAACAGAAACGGTGATGGTTCTCTTTGGAACGATGACTTTCAGCTGTCCTTGGTGAGCGTTGAGGTCACCTGCAATGTTTCCGTTGATGACAAACTTCTGAGAGTTGTCACGGTCAGCATCCCACAATGTCTTGATGGTCAAGGTGTGTTCTGTCTTGTCACAGGCGAATGACCCTTCAGCTGTTACGTGGCGGGAAGGATAAGCAAGGTCAAAGTTTGCATTGATAGATTTCTGCTGTGGCTTCATCTTGTAGTTGTATGCCAACTGAGTGGAGTAAGTGCTGCGGCGGTGTTCAATCTGAGCCTTGCCACTGAAGTCCTCCAGGCGAAGGATTGCGCTACCACTGACTACGGTGGGTTCTCCAACCGGTCCATAGATTTCAGAGCGGATTTCATGACGTTTCTCAGCTGGGACACGGGTGTAAGTGGAGGTGGTTCTAACCTGGAAAACAGAGCACATGATTACTCAACAGTGGTCGATATCGCCAGTAAGACAAAAGATATAAAACATCCAAAACCCATCAGATTACTTTAACAATCAATTACATAATTACCTGTCCTCCCTTCTGCCACTGCATGATCATTTCGTGGTTGAACACATCGGGGGTCTTCTGGTCGATGTCATTGAAAAGTCTCATCTCACGTCCAGGGATGGTGAGTACGATATCTCCATTGATAGCGATCTTCTCAGAAAGGTCTTTCTTGAGAGTAGCGTCAATGACGATTTCCTTGTTAGGGGTGTAAGAGAAGGTTCCCTGAGTCTTCAGGCTGTCTCTGTCGTGCTTGTGGGAAAGTTTGTTCTGCATGTCCAAATCCTGAAGTGGAGGTTCAGTACATTATGAGTATTTGAATGCTCTATCCCAATTGTATTCAGATTGTATGGAATGGAGACAATGTATTAACAGACTACCAAAGAGTGGACATACCATGGCCTTCCATTTCAGCTTAGCCACGTGGTCGACCTTCAAGTCCTTCATGTTGCCTTCAAATTGCAATTCCTGGTTGAAGATGATTCTCTTGGACTCGTCTTTTGCATCTTTGCCATATCTAAATTGGTTTTAGATGGTAACATATTAAAATACATACATGCATGTCAGTTTCAATGTTATTGCACGCAAACAAAAAATCATCCATGCAAAGTATGTTATAACCGTATGTTTGAAACTTTACCTCATGTCAAGGTTGGTTTCCAAGCGCTTCATGTTTAAGCTGAAATCGGCGTCGATCTCAACATTTTTGTCTGGGAATTCTGTGCTGGAGATGGCCCTAGATATAATGTGAATACGTACGATTAGATGTTAGACACGGGATTTGTATAATAGTCAGTTATACTTTACTTAAAATACGAGAGGACACTATTCAATCTAATTACAGAGAGTAAATGTGGTAATATATTGTAATAACACTGTCCATAACATTAGATACATACGTGTTGATGTTGTATTTGATGACCTTATCGCCCTTGCCCTGATCCTTGAACTTGCTGTTGAGGACAAATCTGTGGTCCTTGCCGCCATTGTAGTCATAGCTGCAGATAAACGTATACATGTTAATACAGAGGAACAAATAATACCGAGCATTAGATTGTAATGTCTGATGTTTCAGTACCAATGTGAGAATGCTCAAACATGTGTAGTACTCACGTGAAGTCCATACGGGAGGCGATCACATCATTCTTCTGCTGGGTGAAACCAGAGATCTTGCTGTTGATGACTGGTGAGTTGAAAATGAAGTCAGTGTTCCAACGGGCCTTGTTCTTGAAGCTGTCTGCATCGACACCTCCCTTCAGGATGACTGGGGTGCTAAAAATTAAATGATACATAGAAAATTAGTATGAACGGCCATCTTTTGCTATGTTATTAACTAAAGGCAGAATCACATAAAAAGCACACGGTTGAACCATTTAATACCTGAGGAATGTGGCATCCAGAGTGAGATCGGCGTCGAGTTTCTCGCCAGCGATGTACTTGGTGTCGCCCTTGAGGGTGAGGACGGGCTTGCCCTTCACCACCACCTCAACATTGGGGTTGTACTTAGTGGCCTTGGGACGGGCATCAATCTAGAACACAATTAAAATCAGGTTGTTGTCAAAATACCTATTACGTTTACTTTATGCTGTAGTGACGAATGTATCCAAATGTTATAACATTCATCTAAGAGTGACTATGGTATTCACCTGGAGCTCAGCAAGGAGGTTCATCAGGGGTTTCTTGTCCATGGTCATGTCAAGACGGGCAGATTTCAGTTCGTTTCTGTTGATCACAATTCCTGAAATTTAAAACAGAAATATATTTATAAACACAAACCCTTAGGGTATTATGAACTTGTTACATTTTTATAGCAGCATTTATTATCAAACTGCTACACACCGTCCAGAGTGGCCTGTTTCCATGGAGTTTTGAGGTTGCCAGAGATCTTGTTGTCAGCAGAATCCATCATGAGCTCAGCAATGATCTCACGGTCAACCTTGGAGCCTGGTGTGTTGAAAGCGAGGCGAGCCTGGTGAACCTTGGCCACCTTTCCATCACGCTTTTCCTGAATATATCACAAATAGTTATTAGTTATATTGTTCTTTTATTTTCGTTCTATGCTACTGATTTCTCAAAATTACACAATACAATTCCATAACGATTTGCTCCACACAAATATTATGACAACATTGTAACAAGACTCAACTATTGTCAAAGCTTCCACATACCTTGGTGCTGGAGACAAAGGCCTCAAATTCATAGGTCTGGTGAGAGTCGACCTTGTTGAGAGTGATGGATCCCTCGATGGGGCCGTTCATGGGGAAGGAAGGGCCGTTGCTGGACACGGGGTATGACAGGTCAGCGCAGAGCTTGAGGCCGAGCACAGACTCGAGGGTCTTTCCTGAGCACTTGCCAATCACTGCCTGCTTGGCGGACATTTTCTGCTCACGATCCTCATCCTTGTGGACGATGAAGAACTGGGTCCTGAAACAAAACATCGTGTGTTTACCTCATGGTATGACGTAGTTTTTCTCTTAAGCTTGCGTAAATCTGATGACTCTGTGCATGCTCTTGTGTTCTAATATGTAAGCTGGACATTCAAATGTTTACAATGCAGTGAACTACACGTACTTGACGTTGAGGATTTCGATCTTGTCCTTGGGCAGGTTGAACTTGACCTGCAGGGATTTGCTCTCGTCCAGCTTGATGAGTCCATCGACCTCGGAGCTCGAGTGCAGCGTGCTCACCATCTTCAGGCCAGTCTTGGCAACGAATGCATCAAGGCCCATCACAGAGGAGATCTCGATAGCACCACTGTCAAAAAGGATGAAAATAGAACTAGCATTAGGTCATATTATGATTATATGATATCATGAACTTTGACTTACCAAGAGGTACAAGAGTGCATTCTGGTATTTGCTGCGTACAAGAATATATAGAAATATTGGCCCTTTGGAATTATTGGGTGGGATTTTGTGTAGCCGATTCTGCAAAACGTTACAAAATGTTCTATCAAATACATGTTTTACCTGGGTTTCACATAGCCATTGATGTCCATGCTGTTGGGGTAGGCAGCAATCTGTCTAAGGTCAATCTTGCCTCCCATCTTGACGTCAATTGTGGCTGTACCATTGACGGACAGCTTGAGTGGCATACCAAGGATGGTGGGGATGGACAGTTCGGAGTCAAGGAACATTGCAGATTTGGACCATTCGACCTACACAATGAAAATTCAAATTATAGTTTAGCCAAACAGTAAGCACATGAATATATAAATATATCAATTTTCAATTATTTATTACAATATACGTAAGATACTTTCATATTGAAAACAAGTAGGAAGAAATAGCGAACCTCGTGGTTGTCGGCCAGCTTGATGAGGAGGTCGAGGAGGTTGAAGTCTTCCTTGTCGACCTTGTGGAAGTCACTGAGGTCCCAGTAGTGGTGCTCGTTGCCAAACATTTTCACATAGGCACTGGCCTTGGGGTCAGCACGGTTCTGCTCCTTCAGCTGTGAACATAAATTTAGACAAGTTATCGTATATGGATATAAAACAACATGTTGAATCAATGACGACATATATGCCACAATTATCACATTGAAATAGGCTTCTTAATGGCTGATTTAAAGCAAGCATGTAAAGTTATGCTTACTTGTTCATCAGCGCTGATGCTTCTCTTCTCTCTTGTCTCTGCTGGGAAGTAGCCATCAGGTCCAAAGAGCTTCTGCAAGTAATCCTCAGCACCTTCGACACGACCGCCGATCTCGAGGAAGTTAACAGACTTGCCGAACATATCGATGGTCATATTCACCATGGCTGATCGTGGCACGAAGGACTTGGGAGAGAAGATCACGTTGGAGTCGACCTGACAACAAAATGGTATTATATTTAGCAAGGATTTGTATTTAGAAACATTAAAGTTTTCAAATTCCGCGGGAAATAACCCTTAACGTCCCTTTAGGAGTTATATGAACTTGGAGGGTTACCTTGGCACCCATGTTGAGGCTGTCAAAGAACACGGATCCTTCGTAGTTGCGGGAGAATTTGCGGGCATCGAGGTTGAATTCCTTCTGGAGTTTCTCGTCATTGAGAATGGCCTTGATCTCCTGTTTGAACAAGTCACCGGTCTCCTTCAGGTTGGTCATGTGCGTCCAGATGAAGCTGCCAACCTAGAGATTAGAAAGAGTATGTACCATTATTTGCATCTGTTGCACAGTTTGATTACACATGGAAGTGAATGAATTTGGACAACTGTTAGTTTTTCAGTGTTGCATAACATACCTGGTTGACCTCTTCGTTGGTAAGCATGTCACGGATCTGGAAGATGGCGGACTCGGATGGGCACTGCATGATGGCGAGGTAGGAGTGGATTCTCAGTTCAGAGTCCTCTTCAGCGTTCATCAGGGTCTTGAGAAGTTCCTCGCGCTATAATATGAAAACTCATTATTAAAGAATTCGCTCAATTTGCTTGAAACCATTCCGCATAGTGTATATACTTGATGTTAAGTTTCAATAATTGAAGCTAGCGTTAAAATCGTAAGAATACAGGAACATGGCTAAACGTACGTTTTCGCATGGCATTCTCCTGAAGGCCTCAACGGCAGACACGCGGACTTCCATGGGGAGCTCGGTGTTGGCAATGCATCGGGTGAGGACAGGCATGGCCTGAGGGGCACGGCCAGTGTTGCCAAGAGCCTTGAGGGACATGATCAGCTTCTCATTGTCAGAGTCACGGCAGTTGTAACCAAGGTTTCCCAGGATGGTGTTGAGCACCTGGGCAAGATAATAGGCACATCATATATACATTTATTGAAGAATTATATATGAATATATATATGATTCATGATAACACAAAATTATCTATTATGGTTATCTGTATGTACCTGCTGGACATCATCGTTGTAGTCGCAGTCTTCACGCTGTCTGCAGTAGCTGTGGACAAGGGTGGACACAGAGAGGTAGGTCTTCCTGTTGTTGGTCTTGAGCAGCGGGGTCACCTCACGGATCATATCAGAGCTGGGCTGAGAGACAAAGGCCAAGGAGGTGATCCAGGTGTCGGCATCTTCAGAGGAGACTTCCCCAGCCAGGATGAGGTCACGCATCAAGGAAGCGCTAGCAGCTGTGCTCACAGATGGGATGGCATCATGGAAGAATTTCCTGCAACCAGCCCAGTATTGTCAATATAAGTGCAAACTAATAAGAAAAAAACGGCAAACACTTACCTATTCCATGCCATTACATTAATCAACTGGCACACAGACATTAAAAATGCAGAAAATGTAGCAATGCATGTTAGAATGTGGAAGCACTCACTTGCTCATGTGGTTGTTGCGTTCGCAGACGTTGCCAGACTTGATCTGCCTGTGGACCTTTGACAGAGTGCGGGCGTCAACCTTCCTCATGGCGTACACAAGGCGAGAGTACAGACGGGGAGTCTCGGGGCGCACGTCATTGAGCTCACAGATCTCGCGGAGGACGGCATTGACTTCACTGTCATCACGCTCAGAGGAGAAAGTATCTTCGTGCTCAAAGAGCAGAGTAGAGCGGCGGGTGTTTCCTGTAATTGTGAAGGGCGTGTAAGATTACAATTGCATCTTGTATGTGAAGGACATTGCCAAAATTATAGTTCAACAAAGCATGTACCTAATATTAGAAGTGCAATTTTCGGACTAGCTAAATGAAATCGTACGTACCGATCCTCACGTTGTCCTGTGCTGCC
Organism: Streblospio benedicti; assembly: GCA_019095985.1. Lineage (NCBI taxonomy): Eukaryota > Metazoa > Annelida > Polychaeta > Spionida > Spionidae > Streblospio > Streblospio benedicti. The sequence continues at coordinate 43,102,454 of CM032664.1, read as the reverse complement.
TCGCTGGTGAAGGTGAGCAGCTGGCGAGTAGTTGTGCTCGCTCCAGATTTCTCGTTGGAGAAGGGACGGAAAATGTGCTCTTCACGGCACTCGCTTCGCTCAAGGATTCCAGTGCTGCTGATGGTCTGTTCGCAAGTGTGGCTTCCGCTCATCAGGGGCATTGAACGCATGTCCTGTACAAAAGAATATAAAATCGCTTTAACTAGTTTTCTATGTATGTAATTTATAGATATACACACACATTAAAACAGTCAATACATGTGTTAATTGAAGAGGATTGCACGTTAGTTTATCATCAATTTCATTATTTTGTACTTACGGATGAAAGCTTGTAGGGTGTGGCCTGGAGGGCAGAGAAGTGTCCATGGCGGTCAGTGCAGGCAGCGAGGTCTTTGCTCTTGGAGATGAGGGTCTTTCCTCCCCAGCTCTTCTTGACCACCTTGTACTCAGCATCGCACACACCAGCTACATCAGTCTGTGTACACAGATTTGTATTGTGAATAATACTTCACATCTCATGTATCATTAAACATTTACAAGACATTTAATCTATATATGAAAAGTATAAAAGGTGTTATTTATCTATTTAAAAATCTCGATATATACCTGTATACGCAAAAAGAATAAGCATTTGATTTTAATTATGGTCTCAATGTACATGCTACTGTTTTCGTTTTTAGCTTTCACAAGTTTTCTATTTTGTTTTTTCTACATATTTTATGATTACCTCAGTTCCCTTGTGGTTGCTGCCAAAGTCTTCTTGTGTATTCTGGAAGGCTGAGAGCACACCACGTTTCATGTTCACCACCCAGGAGGCATCCTTACCGTCAGCGCAGACCGACTCAATGCGGCCGTTCTGAAATCGTTGACGTTATGCATTAGCATATGTTTATAATGTGTCAATGTCAGCTTTCCATCATTCTATAAGCTACTTTTTATAAGGAATTCATTACTTTTGTGATTTTATAATTGTGAAACTATATATGCATGGTGTATTCCATCTTTACTTAAACACAGCATGGCAGTCACATTTCATAGTTGGCAGTTACTGTGGTGCCGTTATGGCTACATTATCAGTACCATCAGCATGTTAGTTAGAGTGTTTCTAATTCATATGGATAGTCCTATGCTTCTGTTCAAAGTTTTAATGTACAATCACAATGATTATAGAGCAATTGATGAATGTTTGTATTTCACCTGGAAGCTGAATTTCAAAGGAGCTGCTTCAAGTGAGCGACGGAATTCGCGGGAGTTTTCTGAAATCGTTCGTCGTGAAAGATCGCTTGGGTCCGAGTGTTCCAAGGTGACATCTCCCAGCTAAACACAACATAAAAATTCAGTGCTTAATTTAGTTATGCAGCAATATAAATGTGTTACAAATAATCTTCTAAGTTTTATTTACTATGTGATCTCTTTGTATATATTTAGGTAACAATGTGTACCTAGTTTTTAGTCAACTCAATAAGGGGCCATAGATTTTGATATTCTGTGACGAAACACTTGATAAGAATGTCCATTGTTCTTTCCAAATCAGTTCTTCGTCATAATCATAAGGATATTTATTTTAGGTTCTGTACCCCTTATCAGATTCAGAACAAGATATGGATTTCTTAAAGTAGCGACTATCAAGAAGCTTATCATTCGTGATAGTCCTTGAAAGTTAAACACCCAGTTCTTAGTAACCAGGGGTGTTGGTTGTTGAACAATACCCAATCAATTTGCATACAATTAGAATACAGAACTGTGATTCATCTTTATCAAAAGCAATGACCTGGATTAAACAATCACGTAGTTACCAGTGAACTCAACAACAGTGATATAGAAGACGGACTGAGATGACTTTTACTGTTAGATTATTTTTGACAAATATGAATTTCTCTTACCAATGTGGGTGGAGATTAGATTAACCATACATTATCAACGTTATTAACTTTAAGCAAAGTTCAGCTCTGAGGTCAATTAATTGGGATGTTTACCCATATTAATTGTACCTCGTTAGCATGTTCAAGAAGACATCTTCATATTGAGTTATACCCGATAAAGATTATAATTCTCTTGTATGTTGAACTGCCCTATCCCATCCCAACCACGACCCAACCGCCCACCAAATTGGACGTGCTATACGAAAAATCCAATCAAGCTACATTGTATTGGACGAAATTGTAACAATACAGTATACCCTCGTTATCTCAGCATTGCATATATCGACTTTTATGTCATCTCGATGTTAGTTCAATTTCCCTGCAACCACACTGTGACCAAATATTAGTTAGTTATCTTGAATTTTGGCCACCTCGGACATTTTGCTATTGTACATACAGATTCGAGATAGCAAGTTTCTACTGCAGTATGATTAGTTCAATACACGTAGTTTAGCCATAATTCTCACCATGAGGATAAATTCACATGGAGAGAGCACCGAAATGTGTGCCGTGGCCCGAATGTGTAGACTCGAGTGTTCATCAGCAGCTCCCTGGAGGGCAGTGACGGTATCAGCCTCATAGGCGAACACGTACTTCTTGCCCACGGAGTATTGGAACTTGCTGGGTTCTGAAAAAAAAATATAGTGCTTCTTGGGGGATTCTGTAGAAAAAATTTGCGAGTTAGTTTGTTACCGAGTGTCAATGAGCGAGCGAAGACTGCGCTGTAAAATCATATTGAATTCAATTCTTTCTCATAGTTAGATGTATCAAACACGTTTCTACCACACTAGATTACACCATGATAATGAAGTTACAAGATTGTAAGTTGATACTATAAGTCTACCACAGATTACTTTAACATTTGGATTTGTAGGATGGTCAGTGGCCATTGTACCACGCCTAACTACTAATATTTATCAGCCTGTGTGGTGTCAGGAGATCGTGAGTTCGAGTCCACGCTCATCCAAAGCTATATAGAGTTCACCGAAAATTTCACAAAATGTTTTTATGCATAAACCTACCTGTGCATGTAGTTGCACATGTGTCGTCATCGAGTGAAATCGGGCCTGCAAAAACAAATTGAGTGTTTTAGTGGTGATGTTCAGTAAAAATGAAACTAAACAAAGCGTGCCTGTCTTCAACTTGTACACTTGTATATTGCTTAGGACATATCTGCCTTTTTGTAAGATACAATGAAAATGATAACTCTCATCTGCGGCTTTATACTGTATAGTTCTCTGATGTACCGCTAGAACACAAATCCATTGTAGTAAACGTTGATTTTAACTCTAATTTTTGCGCACTACTACTACTAGATCTACAGACGTTGACAAAAGCAACTAAGAACCATACAAAAAGCTTACACAAAACAAATCATATGTTTATATTCCACTATCCAATCATTCAACATTTGGCTATCCTGAAACTTTTCGCCCGTTTTCTGATGATATTGTATCCAACGTAAAACATACAACAACGGTACTTACCACTGGATACTGCTGCCACGAGGGCAAGGAAGACTAGCAGAAAGGCCCTCATGTTGAGGGGATTCATGTTGATGGTAAGCCGCGGTGCCGAAAAAATATAATTTTTAGTCTTCACTTTGTTAGAATTCACTTCTCACATGTACAACTGCTTGTACCGCGGCGGCGATGCGAAATGGTTGACGACGAAGGTGCGCGGCTTTATATAGCGGCACCCCAAAGTAGGCCAGGGGGCAAACGTAGAAAAATGCTGACCAAGTAAGCCCAGGAGAAGCTGGCTGATAATCTCTTGTTGACCCTGCGCGATCAATGAAGATCCATTGTTGAAAAGGGCACAGGCCGCTATCAATCAGAGGACAAATATGACATCTGCCAGCTGGAATCTGATAAGAGCTGGCTGAAAACGGCGAAGGAACGCCAAGCCAGTTCTCAAGTACTGATAGTCGCTCTCTTGTTTGTGACCTAATCAATAGTTTACCGTCATACTCTGTAACACATCGCAGATCTGTGATCATGATGGTGCAATGTGAAGTACACTGGACAATGCTCCTTTGGGATGACATTCAAAAACCTATTGTGTATTGCATTTGCTAATTTGAGATCGTTATCACTCACGTTTTTCAATGATCACGTTCGATTGAACGAGGTCTTCACGGTGTGGATATTCACTGTTTTAAAACTATCTTTAATATTCGAAGTGGTTGAATCCGTTGTGTGTGTATAAGTTATAAAATAAAAGAATTCAATGTGAGAATTTAAACAGTGCTTATCCATAAAGTTACCATATCCAAATTAATATACGAGGTTATTGACTAGAGTTGAACATAGATTAACTGACGATGTGAGCTGAGGGTTCGCCAAAGTATTAAGACAAACAAACAAATATAGGAATTCACCACAAATTATTCATGTCGAATAATGAGTTGCGGCTATCTATATTGGTTTACAATTTACTTCCCAACGGGGCAAAGAAATAAAAAAACTCTTAATCTAAGAGACAACCAGTGGGTCAGATTGACATTATAAATCTGTTTATTATGTAAATATTATCATAAGCGCATGTTTGAAACATAAGATTGGACAATTGCATTTGATGACAGATCTCTGGTGCTGTGGTTTTATGGTCAACATCAGATGTGCTAAGCAATGAAAAAAAAATCAAAATGTAAAAAATATCGTTTGGAAAAATGAGCGTTTGTAGCAGTGTTTTTTTTTCTCCTGTCGTGAACTTCTTCTATGCCAATGTCTCAGCTGCACCTTACGAGTACAATACAAAACAGCATGCAATAAACGGTATGTTACATCACGCTCGACTCTTATTTCTCGTGGTGTCGGGCCTATGGAGATGGGACCGACAACGATAGAATAAACAGGCTTGTGGTATGGAAGATGTTGTTAGGCGTATCACACTTCCAGATTCCTCGACAGGCGACCGAGAAAGAAGGAGTTCGAGTACTCGTCGGCTCAATATACATGTAATAGGATACTTAGATATGGCCAGGGTGGTGAGAGAGGGGCCGCCGTGGTGCCATTTCAAAGAACTCCGTGTGTGCCGTAGCTAGCGACAGCCTTGCACGAGGAGTGAAGGGGGCTGTCAACAACCGAGCTGATCCTTATTAGGTGGCGACGAATGAAGGATACTCATTTCAACTTCTATCAGAATAGATACTAATTGACAATATTGTTAAATGTATGATTCCCTTTATGTTTCAGTATTTTGTTTGATTGTGTGTATTTTTGTGTGTAATCGAAACCACACCATTTACAAAAAGTTATAATAGTCCATAGTTTTAAACACTAGCGTTTCTTTAATTCACCTCTTCGGCGTTTTATCATTTCTATAGCCAATTTCCAGTTAATATTTATTTTACAATATTTGCAGGTTGATTTATCAACTCATATCATTTTTATGTGTGCATTTTTTGTGATTCTTCACACACATTAACCACCCAAAAACGCATAACAATGTGTATAGTACTGGTTTATCATAGTTGTTCTAAGAAACAGTAACTACAGATGACAAGTACGATGGGCACATTAATTAACTCAAACCAGAAGGGAAGGAGATACAAAAGTCGATCTATTCGAACTTTCAATTTATCAGATTGAATACCAATCAATAATAGCGTGGATGGAGATTTAATACAGTTATCAGTAAATTCGAATTATCAGAGCTCGATCTACATAGGTTCTTCTGTAGGTAATGTTCCAGAAGACAAAACTACAAAGTTACATACACATGTCAGATATTGCATCATCCATTTGCATGATAACTTTGATACTGTCACATTAAATCCCTCTTACCTAGTCTTCTGTACACAATAGAAACTGGTAGACGTTACAAAAGTGCAAGGATGACTTAGAAACCCGCTGCACAATAAGGGACCTGTATTAATCACTTTTGGATAAAGTGAAACTCGATAATGAGATCGTAAAATGCACCACACACATCATATCGGAAGCAGGTCTGCAAATCCATCAATGATGCTAAATATGATCAAACTGCATGAGGTCATTGACCTGATAGATTTCAAAACAGTTTCTTTTAGCAAGTTGTTACATTGTATATCTGACAAAATCTGTAGTAGAAGTCTCGAGGACGCGGTTACGCGGGGTCAGCACTGTTTCAAGATGGCTGCCAAAATGGCTGCCCAACATAGCTGTTATACTTGAGATCTTATTATGTTGGCTCATTTGCTGTACTGCGTACGTACTGGCTCGTACTGCCAACCTACGGTCAGACGGTCGGCTTTGCATGTAAAACCCCCATTACTGACTTTTTACTGCTTTAAAATGTTCTTTCTACATATACTCTTGTTCAATTATCTGTTCAGCCTAAATAGTTCAAATCCAACCAACGTGTGTTTCTTTTTTTCTTTCTAGTGTAATGTGTACGTTATTGCCATTGATTTATGGTTTACATGCACAGACAACAGACAACTGTAGAATTGATCTGAGAGGAATTTTGCCATGTAAACACTTCCACTACTGTGTTTGTGAGTAGAAGGGCAGGACTGGAGCAGTACTGCCGGTTGTGCCCGAGGCTTAGCCCATAAGAACTGTTGTTTGTTTAGGGAACGATCATAAATAACGATACCGGGGGGGGGGGTCGTCCACTTTTTGGGGCGCAAAGAAAAAGTTAACCGCCCCCCCCCCCCCATCAACATCTTTAAATGTTGAGTGACCCCACCCCACCCTCAGCCAAAGAAAAAGTCCTCTAAATAGTCATTGCACTGCTAAAAGAAAATATTCGAAAAAAAACATACTGTAGCGTGATAAAAAAAGTTCAGCGACCTCCCCAAAGGGAATCAGAAAAGTTTGACGACACCCCACCTTTTTGGACGACACCCCCCAGCATCATTATTTATTATCGTTCCCTCAGCCCTGAGCCTTGGTCTAACCTGAATATTGGGGGTTCTAATCCAGCGCAAGGACAAAGGGACGGAAACCATTCTGGGGATGTATAATTTCTCTCTCTTTTTTGCATGCTCATGCTTGTTGATTAATTGCAGTTAATTTGTGGTTTATATGCACAATTGAAATTCTAATAACAAATCCAGCAAGATATGTTACTATAGGATCAATCACAATAAACAGTACGATCCTATTTCCTGACACCCTATGAGTGATCTGTGACTGATAGTGCGGTTATTTCATAACAAGTTGCGGTGTTTGTTCTATTGGTCAGTTGCACAAACAAGTTGTGATCTTGAATATAGGGGTCACCTCGATAAATACTGTCATGAATCGCGATTAATGATATCAATTTTCAAATTTTAAGAGCAAAGATTCGAGGTTACATTGGAAGTGATAGAATTGGCTGTTGAAAAAAATACTTTGAAATAATTTAATGCCCGTTTAATTCTTACAGCAGAATGAAAACCAGACAATATGAAAAATTTTATGCTAGATCGGTATTTGTGAATAACTTATTTCACTACACTTATTGACTGGGCTTAAATTAGAGTGTTGCCGTCGCGGATACTTTCTGACATCACTTGTTAATGTTTATTGGATGAAGAAGTGAAGGTGTCCGTGTGTGTGTGTGTGTGTGTGTGTGTGTGTGTGTGTGTGTGTGTGTGTGTGTGTGTGTGTGTGTGTGTGTGTGTGTGTGTGTGTGTGTGTGTGTGTGTGTGTGTGTGTGTGTGTGTGTGTGTGTGTGTGTGTGTGTGTGTGTGTGTGTGTGTGTGTGTGTGTGTGTGTGTGTGTGTGTGTGTGTGTGTGTGTGTGTGTGTGTGTGTGTGTGTGCGTGTGTGTGTGTGTAGGGGAGAGGGCGGAGGTTCTTGGTATCATTTGAGAAGCGGCGTTTATGTAAATATGGCAGAACTAGTTATTATAAACTCCTCATTATGTGAGGGCCACACTTTATATCCAGAACATTCTTAATCCGAATCTGAATAAGTACGTTACAGGATCCAAAGATGGAAAAGTTAGCAACGGAGATGGACTGCAACACTGTTAATAGGATCCCCAAACGCATGCTCAAACTATCTAAATATACACCCCTAACGCCAATCTGTAATAAAGTCGCGACTTTCTTGACCGCACGGAAAAGTGTACAAACGCCCAAAGACCTACCATTGAAAAGAAGAAAAAAAAAAATGTTGAGGGGGGGAAACATATGTAAAATTAGGACTGTTGTTGCCACGTTTTGCAACAACTGGTTGTATTTTGCGTTGACCTTTTTGCAACCGCTAACGCGTTTTGCAAAAAAAAGGGTCTGGAGCCGCGTTTTGTAAACCACAACGCATTTTGCAACCGCCAGTTGCAAAACGCGGCTGGTTGCAAAAACGCGGCTCAACTGTCCCTGTTCCCCATGGACACTGGACTAGAGACGTTTTATTGTTAACATACTCAGGTATCATATGATAGTTTTAAAACACGTAAGTGTAATTACGGGATTTTCTCATCATAAAGTATCTTATGTTGCTGTTTTTCAGATTTTTTAACTTAATTTTTGCTTTTGATTAAGCATGACATGGATCACGTGTATATTTGTCATCATAATCCTTGTAATCAAAAGGTTTATAATAAATGATAAAAATGGCCAAGGCTGATCGTTACAGAGCCTATCAGTTATTTATAGTAGTGCAAGTTAAGTGCTGATTATTACATATTCTGTACAGTTTCTTCGGATGAGCTGCAGCAATAATTTAGGTTGAATTGCTTGGTGTGCTGATGCTATTGGTGTTTAGTAGAATTTTGTATTCTTCCTTCCAACAATGTGTCCAAAGCTAGTGGATAGAAGATTAATTCAAAATGGATTTCTAGTTTGAACATGGACTGTCGTTTGTGATATGGTGGAAGAATGCAATCAGTTGTTGGACTCCGTTTTGATTTATTATAGTATGGTAATAGAGGTCTTGATCTTCAACATGATTAGCCAGATGCGGTTTTTGAATTGTCATCCTGGTATACTTTCTCTCAGTTTATTGAATTCATTATGTATTTCTTGTCATATATCAGTCGAACATCTTTCCGTGTAACCTGTAATGAGTACTGTCCAGTCACTTTTGAAGCAGTTTGTTGTCATGGCTGTTGACAAACTTTTTTCCTGTTTACTTTGTACAGGGCAGTGAATGAAACGGGACAAAGGAATTGTGTTGTTGTAAATATTGGTAAAGAAATTGAACATGGTGAAAGTAGATCGTGGAAGTAAATGTACAAGAAAGTCCTTGGTTAACAGGATTTTAACGACTACAACTACACAAGGCCATAGCTAGTCCTTGGGTCACATATACAATCAAACAAGGTTGCATTTTAAATGTGTTACTTTTTCAAATTACAAATTTGTAAAATATTTTAGCAAAAAAAGTGAGGAGGCGAAATTTATAAGCGAGGAAGCAGAGGAGGCATCCAAAAAGCGAGGAGGCAGTCGCCTCCTCTGCCTCCGTCTAGTTACAGGCCTGCTCTGTTGTCGCATCCGCCACATTTTTTGAAAAACAGTACATGGTAGTGCCTGGCAGAACCAGGTTTTCAGAAAAGTGGATCACACTGCTAACTTCTATGATTTGAACTCGTGCAGGGCTGCAGTGATGTCCAATCTAATCTAGTGTCAATTGGTTTAAAAAAAGGTGCGGTGCTACATTGCAGCAGTCACTGGCAAGGAATGGTTTACTAATGACTATAATTGTTAAGATATACCATTGATATACAGAAAGATTTGATCATTATGATAATAGCCATCATCCCTCGTTGAACAAGTGTTATTATTTGGAGTTCTTGATAGTACCTAGTGCATGCAAATTGTTGCAGACGTTTTGTTTTCAATACAAATGAAGTTAGTTTTACATTTCAGTCACAATAATGTAGAAAATAATACTTGTGGTTGCTGAACAAAGACAAATAGATTTGGTTATTTTATTAAAACATACATTAAAAGTAGCATTTCTGAAAAGATACACAAAGTTTTAGTGATGCAATTGTCTTATTATACACATTTAACTCCAATAGAGATACACTAAAACATTTCCTAAAACGGAATTGCTTTCTGAATAGTCACCCATCATTCAAATTTCAAATTACATGTATATTTCTCTCTACTTTCACACACATACACACACACACATTTCCTAATTTCTATATTCATCATATGTTTTGTGAAACTGGTGAACAAAAATCTTTGACATTGATATTTTCTTTAGACATGTCCATGATTGCTTGAACAGTTGTTGTTACTGCTAAAAATGTTCCAACCACGACCATCACAACTCCAGCATACTTTTTAAAGCAAGATTCCACGGTGGTTGCTTCCATGTGAGCTTGCATTGAGCATAGGCCTAAAAGAATACATTGTATATTTTAATATTAGAATATATTTTGCTTTGTTGACGCACAAACAAGGGTGATAAGTCCGTGGATCACAGATGGGTAAAAATGATGCAAAGTTAGGAACGAGACAGAAGTTTTGGTCTATGTTGAATACTCATCTGCTCATGTTTTAGACATACATGTACATGTACTATACATTTTATACAGTTTGTTCAAAACAAGAATTAGAAGTTTTTATGGGTACGTTTGGGGATGTTGGTGACATGCACTTACAACTATCAATTGTGATAATATGCAAGCTAGGAAAACACGTCTTGGGTGCTACAATTACTTTACCTATTAAGCAAATGACTTCCTTTGCTTTAAATCTATGTGGGTAACACGAGTGGTGCAGTTTATATAAAAAACTCATACAATGCAGATGCAAGTAGTTTTCGGACTCACAACGAAGTAGAATGCATGGAAAGTGCATGGAAAGCTCCAGCCAGAATCTAACAAAGATCATTGAATATTTTCCAATGTTTCCGTTCATACTGCATTTAGAGTAAGGTTTGACAAAAGATTTAACACCGTGCAAGGCCAAGTGCCAAGGCCATCATTTCCACAAATCCAACATACACACACAGCCCTCCAACCCTCACCCCAATTGTTTTGTCAGCATTTGATAGACAAAGCAATGTATTTCAATATATAATTGGCTATTATATATATACAATAGCCAATTCATTATGGCAGAGCCAAAGGCTCAGGACACTCATGCTAAACATTAATGTAGGGTCTTCACAAAAGTAAAAAAATATTCTATGACGCATGACAATTTCGACATATCAAAGTAAAGCTAAGGCAAACGGTTGTCCTTCCATATCATAATTGCCTCTTTTGTGATAAAATCCAATAAACCAGTTCAAAGATGGAACTTGAAGTGAGGTTTTATCTCTTGAGAGATTACCTACACACATGGTCAAGCTTATTTAATCAAGGTCAACTTTTAGTAAAGTAAATCATAATAAAAACATTGGCTATGATATTAAAATCATGGTAATATGTATCCTGCATGTATATCCTAATATACAGCATAACATTAATAAATTTTGTTTATAATTATATGGTAATTTTCAGTGGAACTTAAAACTTTAATACTCTTTATACAACAATATCAGCATTAACATGGAAATAAGTGATCAGATTGCTCTAAGATGTTTTAAATACTACCACAAGACTATCTTGTTTGAGATAAGTGGTAGCTAGTGATATCCTCATTAAGGTTTTATTGTACGAACAAATATCTTTCACATCTCATATACTTTGGGTGTAAAATTCTAAAGCCTCGATTTCAATTTAGAATGACATCATGCAGTCTACGTGAACACAGCATCCTTTGAATAGGAAAAAAGTAAAGTGTTTACTTCAGTTTTGCAACAGAGTCCATATGTGGAGAAGCCCATCATAAAAACGGCTTAATTTCATGTGACTTTCATAAAACCGTTATGATAATGGTCTTTATATGCAACTCCGTCATTAGACTTATGACTCCAAGTCAGGTTAGGAGTATATCACATAGTCTCATGCACATTACAACAACTTAACAATGATAAAGAATATGAAATAGACCAGTAAACGATGAAAAAAAACTCTAATAATACTGATCACAGGTGAACAAATATTTTGGGGAAATACCAATATATATAAATATTGGGGAATAATTGTGCAAAAATATGAAAAATTACAAAAAGGGTAGCAATAGAATTTTAGAACTAAAAAGCCACAATTACTTATTTCGATATTGGCCCTTATACATAATGGCCTAATGACAACACTGATATATTCCCAATTCTATCATTCCGTGCAAAAATCACCGCCAATAACCCACGCTGATTGGTCAATGACACCACCACACCACGGCACTAGTCCAATAGTACAGCTATTGTGATTTATTATTTCTTGGTGTCAAAAATCAATCGCATATTGGTCTTTTAGCATTCACAAATGTTTTTACAGTGGATAATTTCTAAACTAAGCTAAATTCAAAGGTTTTACCCGAATACCAGTTTCATTCTATCATGACTAAAATCCATAATAAATGGGTGTCTGATTCGTTTTTATTTTGAAATAAATCATATCATAACGGTCTCATTGCCATTTTGACCTTGCGACGTCAGCAGCTGTATATAAAATGAGACGGTACTAGTCTAGTTTAGACTGCTCCGTGACGTCGCATGGTCAAAATGGCAATGAGACCGTTATGATATGATTTATTTCAAAATAAAAACGAATCATACACTCATTTAGTGTGGATTTTAGTCGTGATAGAATGGTATTTGACCACTCGATGGTCGTGTCAATCTTGAACGAAGTGAGGGTAAATCAGACGTCAGCATGCTCAATTTCAAGATTGACACTCCAATCTCGTGGTCAATTCCTACAGTCCAATCAATGAAAATTATCTAAAAAACACTTTGTCATTACTTTACACTATATAAGTACTGCTTGTTTGATATTGCACTAGTATTACCTGGAAATATGAAAATAAATAATGCGGAGCTTCCTCCAAGTACAGAGATGATGGATCCAATGTTGGGAACAGAGTGGGCGATCACTAGTGATGCGAAGAACAGAATTACAGTCAAAATCTTTAAACTTTGACCCTGACAGATGCCAACTTTCGAATAGTACGGATGTAGCTCATCATCAATCACCATTCTGTAAGAAAGTCAGCTCCTTTGAGTACATTATGCACAAATCTTAATTTTGTATAATATTTTTATTGTGCCAAGCATCGAATACATGTAATAAGACTATTAACTATGAAGCTTTTTCACCTCGAACAAAAAAATATTTCTGGATATGTGACCAGTGATTTGATAGCGATGATGACAGTTCCACCCAAGACCCATACATCTAGATGATAGCCATGGAGAAAATCTGATGGTGTATCCTCACCCATGCTAAGATAAGCTAGACTGCCTACCGTTCTGGAAAAGTTGCATGCTAACATTATATATAGAAATAAACTTAACACAAAATATAAACACATTTCATTTCACGCAATACTGGAAATACTATAACATACACTATAGGGATACTTTTTTTCACAAATGAACAAGTACATTCATAAAGATGGTAAATAAAGAAACTTACCCGTAAACAGTAAATGGAATTAGAAGAGCTAGAAGAAGCACTTTTCCGAAATTGTGAATGTGTCTTTCCCTTAGACAGGCATAGAGAGGAATAGCTTCAATATGACCCTGTATTATTGTACATTAGATTAGCTATAGAATTGTTTAAAATGATGGCACAATACATTTAATTACATATAATTTTAGTTATATATGATAAATTACCTCAAAGCTAAAGCAAATCACAGGTACAACTTTGAAAATATCACTCCATAAGTGAGGCCTGTGAAATGGAAATAGCACAAAAACATAATTACAAACCTTTTATAATACATTTTGTAATGAATATTTTATTTCTATACTATGTTGACATTACAATTATCAAATCTCAAAATGGCGTTAATGCTTTGTGTAGAAGTGATTAAATTGATGGTTTATATATTTTATCTTACTTATGCACGATTTCCACATCAGATTTGTCGATCATGAAATACTTTGTTGTCACCAGTAGCACCATGTAGGTTATTGCAGTAATGCCTATAAAACTACAGGGCAGTAGAAAATTATATACATATTGGTGTACAAAATGAAATCCATTAATGTTTACCCTGGATCTGTATACAATACATGTCCCAGGTTGTGATCTCAAATCTGTAGAGATAAAATAACCACTTTTTAAAACAACCAATGAAATATGTTCAAAATGTGGTTAAAGGAAAAATAAGCTGACCTCAAAATCATGGAAAATTCTCTATACTGTATACGACCATCCAAGTGCCCACCCTCATGTAATAGCCCTCCCCCTCTTTTTCTTAAATGTCCTTAAGAATTATGTAGTAACTGCACTCTCGAGTAACAGCGCCTTCCATCCCCCACCCCCCAGTTTGCGAAAAAAATTTCAATTTAATGGCCCTGGGCGCTTGGATGGTTGTATACGGTAAGCAATAAATAGATTCCTAGCTCCTACAGTATCACATTAGCATATTATCCAATGCGGTTGGATATAAGGTCTTGATAAGATAAATCAATGAAATAAGCTCTGCATTGATTGAAGCATACAAATATAAATCCTCATTACCTGACAAATTTGAATTTATCCAATCTTGTATAAAAACACAGTGGGAGGGTTATTAGCGACGCCATTGTAAGAGTGAACAAACGCTTGTAGTACCATCTTTTACAAAACATGTACCCAACACTATATATTATTACTGAAATGTTAAACATTTGAGGGAGTAGATATTTTATGAAATCAATTGAACATAGATAATGTTTCAAAAATAAACTTTTATGTATTAAATGAAGCAAAGTTATTAAAATTACCATTTACAATCTAAAAAGTCCATATTTCTCAAACACTGCACATAATAATCATATAATTAATTATTGATACTCTTAGTAACAAATTCTTACATAATCATAAACAAAGTGAACCAGCCTATGTCTATTGAACCACCTGTCTTATAAGAACCCTTTTAACCTCTCCCAAAGGTGTCCATAAAAGACAGGTCCCACTGTACGTTACCTTGATCTATCTGGTCACCAAGAATCACAAGCAATGTAATGCATGCACCGAAATTGTGTACAACGATGAAAAAGTTGCACACTATCAAACTGAACTGCCCACAGAAGTGATTAACAGTTGCCTGAAATTATTGAAATTTAATTTAAAAAAATGTTCATTCATTCCATCCTACGAATAATTTTAAAATATTTTGCTATCATATTTATTCTATTTCTTAAGAATATTGACAAAGCAGACTTATTGTTATAATTAGGGGGTAGTGATGAGTATTCTTTTGCAATTACAAATTGACGACATTTTAACATCAACTGAAACTTTCAGAGCATCGCACAATTTTACATCAATTTAACAGCTACATTACAAAACTCTGTGATGAAAATCTGAAAAGATATGTTGTAGCTGAAGAATTATTATGCAATAAGATTAGACGTTATACTTCACCTGGTAAGAATCCTTGCTGGCCTTATCTGCACACTCGCCCATCATGTAAAGTCCATAGAAGATTACGACAATGCAGCACTAGCAGAACATAATGTAACTATGATAACAACAACCAAAACATAATGCAATCATTGTAAATATACACACAGCATATTTGAGTTTACTGCTCATTGCCTGTAAATTGTGATTTAATTTCCGAAACATACTCTTTGTCCCAAACAAGGATTTAGTATATCATAAAAAACATGAATCTACATACTTTAACTGATTCTGACTGGAAAAGGGGGTGCGCAACCAGTAGATTTTTCATGGGTATCATATCAGAGACCCTTAAAACACCATACATGACATTTTGTAAAGAGATGGTAGTGGGGGAGAGTAGGTGGGTACCTCTGGATCTACCAGTACAAAGTACAGTGAAATTTTAACTATCATGACCTCTTGTGTGACTAGAAAGGTTTGTCCATTATCTAGCTGTCCCCATTTGTAAACCATTTACCAAATATAGCATACAGCAAATAAGGGAAGGGATAGAAAACATGTTCCTAAATTGGAAAATATCCCTACTAGTGAGAGGTCCACATGGTGAGGTTTTACTGTGAGGTCATTGCTGAACTTGAGTAACACCTACCATAGGCAGATCCAGGTGGGGGGACGTAGGAGGCACGCGCCCCCTTTTTCCCACCATAATTCTTCATTTTTGTAGGGTTTGTGGCATGTCCGCCATCAATCGCGCATACAAAACCCATGAAATCCCTTATGTCCGACCCCCTTTTCCAAAAATCTGGATCTACCAACACCTACCGCTTGCACTGAGATTCCAACAGTGGCTCCTCCAGCTGCGTGGTAAGACGCAGGGTAGTTGAGCAAACCCACTCCCAGGATCACGTTGGCCAGGATGCATGCTGTCCACGGCCATGAGGAACCACTCTTCTCTGGAAAGCGAACAGAATAGAAATAGGCACAGACACAGAATTGTTGATCTCAATACTTTTGTTTCAACCTACTTTGGAGCATAAAATATCTGAACGGTTTATAGTATACATCGTTGATTATTATCATGATCTCTTGCACGGGAAGTTTGCTAAGGCTTATTTTGGTTAGGTTTTAAGGAGGACGATGCTGCAACTGGATTAGTATTGGAATGATGGCCGCTGTCTACCAATGGTTAATAGAGGCGGTCTCTTCCTGAAGGATTGAGACCGTGAACGTTTCTTATAATTGAGGTGGTCATGATTAAACTTTCTACTGTATGTAAAAGATAGACTGCTAGGGAATGTTTGCTCCATGGGAACACTTGAAAATCTGCAATTCAAGAGAATATTAACATCCAGGTCTTGGGAATTTAGATCATTATAAAGGGGGAAAGTGATCTCACACTAGTTCTGTATAAGAACCTAATATCAATTGATGCAATTTTTACGCTACCTGATCTTGAACGTACAAAAAATGTATTAACAAGGGTCATAATTATGTGAGTTTATTTTCATGCATTAAATAGACAGGATAGCGATTCTCACAATTACCTTCGAGTATTATAATCAAGGGACTTTCTTCAGAAATTTCAGTGTCCAAAATAGTATCCACAACTATGTCTGGCTTTATAACTTTCTCCGAGTATGTTGAATGAACCATAGTGTATTTCGTATGTTTCTGGTAATATAATAACTAGCTCTGGTTTCTTTTGGAACTATGGTTTGTAGTATATTACCAAAACAGGTTATTAGTATGTGTCTTCCATCGGATTTTCTATTGAATGAAAGTATCTACAGTATACATGGTATGAAGTGGTTTGTACATGCTATGGGCAACTCGGGATACTATATAGAAGTTACGCATGACTGGTTCCCCGTTTACAATAATATTCAAAGGGGGTGTTATAGGGAAGTGGGGCGTGGGGTGAAACGCTTCAAAGGGGATGTGGGGAGCCATGACAAAAGCTAAACACACACACACACACACACACACACACACACACACACACACACACACACACACACACACACACACACACACACACACACACACACACACACACACACACACACACACACACACACACACACACACACACACACACACACACACACACACACACAAAAGCAACAAGCATCTAAGACATATTATGTCTAAATATATTAGCATGTCTCGATATATGTAAATGTTATACATTGTTATATTTCTATTTTCTAACGTTTCCTGCTGCTTTTGTGACGGTATTGTTCGTAAAACTAATTCCCTCTACTATGATTACTTATACGAAATATGTGAATATGATTCAATGACCTAATTTGAAAACTTAAACACCATTATCTCATTTGGGTCGTTGGAGACCCCCCCCCATCCCCACCCCTCACCCGTGCCCCATCATTTCCCATATATGAGCTAACATAACATTTGTTTAGCTTTCTCACTTTCCACTGTCATCGAGGCAGTTAAGAAAAGAAAGTCAACAAGTATTCTTCAACTCCAGTCTAATAGTCACGAATATTCATCCCCAACATTTAACTGTTACCTGCTTCAGATAAGAATAATTATTGATTATTGTATGCTGACTATAAAAGCAGCTTTTGTACTATAGTATAAATGTATTTGTACATTGCAGTACTAGCATGGTTGGACTGACTGACTTATTCCATGTCATAATATTCTCATTTATACTGAGGATGTGTACATGACACGAAATATATCCAATAAATCTTTGACTTAAAATATTGTCTATATTTATTATTTATTGATTAATTATCTTTTTTTTTTCATTTTCATGAATATATATTTCTCTTTCTTTTCTTTTCTTTATTTTCGCAACTGATTTGGCGCTAGTATGTCGTACCGTCGATTAGGACAATTAAGTAAACTTAGTGCAGAGGAGTTCCATAAAAATGAAACACAGGCCAATTAAACAGGTCTTTGCCACATTATGACACGTTTCTTGTGGCTAATACTATCAAAATATTGTATTAAAATTGATTTAAATGAAACAGTGTGAATGTTAATTAAAATATAATTACCATAATTGACAAATACTAAAATGACAGACCCCCAAGGAACATTTAGACAACCTTGGAGATAGATGGGTAAATGTCAAATAACAACTACCGACAACCGTTTTACAATTAATGACATTTGTCAAGTAGTTATGTAAGCGTTAATTAAACACCTTTTAGAAAGAAACATTTAACAAACTGGATATTTTATGTCTCGTTATTAAAGAATAATGCAGGTTTATGTATAAATACAGAACATTTTGCATCCTAAGTTCTGATCACACAATGCTCTGCTCTATTCAATCAGTGGCTGGATCCAACTCGTTGTGGAAATGAAATGTCTACAGAATTTAGCCTCCTATCTTCTTGGCATGTGTTGTGCATGTCTCATATTGTAGCATGTCTTCATTTCCTTATGGCACAGAAACTTCGAAACCAACTTGCCAAAAAGATGAAAATACAGTAAGCATCCTTCACACATCCACGTGGATACAGTCCTATAATATCGGCATTAAGAAGGATGGACTTAAAAAATGTCCTCCAATGCAGACAGCTAATAAAGGCACACTTTGAAAGAATGCATAATACGTGTTTTGTTCCGCTAGATACAACAAGAAACTACAATTTGGACATGCCATGTAGAAACCTGCGTTTTTCTGGCTATTTATCCAAGCCATTGACAATCCAAATCACATCAAGATCGATTCATGCCATTAATTTTACACTATTTGATTCATACATTGACTTTAGTAAGAACTGTGAATCAGCGTATTTTGCCGTATACGAATGTGAGTCGCCCAATGAAAATTTAACATTCTGTGGACACATCAGGCATGAGGTATTCTTCACTAGGTCATCTTGCCTCAAGATTGAAGCTCTCAGTTTGAATGCACAGAGGTTTGTACTGCATTCTGAGTATCAAGTACAGGCGCCAGGCCATGCCTATCGACTCAAAGCTATCACTGGTGATGATCAGGCCATCCAAGTACCGGGGAACATATATGCAGGATACATAAGGTGCAGCATTGTTGAGTTCATCTGGTATTATGAAGTTTCCATCAATGCAGACGGATTAAAAGTTTGTACTATTTTATTAGATTACTGTTATGATAAGAAATTGTTACCATGATAAATTTTATATGTTTGATACAGACGATTGCATCTTTCAAAACCACCAAGATGGCTGCCATAATTCAAAATGGTCAAAATGGTCGTCTCGGTTTAGCTGAGTTTTCTATGTAAAATATACATGGATAAAAAATAAATGTTAAATGTATGAATATACAAATACGTAATACCACAAGTGATCTTAATCAATTTACCCATATCATTAAACATAATTCTCTGTATTCAAATTTGATTAGGTAGATGTGCTGGTTGAAGAATACTCCTGTGATGATGTTGATTCTTCCCAACTGTACATCGAACCTGGTCTTTTGCCAAGCAGACCAATACATCGCGGTCACCGTTGTAACAAGACTAATCTGATCATTCAGCTAAAGCACAGATACTTCACAATGCATCTACTCTACAATATTAAAGATTACTCAGTGATCCTGCAAGTTTCATTTAACCATTCAATGCATGGTGACCACGAGCCTGCTTATGATATTGATACTACACCGTTAATTCTGAAGCCAGAAAATGATGTGTTTGCACAAAGCTACAGACTTACAGGTTACCAGGTGTGGGAAGATCCGAACATTGTGTTTGAATTGAAGAAACTGGATCATCGAGATATTCTGGTAAACTTTAATGAAATGTACATCAACAAACTTCCAAATCATAGCAACAATGCATCCCAAGACTTCAAATCAGGTTGGTCATTAAAACAAATAACCAATCCAATGCATAATCTTAACGGTGTACATCTCAAACATATTTCATTTTTGTAGCACCTCAAATATGTAGCTTTGGTACTAATGGTGATTTCCACTGACTGAAAATCTGGTCACTTCACATTTGTTTTTTATGTAAGGGCTTGAAAATGAAACAATAAGTTTTATTCGTAATTCCTCACAATTTTGGAATGATTCACCACAATACATATGATCACTGTGTTGTCTTGTATAGACAGTATTTACACGTAGTATGTTTTGCCATCTTGAAAAAGCTTCAAACGGTGGGGTGGAGTGCCTATTTGCAGACTTGAGATTTATATAAAAAGCATTCAAGCAAATAATTCATAAAAAACCTTTTTCATGTATTAGAAACGTAAGAGTCCCTATGTATGCTGTTTTAAGACCCCCTGTGTCTGAGCACCTTGTGAACGGACCTACCAGTAATTCACCCAAGCACACACACCCCTCCCGCACCCTCCATACCATCCTCCTGGATGTGGGCACATTTGGTAGAATGTGGTCTTTCCTCTGCAGGTGTGTGCGCGTCTGGCGGTCTCCTGGTGCAGACCGATGCGGGCGAGGTGGGCAGCTTCTGTAACGACAGCGTGTACGCATCACCCATAGGCCTCAAGCTAATTCTACAAAACAAAGTCCTTAGACTGGTTTATTATTCTATCAGAGGCAATTTACAGTTTTCACTCATCCTTTCCTCCACAAAGGAGTATACTGGAGGCGTGAATCTGTGTAGTAATGACAATTGGTACCTAAAGACGCACAAACGTATCCTCCTCACCTGGTTTTCAGGTCTCTTTTTGAAGCGATTTCATCAGTGTCATACACACCTGATGATGAGGGGTTTTTCTCTTGGTAAAAAAGAAGTTGTACACATCCATGTATCGAATTCTGGCAACATGGGTGATGGAGTTAATGAATGTGGGTTTGTGATCTTTGGCAATGGGGTCCAGCAGCGCATTGGAAGAATGACGCATAATATAAATTTCAACATGTGGTCCTCACGTGTAAGTTTCTCTATTTCAAACATCCTAATGTGTACTAATCTCATGATATCTGTATCTGTGGAGACACATCCTGTATTCGCTCATCAATATAATGGCATTTATAGGTTAGATCATTACCCTAACCATGTTTCTAGTTTCCGCATTTATAAGTTTACATTTGAAATTCCTAGGACCGAAAAAGCTACAATTCTTTGGGAAAATCCTTCTTTAGGCTATTCGGAAACCTATAAGCCAGTGGGAATAATATTGTTGGATATAATACAAATAGAAATGACCAGTGATGTTTTCATTCATGGAAAAGTTGTATTCACACAGCCAGATGATCGCAATGTTACAACTTGGAAGTCTAACTCCTTTAATGTGTACATTGATCCATGCTGCACATTGAAGGTGGAAATCACAGTGTGGTCCCTCTTTGAGGACACCCCCATCACAAAAACCCCAGTGTCCATCAACATTCGGTACTGGATGCCATTTTCGTACGAATTTCCTCACACAGAGATACTTGACACCCAGAATAAAGGCAACCACAGTAGCCTTCTCCTGCTTCTGCGCACTAACTACACACTTACCGCTGTAAATGAAAATGAGTTTTGGTTTAACCAAGCATCTTTAAGCCACTTTGGCCAATACATTCCTCAGACTGACACGTACATGAAACTCCAAGCATCCACAAATCTGGAAATTGCCCTGTTAGGTCATTTCGATGGCTCTGGAACAACGGCTCTCCAGCAGTGTCGATCGCTTGGAAATGATTGGGGTCTACATGAGATGAACATGATCTACTACAATACTGTTAGGCTGATACTGATCAAGGAAAATCGTGCATCAAGTAAAGACAAGGTTTCTTATTTGTCTAAGGGACTCATCAAACAGCCATATCTTATTCGGTTTAGCATCCCTAGTGTAAATTCTAAATACAGTCTATGGACTTGTGACACTTTCAAACGGTTTGAGGACCTTATGGACATGCGCTTTTTGTCAAAGTATGTTATAATCAGTCTTGTGAACTGACAAGAGTCCTACAGCATACAGAATTTGATAGGTTTAAAAGACTCAATTTAGACATCTTGTGCTTGAATAAGATAGAGCCCTATGTATCTGACAATCTGTGTGGTATACTGGCCTTTGCTCTCTTGGAAGAGAAACCCACAGGGATGGTGGTACCATGTGAGGTAAAGGTCCCTGACTCAAAGATCATTTGCTCCAAATTTGAAGCAGTCAAATCACCGATAAAGCGAGAACCCATAACCATTCGTTTTATGCCCCACATTCCCAATTTAAATGAGACTCTCTCAATGTTATGCTTTTGTCCAACACTACAAGCAGCGTGTTTACGTGGGGGGAATCCAGCTCTCAGCACCGACCCACAGTGTAAATCATTATATCAGATCAGCAAACACTTGTTTCAATGCCAAGACAGAACACAAATTTTCATTCATCATATTTGCGATGGAACCATTGACTGTCCTGATAATTCAGATGAGAATGAATGTGAAGGCACATGCACTTTTCACACTCCTCAGGTGAGCAGCAGAAAACAATGTGCACGAGATTGCCATGCTACCAACTGCTCGTGCTCCGCCAACTATTTCCAATGCTCGATGGGAGGCTGCATCCCAATGTCGCAGATTTGCAATTGCTTTGACGATTGCCAAGATGGCTCAGATGAAAGCAGCCTACTGTGCTCATATAAATCCTGCAATCTGTTGGCAGAAACACTAAACGTTGAACTTCAAGACGCGAGTATCCTTTGCTCTTCCAAATCTGCTGAGCCGCTGTTCATGTGCATGGGCTTCGGAGACACAGGCTGCTTATACTGGCAACACCTACCGCAACATGTGGTTGCTCATCACCAGATACTGAATGGACGACAAGACTGTCTAGGTGGAGAGGATGAACAGCTCGACTATGGCTCTCTTTCAATCGCACCTTCCTTCAGGTGTCCCAAAGACAAGCTCTTCGTGAACTATGCTTTTCTTGGAGATGGCAATGTGGAATGCCCTCGCTCCTATGACGATGAGCTTATGACCCTGCTGACTGATTGTGCTCCATCATGTACGTGTTTGGGGTTTTCTATGGTGTGCGAGGTGGATTTGAAAGAACCGGTGTCTCCCTATATCAAGGCAATCAGTTTGGTCAGTTTTGATGTTCAGATATTGTTCGCACCTTTGCAAGCATTTCGGTATCTGTTGGTTTGTGAGATTATACATAGCTTTATGTCATCTATACCGGATACAATATTTGAAGGAAATGTACATTTAACCAGACTGGTCCTGGCAAGCAATAATATTCATCATGTTGGAGAAAACGTGTTTAAAACATTGCCACACTTAACGCATCTAGATTTGTCCAACAATTCAATCCGTTTGTTCCCAGCAGATATCTTTAAATCTCTTAATGATTTGACTCTTTTAGATATACAGACAAATCCATGCTCCGTGGATAATATGCCTTCAACACTATTTAGTTTAAATGAAAAATTATCAATTTCTCGTGTTAGTGATAAATACATTTGCTGCATAATACCCAATGGAAGGTGCATCGTGGATTCGGAGGACATTACCCATGATTGCAATACTATCTTTGACACCTGGCAAGCAATCCTCATCACTGTGGTTTGCATACCAATAATTACCCTACTGAATTCCCTTTCAATACAAACATTTCTTAAATCTATTTCACATAAGAAAAAAGCCTCTACGCCTAAGATGGTCTCTGCCATTTTGGGGATTAGTTCAAACTTTGGTCATCTTCTCATGGCAGTGTATTTCGTTATCAATATTATTGGTCAAATCATGTGGAAAGACATGTTCAAAATATACTGGCAACGCTCCTGGCTCTGCAGGGCGGCTGCCTTTGCTCAGGCATACTCCCTTGAGGTAACATCTTCCATATCCATGATAGTTGCGGTCGACGTCTGTGTCTGCATTTCCATGAACTCTTTCGCCAATCGCGGGTTAAGCAAAAAAACTGTCGCGATAACTGCAGTGGCCATTCTCCTGCTGTCTTTAGTTCTCCCCTTTATTGTTTCGTACAAGCGTTTTGACAAGGCATTGCCTACGTGTTCTTTCTTTGATGGCTCATTTCAAATGGATATTGCACTGACTTACATATTGAAGCATGTCATGGAGTTTCTCATTGTGGTAGCCTCGTACCTTGCCACGCTGTACTCCTTGTTTAAGAGCAATACGGTTAGAGCTCACGGCAAAGGGACTCAAAACCAGTACACCATGTTGTATTTGTGCTGTACTTTGCTCACTAATGTGTGTCTTTTGAGTGTTGTGCTTGTGACATCAGCCCGGTCTTTCCTTCCGATGACTCGTTCATCAGTGTTTGACATGTATTTTGGAGTAATCGCTTTGCCTTTGATATCACTGATGGAGCCAATCATTGGATTCAAAAGGCGAAAGTATGTCATTGAGTCAAACACAGAGCTGAAGAAAAGATTGAGAAAATACGTAGAGAAATCTCTTCAGTATTTCACAAGAGTCTCTTCATCATATTCTTCACGTCGTGTCAAATGATAATTTATTAAATTGACATGGGATGCACAAATTTTGATTATAATTGAATACATAAATTAAATCACCCAGCCAATTCTGGCTTATAGTTGCGGTGGTATCTCAATCTGTACAATCTCTGACCTGTATCTGAATATTTAATCTGTAAAATAAGGCATAAATACAAGACTACATGGAATAAAAATACAGCCTCTTGATATGAGGCAATATATGAGGGTATTTTGACCGGTTAATGTGAAAGGATGATACAACAAGACTGATTGTAAGGCACATTTGTATTATGCCATTGTTTTTTTTTTCAGCAATGACCTGAAAGCCTACTTCAAAATATTGAAGTCACTTTTATATCACTTTAATTGCTACAAGTTATTTGAGATAACTGAGGATATTGCGTACTGCCGGGTTCAACATGTTAAACAACAACACGTGTTTTCGGATTTTGCTTTGTACCCACTAGTAGCCGTTTGACTTGCTTGTTTTAACTTACTTTATGTGGTACTCGTTGTGCATTTCACTAGGATTTTTTGTGTCTACAGTTCCCCAGTCTTTCCCCCCTCTTGCACTGGTTATGCACTTGTTATTCATGGAAACCTGCTACCACGTGTTGTACTGCTTCTTGTGCCGGGGGAAATCTTGGGACTAAGACTGTCGTTATCAGGTGTGTATTGTTTGCCTTATTAAACTGGTACGCGTAGCTTTGGGTTTTGCCCATTTTAAACATTCAGCTATGGTTCTATTAATTGGCCTTTCATTTATAAGGCGTTTATCTCAATATGCTAATCAACCGTATAAACAGTATCATTTTGGGTGTGTGTACATCTTCACACAAAGTGGAATTCCGGGGTTTTCTCACCGATGTTAGTAGATCACTCCAGTTATCATAACAATTTTGGATTAAAGCCCTATCACCCCAAGTAGTTTTGTTTCTTAATCACCCCAAGTAGTTTTGATTCTTTGTTTTTTTTCTCTCTATAATGGTAGTATACCCCTACTTTTCTTGGTATAGACGATTGATTTTTTTTTTTTTTCTTAATTATATTAAAAAGGTATTTTCACGTATTAACAGTGGTGGCAGTTTGGGAAGCAATACTTAAGACTAAAGTGTGCCGTGGAACATCCCTAACGGTGACTGATTTGAATTGTCCTACTTATGATTTCTATCATTTATGTAGGTCAGCACAGCAGTTTAATTTTTGGCACCACGTGGGTTCAGTTGCAGTGTGGCAGCAGTACTTTCAACAGTTGGAGTTCATCTCAATGCACATGGAATGGTTAAATATTATTTTGGGCGATCAGCCTTTTTTTTTTTTTTCATCTACGTCATGTTATATGTAACCTAATTTAAGTTTTCTTACCACTGTATAGCTTCATGTCAGCTGCTGCTTGAGTCTTTTGAGCCAGGCTCAATGAATTCAACTAATATTTCCTGTTTTACCCTCTTTATTCCAGCACGTTCAGCGAACATCCTCACAGCTTGTGAGGTGCTTACCCCTTTTTTCCTCTACGCCACGTTTTATGTAATCTACTCTCAGCCTTCTTACCACTGTATAGCTTCATTTCAGCTGCTGATTGTGTCTTTTGAGCCAGGCTCAATGAATTCTACTATTTTTTCCTGTTTTTACCCCCTTTATTCCAGCACAATCAGCGAACATCCTTATAACTTGTAGGGTGCCACTGTAAGGTTCTTTTAACATGTGCCGTAGCACATATTTGCACTTTATGCATGTATCTGGTAACTGACCATCCGTTTAGTAAGTCAGTCGTGCCTTCAGCACATAATTGCACTTTATCCATCATTCTTGTAACTGATATCCCTTAAGTAAGTCAGACGTGCCTTTAGCACATAATTCCACTTTATCCATCAATCTTGTAACTGATATCCCTTAAGTAAGTCAGTCGTGCCTTTAGCACATAATTGCACTTTATCCATCAATCTTGTAACTGATATCCCTTAATTAAGTCAGTCATCCCTTTAGCACATAATTGCACTTTAGCCATCAATCCTAACTGATTTTGCCTTAAGTAAGTCAGTCGTGCCTTTAGCACATTATTTCACCTTATCATTGTACTGTGTAACTGACATCCCTTTAGTAATTCAGTCTTGCCTGTAGCACACATTTGCACTTTTTGTATGTTTCTTGTAACGGACTATACCTTCAGTAAGTCGGTCGTGCCTTTAGTACATATTTGCACTTTGTGCATGTACCTGTAAGTGAACATCCCTTTAGTAAGCCAGCCGTGCCTTTAGCACATAATTGCACTTTATGCATGTATCTTGTGACTGACCATGCCCTTTTAAGTCAGTGGTGCCTTTAGCACATTTTTCACTTTATCCATGTCTCGTAACTGACAATGCCTTTATCCATGTCAGTGGTGCCTTTAACTGACATGCCTTTAGTAAGTCAGGCGTGCCTTTCGTGTTGCAATGCCTTTTTAGTAGGTCAGTGGTGACGATGCCCTTTTAGCAGACGTGCCTTTTTATTTGCACTTTATGCTTGTATCTCGCCCTGACGATGCCTTTAGTAAGTCAGACGTGCCTTTAGCACATATTCGCACTTT
Source organism: Streblospio benedicti (assembly GCA_019095985.1). NCBI lineage: Eukaryota > Metazoa > Annelida > Polychaeta > Spionida > Spionidae > Streblospio > Streblospio benedicti. Next base: position 43,075,265 of record CM032664.1, on the reverse strand, counting down.
ATTCGTGTATCTCGCCCTGACGATGCCTTTAGTAAGTCAGACGTGCCTTTAGCACATATTCGCACTTTATTCGTGTATCTCGTACTGACGATGCCTTTAGTAAGTCAGTCGTGCCTTTAGCACATATAATTGCACTTTATGCACGTAACGTGTAATTGACCTTGGCTTCAGTAAGTCAGTCATGTGTCGACTTTTAACACATGCCTTGAGCACAATTTTGCACTTTTGCAGGTACCTTGTTACTGGCGATACCTTTAGTTAGTCTATCATTGTGTCTACACTTAATAAGGGCCTTTTGCACTTTTGCATGTACCTTGTAACTGAATATGCGTTTTAAATCAGCCATTGTGTCTACATTTAATATGTGCCGTTAGCACATTTTTGTACTTTTGCAGATACGTTGTAACATATGATGCCTTAAGAAAGTCAGAATTGGTGTCTACACTTAATACATGCCTTCAGCAGATTTTTGCAGGTGCCGTTTAACTCACGATGCCTTTAGTAAATCAACCGTGCCTTTAGCACATACTTTGCACTTTATGCATGTACCTGGTAAATGGCAATGCCTTTAAAAATCAGTCATTGTGTTTACTTTAACACGTGCCTTAAGCACATTTTTGCCCTTTTGCAAGTACCTTGTAAGTTACAATGACTTTAGCAAGTCAGTCTTTGTGTTGACACTTAATATGTGCCTTTAGCACATTTTGCACTTTTGCAGGTTCCTTGTAACTGATGATGCCTTTAGTAAGTCAGGTGTGCCTTTAGCACGTATGTGCACTTTATGCAGGTACCCATGAAACTGACGATGCCCTCAGTGTGTCAATCAAGGTGTTTTCGTTTTTTTTTTTTTTTTTTTTTTTTTTCCAGGTAATGGTTTAGGATGCCGTATAACTCATCCACTCTATATTATACAATGGTGTATAGTGCCTTTTGTGCTACCTGTGAGTTTGACTGCTTATTGTCTCATAATGTACCCAATTTATCTGCCGTGAGGTTTTATTTTAGGATGCCACCAAAGAGAGCAGCAAGTGGGACAACCTAAAGAAAGGGTCCACCGGCAAAGTAAAGCGCACAGGACGAAGATTTATAGCAGGTTGGCTATAGCTTTGCCTCAAGATGACAGCAGCCACCAAGGTGTTCCTTTTTTTTTGAGTGTTGCGCAGGCTCCTTTGGAGTAGTCGCAAATGGCTTCGCTCACGCACCTCTCATCCTTGGTGGCTCAGCTCCCAGCCTCAGTCCAGATATCCATGCAACAGCAACAGGAATATCTGGCGAGACAACAGCCCTCATCAGCTACACGCAGGAAGCAGCTTTACAGCAATTTTTAGAACCTTTAACAGAGCAACAGTCACCTTCTATTATACCCCGGGTTAATGGTGCCACACTTTGGGCCAGGGGAGCATCCTCTTCAGGATTACAGTGTGTTCAGATCATTGCAGCCTTTTATATAGATTTTCATTGCTGCTCTGCAAACACGAGGATACCCTGGCCCTGCGCTTGTCTAAGGATGCTAGGAATTTGTTTTGTGGCCAAAGACCCTAAAGCTATAACCAGTAGTTTTTGTCCCTCTGTGACGATGAAGTGTCGTCTATGGATTCAATAAATAAACTTCCAGGGATGCTATGCTTTTGACTTTGCTTAGAATTTTAGTATTAGTTTTCCAGTGTACAACATAGTTTGACTCGTTTCATGGTAGATACCAGTTGTTACAAATTGAAAATCAATGTAATCTTCCTAACTCAAACCTATCTTCATTACACGTCATTGTATGTTTCTTATGTAATTAATTTCGGTTGTTGTATTCACATGTTTTCACAGTTTTATATTAGTTTTGCAAGCACGTCTTGGTTGGTTTGCGGTTCCATTCATAATGGATACCAGTTTAGAGATTGTAACTCATTGTAATCTTCATTACTCAAACCAACCTTCAATTCACGTCTTGTTTTTTTTTATTTATTTATTTAATTTATGGGCTTTGTATTCCCATGTATCCACAATTTAAATTTTTTTGCGAGCACGCCTTGGTTGGGGTTTTGGTTGTCGTTTTTTGTACCCCAACTAATTACTCAATAAACTCGTCAGCATCTTAAATGCTGACAATTAACAACATTCATCTGTGTTTATTTTCATAATTACATAGCTAGGCGTGCTCGCCATAAGTCACAATGCAAAAATATCATTTTTTATCAATATAAAAAATTCTTTTTGCAATTTACTTATGGCATGGTTTTATTGTTACCCACCAGTGACCGCACTTAACTGGTGGTCAATAGTGACCTCTTTTCACTTGTAATGTTTATTCTGACGTAACCAAGTTGCCAAATACTGTAGCGGTCAGTATACCTTTACTTATCAGTCTGTGATTAGAATCCGGTGGAAGAACGTGCATAATTTTGCCTCCATCTTCCCCACCACCACCCTTTTAAGTTTGTGTGTGTGTTTTAGGTAATGTTAGTATATTGCATTATTATTGTATTTACTTTTTCCAGGTATTCAAGTTTTTATTTAGTTAGGTTATCTATGTGTCATGCTTTTCCTCCCTCTTTTTCCCATTAAGGTTTTAAAGGGAGGTTTTTTAAAAGCAGACTTCTTTTTTGAACGTTGTTATTTCTTTAAACATCATTTGTAAATTTGTTTTATTGTAATCTCTGTATATATGCTACCATAGTTACTTGGATAAGGTTAATATTCCATCTATGTGATTTGTTTCTTTATCTGTATCTTGTTATACTAATCTGGGTTGTCGTTTTTGTACCCCAACTAATTACTCAATAAACTCGTCAGCATCTTAAATGCTGACAATTAACAACATTCATCTGTGTTTATTTTCATAATTACATAGCTAGACTGGCCGTCAGAATTAGTTCAATCCACATTAACATGCAAAATGTGACCTGTATTTAAAGTTTTAAAAAGGGTAACAAGGCTAATATGTGTTAGTCTCAATCTAAATTTAAAAGAAGGTTTTTACACGATCACATTTAATGATGGCCTGGGTCTAGTAGTTCCTCAGATTTGTAGTATATGTATTGATTGAGGACACATTTTAACAGAGACCACGGCGGTAAAAGAAAAAGTGCAACAAGTTAGTACGTGTTGGTCTGCATCTTAAGTTGTCAACAAAGATTCACACTATCACCTAAAATGATGGCCAGGGGCTAAATCTTCAGGCTTCTAATGTATGTGTTGATCGAGGACCCATTTTAAGGCAAATAGACCCCAGGAGACCCTTTCCATAAAAAAGATGTAGCAAGGCTATTATGTGTTAGTTTCCACCTTAATTTGTAGGAAAGGTTTTACAAGATCACCTTTAATGATGACCTCAGGCTAGTTTTTCAGGAGTCTATTATATGCATTGATTAACGACCCATTTTACGGTAAATAGACCCCGAGCCCCTATATGTAATAGAAAATTTAACAAGGCTATTATGCGTTAGTCTCCACCTCAATGTGTAAAAAAGTTTTTACACGATCACTTTTAATGATGGTCTGGGGCTAGTTCTTAAGGTTTCTAGTGTATGTATGGATTGAGGACCCATGTTAATATCAATAGACCCCCGGAGACCCTATCTGTAACAAAAGGGTAACAAGGCTATTATGTGTTAGTCTCTAACTTAATTTGTAAACAAATATTCACACATTCACCTATAATGGTGACCTGGGGATAGTTCCTGAGGTTTCTAGCATAAGTATTGATTGAGGACACATTTTTAGGCAAAGAGACCCCCGGAGACCCTATCTATAAAAGG
>CM032664.1:43041388-43071416 GCA_019095985.1 Streblospio benedicti | reverse complement strand
TGTTGATGAGAAAAATAAAACAATTGTTTAAAATCTGGATGCCCTATATTCAGAAATGTGTGCAAGACATTAATATGACCATGACTACAAATTATTAGCGATTCATTCTGTATTTCTCACCCTGTTGTTGCATGGGTGGTCCTTGCATCTGTGGGCCTCAGGACATTCCCTGCTGCTGCTGCTGTTGCTGCATCACACGACTATGCATCTGCTTTAACTGCATGTAGCGATTGTCCCCGGTCATACCTTGTTCTTCCATTGTCGATATTGCCTATTTGAATTAATATTTCAGTCAATTCAAGTTGCTACTTACAAAAACAATCAATCAATCACAATGCACGTGTACAAACATATTTTCATGTAGATTAATTCCATAGTAGAATAAAATAAATCACAGACAAGATCTTAAAAAAAAGTCTTGACATAGAAGTAATGGATTTGTAATTTAAACCTCATACCATTAACTATTACAACACTCTATAACACAAATCATTTTAGCACCTTTTGCATTCTGTCCAGGTTTTCCTGGTGTGGGTATCCTCCATGAGGTTGTTGCTGGTGCATGGTCCATGCCCCATATGTCCGCCCATCCCGATCCCATTCCACCCTGAACCGGTCCACCAGGTCCCACTGGGCCAGGACCAGGTCCCATTCCTCCTTGCGGCTGCTGCATTGCCTGAGGTCCTGGTCCCATTCCATGACCTCCGGGTCCCATGTTACCATGTCCAGGTCCCATTCCTCCATGATTGGGACCCATATTGCTTCCCGGTGCCATCCCTTGAGAGGGCCCCATTCCACCTTGTCCCTGTTGCATGTGGCCGTGACCCATTGGGCCCGGGCCCATACCACCATGTCCTGGCATCATCTGTCCCCCACCCATATTTCCTGGGTTCCCGCCCATGTTGCCCGGGTTCCCTGGTCCTCCAGAAGGACCTTGTGGTGGTGGGGTGTTCATTGCCTGCGCATCACCCCCGCCCGAAGATATTGCTGTATTCCTTCTGTAAATTTATCACATTAGTTCATTACTGTTAAATATATTGACTACATGATATTGACTTAATTACTATTTCACTAACATTTATGTAAAACAATGGATTTTACACTTGGTGGCAATATTCAATTGAACTTCGGTGTAGTCGTGTACAGAAAGAAATCGTTCGTCTTTATGCACTGAAAAGCACAAAGTCAAACGAACCCAAAGCATAGATCTAGCTCTACAGCTAAAGAAATTATCTCGCCCAAAGAATGTTAGCAATAATATGGGGCCAATGATATGAGTTATCTACCGTCTGTGAAACACTGGTAGATCCTACCCAAATTTAAATGGACTTTGTTGAATTTACAAATAGTACTTTTAGCTACTAGTACAAGACCATAGACAGGTGTGATGCATCAAAATTTCAAGATCTATATTCTGTAAATCCTCATATCGCAGATGGGTCTTACTGTTTAAATCCCTTACCATGTGTATACCTGTAAAATGTTAGCCGGTGGTATCATTATTATATTTATTTCCTTCACTAGGTTTCAGTATCAGACATACTGTATTACTGCATTGTTTATGGCGGAGAGTGAACAGAGAAACAGGAACAAACAGGTGGCTTAAACAGTACAATCACTACTCATTATACGTCATTGATGTAGATGATGATGCGGAAATAGCATATCTAAAACTTATGCACATTTGTTTGCAGTACAATATGTAATAACAGGCCCAGAAAACTAATGAAATCTACTGTAAATTTCCACCACGAAAATGGCGAACACGCCTCAAGTAAAAAGGTCAAGACCGCCTTCAATAATTAGGCATTTGCCGTTAAATTACTGACCTGGAAATCCCAAATTGAGTTTCAGTTTGATCCTTAGTTGCTACTTGAAGATGTAAACATATCACACATGTTGTTTGTAAGACGAGCACAGGAATAAGCCGGCTTTATGACCCCTATTATCAATCAGTCACACAACAAAGCTGACTAGGTTGTGTGCTAAAAATAACTGGCGTGGTATTGACGCTAACGCAGCGCCCCTAGCGGGGAGCGAGCACCTCTATTCATAACGCAAACAGCAACGACTTTCATCTCTGATTGCGTTGTAATTATGACTGTCCTCATTTTAGATGAAAATTTTCTCGTACATGTATTTTGAAACCTACCACATTTGAAAATGAAACTCATCTTCTACCACTTGGGTATCATTATCTTTACAATATATACAGTATCACGGGGAGTTCTATGATTAGACCTCCCCCTTTCAATATTTAGCCGGTGGGCACTTATTCTCAACTTGCAGAGTGCCGACCTGTCTTTCTCTTTATTCGTGATGTCCTGTAAATACCCCTCGCAGTGGAACCCTTTTTTTCTTATAAAAAGGTAATTTCCCACACTTCTCACTATTAAGTTTAGATGGTTCGCCTCCACATAACACTCTCTTTGAGCACACAACCTAAGTCAGCTTTGTTGTGTGACTGATTAATAATAACCAAATAGTCGATCGCTTCTGGACGACTCCGTTGCCGTGCAGTAGCGAATTAGATGCGTAAATCAAACGACAACTGCGACATCGCCAGTCATAGGGACTTGTTCGCAAAGTGTGACTATCTTATTGAACACATTGTCACTCATGTGAGTACATTTGTTGCTGATCAGTGTTTGAGCATGTGCACGTGTGTGTTTCTTTCTTGCATTTCATTCATTTCCTTTTCGATTTGGAGGATAACAATGAAGAGTTCTTTTCTTCTGTGTGATAGAGGATGTTGTATGAAGGTGTGGATCGTTGGCTTTTGAGACGCGCTTTTATTTTCAACAATCCATGTACATTTATCTAAAATCACATGCGCCGACTATTACCGCATGGACGTGAGCTTACAAATGCCTAAAATAGACCTTTAAAAAGAATATATTCCTTAACAAATGAAGTTAAATATATAGGTAACTTATGACATTGTTTCAACCATCTGTAGATATATTAGTCTCCTAACGAGAATCATCTTTAAATCTTCGCATATCCTAGAAAAAAAAAACATCTGGATAACGAACATTTAGTCGACAGAATGATCTAGTGGCAATCAAACTTGCACAAATATTCTTTTGGCCAGATTTAGTGATTGATTTCTGTAGATTTTGCAATGCTGACGGCAAACAAGATTCGCTTCATCTAGAAGTGCATCTGGAAAGTTGTTTAGCATTTCTGTTTATTGTCGAAACAACTAACTGAGCATTTCAATTCGACTCATTGCACACAGGGAGTCTAAATCTACAGCATTGTATGAAGTCTTAATCGTAATGCAATATCTAGATGGGAATTTATGATCAGATCACAGTGTTCTAGAATATGGGCACTAAGTTATGATTGAATTTTTAGAACTTGCAAACGGTTATCGAATATTCAGTCTGCGCATCAAATATAAGCAAAAGTATTTAGTGAAATTCAGAAAATGTGATCACAATGCTTTCTAAAGATCCAAAATAACACAATGAATGTACATTTGATAAACATCAATTGGGAATAGATCATTGGTTAACAATATACTGCCGGAAAATTAAATAATTTTACTTTATTGAACTAAGTACATGCTGTGCTGATACCCTATTTTTTCTACATAAAATGTTATGGGTCTATTACATACCATTCACAAAAATAAAGTATATTATTAAATATTGTGCGGTTATAGGTTATGCAACAAACTGGCAAGGCTATTTGAACCATGGTAATTGTGCGAAACCCACAACACAATACAATTTTTAATAGTCATTTAATATCACACCTCGTCATTGAGCAGAGTGATAATTCAATTACCTTCAGATCTTTTAATTATTCCTAAACGTGGCTGTGTAGGAAATGTTCAGTATCAAATGCATTGTCTTCATACATTTCATAAAACCATCTACACTCATGCACCAGACACTGCGATTCATTTTGCAATATTACTACATTTCCCTCCACAAAATAAATTCCCCACAGGGCATGCACTTCTTGTTCATTTATTATCTCCCTCGCATGTCCGGGTGATCCATTCATACTACACACTTGTGGAAATGCACACAACCATTGCACAACACACTAGAGATGCTTTTTAATCTCCAGTAATACAGCTGAACTACTCTCACGAGGATCTAGACATAGAGTACAGATATTCCTCACATCATGAACATACACCATATTTTGATACATGCACATTGTAGAACTACCATAGATTGATAAACATAGTGTGAAGTCATGTTTGAAGTTGACATCTCAACTAATGTGTGAATGCAAGGTTACGTTTTACTGTAACCACGTGGGAATGTTTGGATCTATATTCTTTCATACACTCGAACCGTACGCTCTTTTGTAAATCATCCAGTCAGTCAGAGCAAAACTAGACAATCAGAAACCATAACACTATTCTCAAACTACTACAAATGTCAAGTAAATGTGCAGGCTGACACTGATGGATGTTCGTGCGTCTATAATTTTCAAACAAGCCGCATATTTGATTTGTGATCCGGTTTTACGTGAATAAAACTGAGTCACGGATGAGTAGACTAATCGTCGTGTTTTGATGGATGTCGGGAGCTGCATTTGCAATCTTATTTACAGACAAATCGTTCTGAGATAACGCATAATGTTACCGGTGTATATGTACAAACGTTAGATCTAGTTTTGCATTTGACAATGAATAGAAAGTTTTACAGAAAAAATAATATGCTAAACGTACGCACAATAAATTTACGTGAACTCTTTTGAGCGCACACGGCTGCGTTTTGTTGAACGGTTAGAATATAACACGTCCTGCTATTCGCAAGGGTTTCTCAAAGGTTAATGAGTAGACTGACATTAACAGCACATCTGATTACATTTTGATTAGTACGAAATATCACAGCTTGGCCAATTAATTAATCTTATTCGTGAAGGTTACAGATTTCGGCTGAGATTTTATATCGAGCAAACCGTAACACCGGATACGCACGGTGGACGGAAACTTGCGTGTGCGTGCGCACTCGTAAATTTTAATTATCGTGCATTATGGGTAGCGTTTTTATCTACTTGCTAAGAATATAGACTGGGCTTTTATGATGTTTCAAGTGTATTGTCACTACAGAAACACATTCATAAAATCACTAATATAGTTCTTGTTTTTAAATTCCGCATTGATAAACCTCATACAAAGGAGCATAGCACAACATGCCATCATTATCATAAGTAACTTCATAAAATGAAAATGCAAATCAATGCAAATAGCTGTGTATATTATAATAGAGACACTTAAGATTAATTGGTACGGCGTCAGCGAGCTTCGCCAAAATGGTTGTCGAGCGTAGAATTATGCATTAATTGATCTACACGGGTATCACGGCAATTCCCTGTGTTTACAATTAGTCAGAGTAAACATGGTACGAGGCTATTACACACGAATACGTCGCATATAAAATCATTGAGAAACGTGTACACCTACTGTTATGTTAATCCAGTTGAGTACTGTGAATAAACAAGTGCATGTATGAAACAAATGAGTTATGCATTGTAAATACTGGGTTTATTCTGATACGTGATTTAGTAAGTTAACGAGACTTTCTGGAGATAAAAAAATTCTCAAAATGTGCTTGTTTTTTTTTTATTTTAGTATAAAAGTACATGCATTTCCCTTTTTAAAAATGTATAACACTTCAGGGGTTTCGGGAATAGATTTTGGTTTATGGACCATATACAAAAGATCATGTATACAATTTCGGTACAGTCAAAATTAACATTGGCTGAATTTTTCATCGTATTTTGTATGATCTTTTGTATGGTCCATAAACCAAATTCCATTACCGAAACCCTTAAAGTGTTATACATTTTTAAAAAGGGAAATGAATGTACTTTTATACTAAAATAAAAAACAAGAACATTTTAAGAATTTTTTTATCTCCAAATTCTTTTATCTCCAGAAAGTCTCCTTAATTGATTTCTCTGGATTTTGTTTAAAAAATTAAAAACATGTGTTTATCAAATTTTTGTTTTTAAGACTTGCATACTCTGCGAAGAAAACTAGCTAAATGGCTTTTAATGGGAGAGTTTCATATATAATTCCCCATTCTAGCGGTTTTATATGATTATATTAACTCACCGAAAAGAACGAGAGAAATAAATAATAATTGCTGTGATTTTGAAAGATCCCGTATTTGTCCAAACGGGTTCAGTATAAAATTAGATTATCATTAATATCATTTCATGCGTGGCAAATCTTTCAATAATTGTATCCTTACAAATCAATTCTTTTCAACTAGAGAGGGCTACTGATAGGCAGGACATAGCCCATCCATTTTATTTTGAAAAGGTCTTTGAAACGGCTAATTCAATTAAGTTTCTATTAAACATTAAATAACATTGACAGCTTTTGTTGCGCACAATAGTTAAGTACACACGATCTGATACGACTACAATTATAGGTTGTTTATTTTCATGGCTTTACAAATGCGTACGTAAAGACTGTCAACAAAAGTGTGGGGGTCCTATTTGCTCTTGTGTCACATTACATACATCCATAGCCCTCCTTAATTAGTCCCAAGTAAACAGCGATTGTTGAACAAATAAAACAACAAATACAAATCATTGGTGAAGATGCGCAAAACACATATTTGCTCGATCATAGGGCACATTATTTGATGTAACAGCTCGTGTTTCTTATAGAAGCTTAGCATGCCTACTTTTTCTTCTCAAATTATCAGGTGTTAAATAATCATGTCCACTGGTGACAGTAAAACAATCGTCACTCGTTTGCAAGTTCGACTCGACTCACTCAATCGTTCGTACGCAGCCATTGAGAAATATGCCGTCAAAATAAAAGACTAGACATCAGTGCGTTCTGTGCAACTCGGAGAAATAACGTCTGCATGTGCACACAGATAAACCTGCAAGAATCCAACTGTCTGAAATTAAATCAAGTTGTTGTTTTGTGCTGTTTGGATAATGCTTCTGTTTCTTCTCATAGCTCATTTTGGGATAGTGCTGTCAAACGGTAGGTACATACGTTATTCTTTGTTTTCTAACGATGATTGCTTGCTTGTAATCAAGCGGCAGTTTTCTAATGTGACTTTTGTGTGGATATGTACTATTATTATGTAGGTGTATTTTCTTCTTCTTCTTCTTCTTAAGAAAAGGTGTCCCGACCAAGCGATAGCGTGTACAAATAGCCAGTCTCATTATTATCATAATTGTAATTACACATTTTTATGTAAATGTTCATTACCTGTTGATAGTTCAGTTGAAAGATCATCCATCGGGGGCATGTTGTTTTTAAAGCTTTGTGAGCAGTATAACACCTTTTTGTTCCAAAAATGGTTCCTTTTGGTTCCATTAATATATTGTCAGATTATTGATTGTGGACATGCATAATATGATAGTTTAAAATGCTTCATTTGCCTTGTACAGCAATGACATGGGTTTGTTTCATTTCATTTTAAAGTTTTCTTCAAACTATTAAAATGTATTATATTTTAAGTATATGTGTAGATGGGTTGAAAACCACATGGTCGACGTATCTACTTCTACGTGTGTTTTTTTATTGTTTAGATATTTAGCCCATTTGAGTGATGTCCCATTATTTCTCTTTAGTGTGTTTACTTCTATCAGAAATAGCATAAGAGAAGAGTCCTATCATATTCCTGATTCTGCTTATAAAACATCTGTACAAACATTAGAAAATGGTTTATATGTTAAATAGTTATTCTACAATCATTATAAAAATACATATATTTGGGAAAGTTTACATATAGCAAAAATATTATGAGTGCAGTTTAGTTGAGTTTGTATAATGTAAATAAATGTATATGTAATAATATTGTGGCTTATTAGAGTTGCAATCCACGCTAAGCATAATCAGATGACTACGTCTACACCAGATCATTGGTGTCCGTCTCACACTTTACTTTTTTTTCTCAACTCCCTGTGGAGCATACAGCATTTACATACAAACACACAAACAAGTATAAACGTTAACATACCTGGATTGTCAAAAAAAAAGATCATTAATCAATAAAGATGGAGTTAATCGTTTGTTTGACAAATGATTGGATTTCTTCGAATGAAATTGTTTCATAAAGTAAATATTGCCTTTCTCGTCAAAACTTTAAAAATAAGACAACAGCCAAGATAATACAATGATTCTGACAGACAGAAATAATAATGTCATCACTTCATAGACACTTGCAAATTCAACAAGTATTCACAAACAGGACATCTAACAAAGCGAAACATTTGCAGCAGGACACAAGCCAGCCACTTAATATGCAGGAAGCTGTGTTTGTCTCTAATTGCTGCCTTCGCCATACGTGGAACAATAGCTGGTCCCCGGCCTCCATGCACCTATTTGTGGCTATCATAACTCCAATATGCCAGACCTAAGTGAATTCGCCGGTGCCACAATAGTGCTAGGAATCAATTTGCGCGCTACCTAAATGCATCAGCGTACAATAACTCATTCAGTTGCGGATGTTAATCCAATTAGAGTCGTCATTGGGAAAGAGAAATATTATTAGGGAGTGGCCATGGAAAGTCCAAGTACTAACTCATCATCTGCCTCGGAAATACATTGTTAGAGGAATGTTCTGATTTGGAACCTGCTTCATAATTCACGTCGCTGCATCAACGTTGGGTGCTGTGATGACGGTACCAAAATTCTCATTGTCATCGTGGATATTCATCGCAAATGAAAGAGATGGACTGCCTAATTTGACATCCATGTTGCAAGAGTCGACCGCCACCAAAATTTAGTTTCAATTGTAGTTTTTTGTTCTTTTTCTTTCTTTCTTCTTTCTCATTTTCCTTTTTCTTTCTTTCTCATAACGTGTACTTGTGTTTCTGGCTTATATTTCTATATATTATGTAATATGAAGACCCTTGTTTTGAATCTCCATGTCTTAAGTTTACCAACCGTCACGTGTGCTTCATTATTTGAAAAGAATATGGGTATTCTGATTGAGAACGACATTTTGAACGGCTCAATTAGAAAAGACGAATAAAAAATGATGTGCGTTTTTGTAAATGCACGCCAGAAATGTTTGATTGAGCAACTTATCAACTCATGAAAGAGGTTATTTAAAGATGAGTTTAGTAATTAGAAAATTACAGCAAATAGATTATAACGTTCAAAGGGAGTGAACACTAACTGCACTATCATATTCCGCTTACCCCCTTACCACCATATGTTCAAGACTAATTCTAACTCACGTATTTGAAACACGAACTGCATTTTAATATCATGAAGAAGCTGGTTATTAATAACTCACAGTCAATACACCCGACGTATTTTACCCGTTGCAAACAGAATAAATGAGTTCTCTTTTCAAAAATCAATTTAAAATGTAATAAATCAACGCTGAGAGGCTAAAATCAACCTAGCAATACATTGCAATGTGTCAACACTCAATAAAAACACGACATCTCAATGGAATACACACGAGCTGTCATATACCTCCAATCAAAAAATTGCTCAAACACATTGATTTTGATATTTATTACATCTACAGGAGGCGCCTTTCTGTTTTTGCACATTGAGAAACAAAATTTAAGTGTTTTTTATTCTTCTACAAAAGCAACAACAAAAAACACACAAAACACGTACGTTTATAGCTGAGAACAAGAGTGAATTGAAAATTCAATTTCACTCAGAAAAGCCACGAGCCATTCTATTGCATGTGGCTTTATTTTAGAAATAGAATATCACGCAAGACCCCCGAGTGCTTTTAGAGACTGAGAGAAGAATCAAACAAACCTACTAAATTGCAAAGCTAGAGTTTGTTGTAGTACAGCAGAATCCATGTCCCGAGGCAGCGTGGAAATAAAGGGGAACGGCAAACATCATCATTTCATATAACATCATTTCTTTTGTATGCGTCTGGCAAAGCGCTGAGTGGAAAAACAGCCGGTGATAAAGTACATCCACAATTTATTGACAAATGGTTTGAATGGATAGCGCATCGCAGATTCACAGAAATTGGTTAAGTGGGATACTCTGCAGTTTTCCAGTTAACAAAATATAACACCGATTCAGCGTTTCTCAGATTTTAAGCATTCTTGCCCGTGGGGAATGATGATAATCGTGACTAAATAGAATTTCGAGATAGAGTTTGATTTTACACACTTCATTCTGAAGTGGTGGCGTTCTAGGTGCTAGGTTGGGCGTTGCTGTCTTTTAAATTGGTTCAAGATTAAGTAAATCACACCCACATTTTTAAATGTATTTAGAATTGAAAAAATGTGCATGTATTATTCAACATTTGTGCATGTATTATTCAACATTTATTAGCATTGACGTAGCTATTTTAAAGTTGCATTGAGGTGAGGGTATTTCGATGTGAGTGGGAACTTTTTTAAAAATTGTACTGGTACTTGGCATTGATTATATGCAATCCTAAAAATAACACATACAGCGCGCAATATAGTGCCACTATACGAAGTGCAAACCACACCAAGTGGAATACTCCACCATACAAAAGTAGCATAACCACTTTATATGGGGTTATATATGGTGCATAAAGGACCCATATATCAAAACGACTGGCCTAGCCAAATTGCTAAATGACTCGATAGACTGTTATTTCTTTGAAGATTTGGGTAATTCAGTGGACAAAGAGATTGCTAGATTGAATTGAACAATCCCTCCAAATTAAGACCATCGTGATATTGTCATAACAAAAGTGAGTTACTAGTACGTTGCGTTACATGCATATGTAAACACGCCTACGAATTAGGAAACGGGAACATCGGTTTTATATCCAATTAAATGCCCCTATGCTTCGTAAATTTGCGATTTCTGAATTTTATTTTGCTCAATTTACAAATAGGCATTGCGCGTGGCATTTCTGAGAGGCATTATATTTGTTAGTAGACTTTACTTCATAGCCAGAACCAGGGGGCTCAGGGGCACGCCCCCACCCTCTGACCCAGACCCTCTTTCCACCAAAATATTTCATCTTCATAAGATTTCTTTAGTGCGTCCCCGCCTTCACATTAAAAAAAAATGCTCGTATACTATACGATAAACACAAAGTAATTCAATTGAGGTAAATTCGTGCCTTTGTAGAAATTTTGGTCAAAATGTAGGCCTAAAACAAAATAAGAATGTGCAAACTGATTACACCAGATCACTTTATCCTACCTGTATTGTTTGTATGTTGTGGTATAGCCTATGTGGAAGAAACATAGCCCCTCATGAGTAGCCTTAAACAATTTCCACATCTTCTATGGTCAAAGCTCACACAAATCTCCAAAGATATCTTATCTAAATGTACAAGATGTTTATTTTAGATAAAAGACGTGACAAAGGGGACGAGCAAAATAAAAAATACCGCTCTGAATATTTACAACAGAACACCTCATAGTACACGTTCAGCAGACATTCAGACGATATTTCCAACCCCTTGCACCTCGTTATCTTTCTGTAAAGGTGATGCTATTGGCTGACAAATGTTCAGTTTCCTTCCACAGCTGTAAAAGAACTATCTTCATTGTCTCACAGCATGCACGCTGATAGTAAAACATAACATTGAGCCTGCTTTCATGGCAAAGCGAATCCGGCACATCTGTGGCGATCATTCAATTTGATGGGGTGACTGAAGAAAAACAGAGCTGCGATTGTAGCGTGCAATTTTTGCTTATTAGACCTTATGTTCCTTGAGCAATTGAGTAGTTAGAAAATTGGTAAGTATGAATGGGAGATTTGTTGCCGTGGATATATACAAGTCGATTGGGGTTGTTGGATATAGAATTATAGATAGATCAGCAATTGTGAGGAAGAAGTACCATACGAATTCTTTTAGACTACATGTATTATTTTTTAATATAAAAGTTATATAATAAAATTTAAAAATGCGTATTATGTTTGAGTAGTTTGAAAATTGCCTTGTAGGGAAAGAGGGGGGGGGGGCGGGTCAGCATGCACTTTCAAATGAATTATCAAATATGCCACTGTATTTTAAATATGGTATTACTCACTTGTTGAAAACACAATTTCTGATAATTAGTACAGAATATGGGATCCAGTGATATATTATTGATGTAAAGAAATATTTCAATAGGAAATGTCTGAACATCGATTTAAGGTTGGAGGATCAATTGTTTAATGGTAAGACTGAAATGTAAGGCTTATTTCAGTGGGTCTCATCATGTCTTGTCAACGGCAAGGCCTACTAGCCTAGTAAAATGGCATGTGCGTAAGCTTAGCTTAGGGCTTATGACACAGAAGGAAAGTTTGATGTATTTTGGCCTTTTCCGGGATTGGTGGGTGCAGTTAAAGTAAGCAATATTTTTGCTGATATATAGTATTGCTTCTTCCTTTTGTTTTAACATTTTTAACATTATAGTTTCTATAATGAGTAGAACAAATACGTCATTGCAGCATACGTAAACCATCGCGCAAGTTCTTATTTTGACTAGTTAGAACGGAATCGTTGAGTTTTTCCACATCTTCCCACGGTGGGTTTAATACAGTCGAAAATCATCAAAAACGCTTTCAACGGCTGGGAAAATATCTTCTTGAATAATGGATAGCAGCATTTGCAAACGAATATGCATGTTTTATCCCAATCATTAAAGAATCTCCCCTACAAAAACGCGTGATGGAAGCAGAAGACACCGAGCCGCTCTACATCAAGACTGTGGGAACCGGAGATTTGCAAGCAGAGTTGTTGCCGCTTGTATTTTAACAAGATACTTGTGAAACAGCTTAATGATAGCACAGGCTTGTCTAAGGGTATTAAATGACAGTATTTGTCCCTATTTGTTCTCGTTGGAATTCTTCTACATTTATCTCTCCTTTAATTAATACAAAATAGGCGCATAAAAAGCGCGTGCCATTTCTGACATTTTATTGGCTTAGCAGAAGTCGCAAAAACATGTCCTATCTTCCCTGGATCAAATGATATATATAACACATGGCCGACAGACTGTGTGTGTGTGAATCTTAATTGAGCACTGCACTATTGAAAGCGTGTGTCAATCGTATGCAAGATCGCGACCAAGTCAATTCAATAATGCAAGTAGAAGTCATGTTCCGCACAACCAAAAACACTCGATACGTGCATTACATTATAACTGCCAATACAGCTTTGGCTGAGAAGACTGCAAACGAGATTTACAACAAATGTTTCACATTTCCTGCTGTCAACAATTAATGAGAAACACAGTTACGTGCAGACGAGCCGACGTACGTCTGCAATGTGCAAACATAACACAGAAGCCGAAACAATGAACAACTCACGTTTGCACATGTCAAAAAGGCAATTAATCATGCCCCATAACTGCCTCTTCCTTCACACTGTATTTATATGATTAAAAGGTGTGGGTGTGCCCCTGGAATTCCTCGTTTTGCGAACGTGTGCAACTTCAAACGGTGTGGGGACGGGCGGTGTGCGCGCGATGCTACTACCTGGACTGGGTCGGTCTAGCGCTAATCTTGATATAATCGCTGTGCGCGTGCGCGAGCATGGTGCGAATGCCTGGATGATGAGAAAGAAGATTCTTCACGAGTCCAATGATAATCGTTTGATGAAATATGTCCCGAAGTACTCTTCACATCTAAGAATGGTGTTACTCTCTCAAAATCAATTTTGAATTGTCTATAAATTACCGTTTAATTGGCCAAACCAACACCATGCGGTGTCAGCTGTTTTGAAAGTGTGTTCAGTCTCTTAATTTATAACCCGTGCAGACCTCAATTAAGTCTAGGGTCTGGAAGTCTGGAAACTCCGTGAAACTGGTAAACGGGAAGTGTCTGAAAAAATCCAGATTTGCTGGTGGGATATACGAACAACCTGTGACGTCATGGCGTTCGCTATTTCTCTGGTCACTTCATTGAGGCGTGTAAACTTAACCGGGAAAACGCACGGGGCGCCTAAGTCTCTGCGGGAGATACACACATTTTATCGTTGTCGATTACACGATACGGCACTGATGGTGTTACGCGAGACGGAAGATAACACCAGATAGCCACGCTCCATTGCCTCGTGGACATATGGTGCCTCTGCTGGTTCGATGTGATGCTGATTCAAGTGGAAGAGATGAAATTCTGTCTGTCGGGAGGCCATGGCAGCAGCAGAGCCATATACCACTACACGAAAGTGGCGTGAAACACCTTTCTAAGTTTTAATTCATTCATTGCCAGGGAATATCTCACGTATTGGGGGCGGGAAGGGAGGGGGTGCGGGTAATATAAATAATATTTGATATTTGTACAATCGTATGGTGGTGTTTATAATAGCTTATACATTTTAGTAAAATGACGTGACCGAATTTTAGGAGTTGTGCTGTGTCAAAAAAAAGCGCTATTTGAGTTGATCACAGAAAGACAATTACAGTGTATTTGATAAACGAATGTCTGAGCAACATCCCATCAGGAGCTACATGTATACTGTTGTGGAACACACATGCACAAGGGGTTCCAATGATTGACGTCGTCTGTGCTACTCAGAGGGGAAAACTGATTCGGAACCGTAGCCAATTATAGTATGGCTTTGTAGCTCTTGGCCACCGAAGCAGAGTCTAATGAAGATACATTCTCTTTGAGATTTGTGCCTAATCAAGATTAAGTGGTCATTGTAAATAGAGGAATCAAGAGATTTTCTACCCCATCACCGTGTAATCGACTTCTTGCTGTTTTCTCACTACAATATTCTAGACTTTGGCCAAATTACAGATTAAAAACACACATTTCTGTTTTCCAAACATGCCATTAGCTATAATCAGAGAGCTTTGATTCTAAGCCATCACGATTGTGTCATTAAGCTTCAGGACTACTTATACTATTTATAAACCCGCTGAGGTTGGGTTTATCTGTGCTTGTTTGTATATATTGTATTATTTACTGTAGATCTACTGTGTCAGTATAATGAACATATTTTTACTTTTTGACTTGACTGAATTGGGGGAGGTCTTCCTTCCCTTCAACATATCTTTCTTGCTCCCATACATTGCTTAGTGCACTGACTCCAAGGCGTGTTCACTATTAAAAGATTTGTTTTTAAATCGGCTGAGTACATCACTTTAATATCACAGTGGTGGTATATACTACTTTGCAATGGTACCTTTTAACGACCAACATACATTTTCCACAATTATGGCTTGATGGAAACAAAACCCTTGCCCGAGTGAATAAACTCATTCCGGAAGCAATTCATTTATTACTGACAAACAGAAAAGCTCTTGACAAATAGACATTGTTTAACTTCAGTGCCCGGAGGACGGTGTGCATTTTATTCTGTCTCCTCCAAGGAGGATGCAAGACTTTGGCTAACACTTGACGTGATTGCCTCGTCCCAAGCACATGCACTAGCCGTGGTTCGGTTCAGTGTGTTCACTAATTTTATAGTGCGCTCAATCCTGGTGCTGTTTCATTCTACATAGTATACAAAAATAAATGGCTTTTCCCCCAACTTTAAACTCAAGAGTTTGAGCAACTATTCCTTCGCAGCTATTGATATTGCACGATTAAAATCACAGTCACTTGAAACCAATTTTATAGGAACTTTCATTACGAGTTACGAGTTCGTAACTCGTAATGAAAGTTCCTATAAAATTGGTATCAAGTGACTGTGATTAAAATGCAGTTAAGAACTACTCAGCTGTACCAGTTTTCTAAAAATCAAAGTGCCCCCCTAATCCTGGCTATTTAATTTTTGGCGAGGCTGTACAAGTAAATACATACCTTTAGCATCTATTTCAGCAATTTACATTGCCTAAAAATAAACTTTTAAAATCAAAGTATGACACTAATTAAGTTTCTTAAGCCTCTTTTGACTTGCACAACAATGCAATCAGTTGAGGCTGTTAATTTCATTGCCGTGCAAGCCTTTGTTAGAATTGAACGTCTCTCGAAAATAAGTAATTTTTCAGCATAGGCAAAAAACGTGCAGACACACAATGCCAACTGTCAGTTTTTGACGTAGAGATGAATTAGAGCGCAGAAATGCTATAATTGAATCTGCTTTGCAGTCAGTCTCTCCTACATTTGGATGAGCACCTTAGTCACAGATGCTAGTGTGTATAGAACAAAGCAGCGGACGTGGCCTTTTTTGTATTGTTATTATCATAAAAATGCATTTTCCGGGGTTGATAAACGCTTCATACTCGCCAGTCTTTTTTAATGGCCGAGTTGCCATAATGAAGAATCTAATCAATTTTGCATCATATACACATATACGATATTTTCTATTAGATTATCAGGGCTTAGGGAGAGGCGGAAGTGTTTCTTTGTCACTTCCTGTCGAGTTTGCCAGAAACAATCTTTTCATTATGCTCAGCGGATCGTGCGCATTCCAATCCACTTGTCCCTATTTATTTTCCCTTTCCATTCAGCGGCATCTTTGCAGATTCAGTTTTTGAATGTCATCTGTTGAGCTTTGTGAGGTGTCTCTATTCGGAGCATTCACTCGCTCACTTTGACGACAAAAGCCCCAAGGGATGGTATTTAATCACCCGCGACACACAACCAGGAATACTTGGGGCATTTATGCTAGCAGGAATGTTGGGAGCAGGTGTCTCCACTTCGTATGAATGTGCCAATTTATATGCATGAGGATGAGTTGTATTACTTGTTGCTGGCAGGAATGTACCCTATGATGCGCAGCATTGCGGTGGGGAAAATTAGATCTACATACAATTATCATAATCCATGAAATTCACGTTCATCATAACTGCTGCAATGAACATTCCAGTTCACACCACAAACCTTTTTAAGCAAGTGCCGTAGCAATATACGAGGGAAATCATTTCTGTTTATTTTTCCTTGCAACACACCGTGAGTATACGTTTTATAAACATATGACTGTAATTTTGGAGTTTTTCCCCCTGATTACGAGTAAAAGATAGATATCAGTTGGTCTGATGTAGGGGGTTGCAACAAGTTAAATAATGGATTGGTCATCCCTTAGCGCATTGGCACCTCTTTGCAAACTGACCCTATCCACGCAAGCTGCAACCCATGTGAGCATTGAATAAACGAGCGTAAGAAGATTGAAAATTCTCATGGGTGCCTTTCGCTAGCAACGGTTGCCGATTCTTACCACACACACTCATTCTGAAGACTCCAAGGGCTACACGGGTAAAAGTCCCACGGTGAACCTCAGGCTGTGCTTCTGGAAGTTTCTAGTCCAATTCTCACGGAAATCATAATTCTAGTGATAACATTTATTGTAAATATGTTATTCTAATGATTAACATAAGGAAAGTTCATGCGAAGTCTCATAATTGCAGTTATGAAAATTATGCGAACATAATTGACAAAAGTTGCAAGTTGTATTTCCCAGATACAAGAATCTGAACATATGTGCAGTTGCCGTTAAACTCAGCTTACGAGATGATATTTATGTTGACATTTATTTCTCCGTGTGTAAATTGTCAACTGCTCATTAACATTTACATTTCAACTGCAAGTTTGGATGTCATAGTGAACATGAATGAAAACTTCCGATTGTAATGTGAAACTTAAAATTCATTCTTGAAATTGAATAAAGAGTCACATTACAAACGACATTTTTCATAATTTGATTTTCTATCAAAAATGACCAAACAGTAATTTCATTATTTAATTTTGGATCTAGATATCTCAAACCCACAATAATATGTAATTATACAAAGTGTACTTGAATTTAATGTATTCATGAAGTTGTTGGTCAAATAACATTACTATTGCTGGAAAGAAATGATAAGTTTAAAATGGACAACCGTTTACAACACAAGTGCAAAGATATTATAGAATAATATTCTATAATATCTTTGACAAGTGTTAATATTTGCATACTAAATTAAAGGGAAACGACACGTTTGTTAGTTTTTGCTTTCAACACTGAACGAATCAACTTCTCATCTGCTATCGGCTCTTTCTTCTGAGCAAATATAATTCAAAAGCCATCAAAGTTAATGCATTCCTGAAGAAAGTAAAGGTTTCTCGCTGATCCGAGATGCCCCTTTCTGGACAGCAGAATTGTTTGTCTTTGAGTTAAACTCACTTCACAGAGTTTCGATCATTAGGAAGATATGTTGCATGCCGTGTCTGGTTTATTCAAGCTGAAGCTCTTGGACCAGCAAAATGAATACACTGACGCTAAATACTAAGTAATGGTAATATCCACCACTACAATGCTAACACTGTTTAGTAAGATCAGTGGAACAATGCCATTTTAGAAATATCAAACAAACTGTTGAATATATTAAAAGAAAGGTTGTTTGTTTTTATTTATTTTTTCGCGGGAGGAAGGGGTTGTTTTTGTTAGTGATAATTACAATTATTACGTCTACGTTTCTCTAAGTGAGTGGAGTTGCAATTAATTCAGTACGGCCCGGATACTTTGGTGAGGGCGGGCTACTTAAGTTTTACAGTTGCCAGCCCTTTGTTCCGTGAGCAAATAGTAATTCACGGGGTACATACTCTTTCACCACACGTTTAACCATTCAATGAAGCTTGTATATCGCCGTATGTGTATTTAGCTAATTGTTCTAGGAAGCAATGCTCAAAAGGTTAGGCGAGAATTTGCTCAACACCCGCTATATTTTATTTATTCATTTAACCTTCTATTGGAATACAGAACGCAAAAATACAACAGAGTTTCAAAGGTAAAGAAAATATCGCAGATATTTCTTTATACGGTAAAGGAAGATTTGTTTTTATACATCATATTAGGGATAAGTGCAGAAATTGTGAGAGGGTGTGGCGGGATGATTTCAGGGAGGCTTAACTTTTTTACAGAGATTTGAGAGGAGCCCGCCAATCTTTTCGCCCTTATTAGGGGGAGCGTCAAGTTTTTACAGATAATTAATCATAATTTGCGCACATTTTATGAAAGAAATTATCAATTTTTGGACTTTTCCAGCTCACCCGACAGTCTTGAGTGTCACTGAGTTCGCTGCACTAACATTTGTTTCCATTAGCAATAAGCACGTGGAGATCTAATTGATATTCCCAATAGTCATTGGTCTCTATATTATGCATAATTGTTAACAGGAATTTCGATCATTTTCTGTTACAGGTCCTAAAACCGAGTTCTGTCAGTGGGAGGAATATGAAGCATCCTGTCCAGAAAATGAGGTCATTGTGATGACATCCGCAAAGTACGGTCGTATGAAGTTAGGACGTTGTGTTGATCGAGACTTTGGATATTTGGGATGTGGCACGAATGGTAAATCTATGATGAATCTTGTCTTATTTTTAGTCTTATAATTGATCATAATTTATAGAAGGATTGCGTGTTTTCTGGGTTGCATTATAATTATTTGAGTTATATATAATTAATGTTTACCATCATGAAACTTGTCTTATTATAGTTTTATGATTTGTCGAAGGATTGTTTTTTTTTCTGGGTTCCATAATTAATTATTATTTGAGTTAAATTTTATTAATGTGTACCATGTTTAATAATTTTATTGTTAGGGAACGATCATATTATAATAACGATACCGGGGCGGTCGTCCATATTTGGGGGCTCGAAGAAAAAGTTAACAGACCCCACTGTCACCATTATAAAAAGTTATTTGACCCCCACCCCCGCTAAAGCAAAAGTCCTATACATAGTCACTGCATTTTTGGACAATTGCTAAAAGAAAATATTTGAAAAAATAAACCGTAGCGTGATAAAAAAAGTTCAGGACCCCCACAAAAGGAAATGCGCCCCCCCCCCCACCCCGTTATCAGTTTTTATGATCGTTCCCTTAGAACCATAGAACCAGAGGTATATGTGTTTTAATCCAAGGCCCATTTGTATTCAATAAAACTGAATAACATTGTACAAGATGTATTAATTCTTTTGCAGTTCTTCCCCAGCTCGATCATCAGTGCTCTGGGAAAAGTCAATGTCAGTTTCAAGTGACCACGTTACATGATGGTCAACATTTGTGTCCTAAAGATCTTACAGCATACCTCGATGTGCAACACATGTGCCTCCAAGGTTTGCATGTTTCCCTAAGTGAATTGATTTAATAAAATGGTACACAATTTAATAGGTTAATTGCTTATAAAATGAATTCTCAGTTCGCATGAGTATTTTTTTTTTCAAAGAAGATCTAAGAATTTAAATACATTGTGATATACTGTATGTAATAATGAGCTGTTTAAAAAGTAGCTGCAAAATATTGGGTAGTAGTGATATTCTTTACAAATATACAATGTAAACTTTATACTACATACTACAATGTCCACCTAACAGTTACTGTAAAACTACAAATGTTTGTGCTCAACTAAACTGCGAATTTAAATTCGTGGGTAGGTGCAAAATACGCAAACTAAATAGTCAGCAAACATTAAGGGGTGCATTATGTTTATGCCCACTCTAGCAGCTAAAATCAGCTGTGATCAGTGTTTGAAATCATGTTTTGTATTTTACTCTGGTTTGATAGATTTTAGGACCTAAAATATTCAATACCTTTTCTAAATAGAAGGTAACCTACATCAAATTTACACTTTTTTCAAAAGCTTTTGATAAGATCTTTCCAAATGATACAGAAATATTGCTTTAAAACATTTTGGAGCAGTATTTTTAATGGTAATAGTAACATCTTGTATTTAACTCTATATAAATCGTCTGTTCACACAACATGCCTCGCGTTTTGACTCATAAATCTCAAACAAGCGAGCCGACATTAGTAAAAAAAAAATTAATTGACATCTACACACTTTAAACTTTGCAATGGTAACCATTAAATATTAAAAAAATAAAAACTGTCCAGTCCCACCTTAATAATAGCCTGTGTAAAATAGGTCCAGGATGGACCAAAATCTCAAAATTAAATAGTCACAAAATAATTTATAGATGAAAATCACAAAATTTAATAGTCACAAAATATTCTAGTTTTACAGTACACATCTTCAACAACATAAAGTCAACTGGAATAAACGGCATAAATTAATCCTCGTCTAACCCACTTTATCATATTTCATGCCCATGTTAAGCACATGAGGATTAGGCCGAATAAACTACCGGTATAAGCATAACTATGAGGGTGCCGTTGCCCTTTTAGTGCAAAGTGGGAAATGACTTTGAAATTAAGTGGGGAGTGGGAAATTTGCTTTAAATTTAAGTGGGAAGTGGAAAAGCTGCTAAAATGCAATAATTGTTTACTGAGAAAAAAGCTAACATTAAGTTGTGGAGTGGGAAATATGCTTATATATTTGAGTTTAATATAAGTGCGAAAAGAGAACAAGACCGCCCTCATGCACCCAATATTAAATGACCAATTCCTAAATTACGATCTAATTTCAGTAACCCCATGCCAGAAGACCATGTGCTCATCATCTGACTACCTAAAGCTCAGTTCACCAACAGGATACCTTGCAAGTGCAGTGACAGCAAGTCAGTGGTGCGGCTCATCTTCATGTCCGTGGATGTTGACGGGAAAGGCGGGGCAAACATTCAACCTCACACTCGTAGATTTTACATATAGTGAGGTATTTAAAACTAAAGCACTATTTATTGGTAGATCCAGGGGCGAACGGCGCAAAGAACCCCTGACCTCACCCCCAATCCCCATTTTTCCACCAAAATATTTGATTTTCATTGGGTTTTTGGTATCTACGCCTCTGTATGTACAAAACCCATTAAATCCTGTAGGTGCGCCCCCTCTTTTCCAAGAGCCTGGATCTGCCATTGGACTATCATGTTTAGATAAAATGCTTGTTCGTATTTGTGAATTTTATGATTGGATGAAAGTTGTCAAATAAGACTCCCTTCATTGACAACACTTGAGGCTAGTCACCGGTTGGTCTTAATAGATGTTTTACTGTTATCATTTCTCTGTATCATTATTATGGTGGAGTTTGGGTTATTTCTCTTTAACTTATATATAATTATTTATGGAGGCATTAAAATGCAATGGATCTTATTTCTTTCTTCTATTTAGGATGAACGAAAAAAATTAAGCAGTGGAGTTCACGATATTTGCCATCGTTATGCAACTATTACTGAGGATATGATGACAAAAGACATTACAAGTTGCACAAGAAACAATGCAAGAGAACGACATATTTACACTTCTACAACTAATACTGTACAGGTATCTTATTTTCCAAATTATATCAGTTATTTCCAAATTAGTTTCTTCCTTCAACTTCATGATGCCATTGTGAAATTGTCTTAATTTTTAATTTACACCTAAAATTGCTTTTATACATATGTAATAATTAAAAAAAAACTACTTTTGCAGGTCCAATTATACACAGAAGGACAGCAAGATGATGGTCCTTTGAGATATCTAATTAAATATGAAGGTAATCACTCATACTGACTTTACAGAAGTAATAATGAACAAAAGTTATCACAATTTATGAAGAATTTAATTACCTTGTTTGCCAGGTTGGTCATCTGTAATACATATTGTGCTTTTCATATCTTAGTGAGTTTTGATAGGTTAGATTAGAGACTGACATACAGGTCATTTAATCAATATTTACAGTATGTGAATAAAATGAATGACTAAAAAAAATTAGCATACTACAATTTGCAATTCATAGTTGGGTTACCGATGTTTAAACAAAGGTAAATGCTATGATGATATTGCTTTAGCACTTGGATGTCCTGATATGGACCCTCCTAAGTTCGGAAAAGTCTCAAGAAAAGGGAATGCTCTTACTGTCCAATGTATTAATTCTCAGAAGGTGTGGCATCTAACATGTAAGAAAACCACTTGGATTGGAGAAATTGGACAATGTGAAGGTAAACACTTATGTTTATGGTATTTAGAGTATAAAATTTGAATTATGATTTTGCTACAAATACATAATATATTGGTGACAAAATTTGCATGTCACAAATGAATTAATGTTGTATCAATGTTAGCATACATGGTTTGGGATTATGCAATTTATCCTTAAACCATTGATTTTATGAGAAATACTATGCATACGTTTCATATTTTCATTCGAGATTTGAAGGGTTGCATCGCTTTTAACGTTATGGTATCTTTATTTTACTTAGGCATTGAAGAACCAAAACAAGAAGCACAGGGAATTCTAGCAAATGCAAGATCTTCACCATATGGTAAGAGATACAATGATCAAAAGTTGAACATTGAACATTTCTGAACATTATTATTGTAGTATTTCAAATGTTTTCAATTCTTCTACGTATGATGATAATATTGAACAATGATTGCATTTCTGAACGTTATTATTGTAGTACTGTAAATGTTATCCATTCTTCTAGGTATGTTGATAGTAATTGGCTTAGGAGTTGCCTTAGGAGTGGTGATCGGGAGTCTTATGTTATTTATTGCCCTAGTCTGTATGAAAAGGTAAGTTGTAAGCTTCATACTATTTAAACTAAATGTGAATATAAAATCTTTGAAAGTCAATAAAGTTTATTGCTAGTTGGATATTTGTAAATTAAAATATTAGAAGAGAACGTCAATTAAAAGATTAACAACAATGTATACTATAGTAATTATTTATCTTTATTGCAGAACCAACAAAAGACGTGCAGATCAAATCATGAAACAGCACTCATTATTAAGAGATGCCAGTCCTTCAAGAGAGCACTTTGTAATAAAGTCTGAGAATGGCCAAGAATTCTATCATTCTGGCTACCCAACTCTTGACCATAACTACACATCAACACTGCATCCCCAGCATCAATTAGGCATGAGACCTCTACCACCAGCGCAAAAAGACTCAAATCAGATGCAAGGACAACAAATGACAGCCTCTGAAGACTCAAAAACAACAACAGTTGGTCCAGGCCATGTGTATGAAATGCCTCAGTTTGGGGCAAATGATACCATGACTTT
Source organism: Streblospio benedicti (assembly GCA_019095985.1). NCBI lineage: Eukaryota > Metazoa > Annelida > Polychaeta > Spionida > Spionidae > Streblospio > Streblospio benedicti. Next base: position 43,047,692 of record CM032664.1, on the reverse strand, counting down.
GGGACGCAGGGACACCAGAGCGCAAAGTGTTGATAAATTGTCCGGTCACGTCAGTTTGGAAAGAGGAAATCTCACAAATTGATATGTGTTTTTTATTTGAAGGATTATTTATTTTCATGGACAGTAGCTACTTCTTGTCTAATTGATAGGCATAAGAAATTTCAATTTACCAGAGGACCGATGAATCGATTAAGGGAATGTCTATTCCATATTATCATATTTATTTGTCGTAATGTTGGTATCTATGTTTGAGTTAAAACTTTATGGACTGACAGAATATCATAGGGTTAAACTGTTGTTTGTTTATAGGTGTATGTGCTATTTTGCAAGGAAATAAGTTTTGTGTGTATGGCTATATTGCATCACATTTATATTATGTATTTTGCAATAAACGGTAACATAGATATGCACACTGTTCATTCAGTGACATAATGAACATAAGAACAATATACTATGTGCTCAATAACCCTTTGCGACAATAAGGCTGAGGTATTCTACAAAGTAAACATCCAAATCCTACGACACTAACTAACATACTTCTCAAAAAGAAATTACACAAAAATCATGGACAAAAATGTCAAATAACCATTAGAAATATCTGTTTTCGTCTCATTTAATAACATTGTAATATTTGAATATTGGTTTTACCAATGATACAAGTGCTAGCACATTTTCAATATTTGGATACCTAACAATTAAACACAAGTTTTCATACTCATCAGATACACGATGAATCAATGAAGAGTTGAATTTATGGTTTGTCAATAGAACCATTCAACCTCCAAAAGTAAAACAACCTCTATAATATGATCATTTTTAACAGTTCCAATCCTTCAGAAGTAGACCACTTGGACACCTGCATAAAGAAACAACCTCTTCATAGAGACCACTTGAAGTCCGAACGTAGGTGCTCGGTTGTACTGTCGTCAATATTGAACTGATGCCTGCATCAGTTCAATATTATACACTGTCGACATGGCTATACTTAAACTTAAGTGCATATACAAGTGAATGATGCATCCACGTAATATTAACAATAATACTTTCATTTTATAGCACCATCATTATGTAGAAACCGTTGATCTATGTAAAACATTGTACTAAAGTTACCATCACTTATGTACTAATGTAAAATAAGAGGAAAACAACTCCTCTCCTTCTGCTATATCTCTAGTTGATATCAAGACAACCATTCTCATTTGTCTGAAACAGATAAAATCTACAATTGTAGGAAGATAACAAAACTATATAAAGTTGTAACATTTTTCTTTTGGGATACATGTACTTGTAGTGATATGAACAGTGATAACAAAAATTTATTTTAACATTCTTCAAAAAATGTCCCACATTGCAAAAAGAGCACTTTTTCTTTACCTTTCATCTTCATTTGAATCCAGTCGGGCAGAAAACCACACATTTGGAATATACTTCCGTAAATGAAAATTAAAATCTTGTGGGACATCATATTCTTGATATGCAACATTAGCAGAGTATTCTAAAAAATAGCAATGTCAATATCAGTATTTAACTGTATTTTTTTCGTTACGGATGAACAAAAATTTACAAATAAAATTCTAGCTGTTAAGATATTTCTGATTAATTAATGAATTCACATAGATTGACCATGATACTTAATACTCAGAGACAGATCTAGTATTTTAATTTTAGAAGTGTGTGCGTTCACTTCCAAATGCACATGGAACACATTGTCATCATTTTATCACACAATTAATTCCTAGAACAGTCAGTATTCCAGAAATTACAATACACCATGAAGTCTAGAAAACACAATCCATCCACATAAAGAATCACAGTGCAGCCATGTTTGTGTAGTAATCATAATGCACTCAGTTTTTAAACACAATGCACAAATGTAATAAAACCACAAGCAAGTCAAGTATACTTATATATATATATGATTCCTACACAAACATGGTTGCACTGTGATTCTTTATGTGGATGCATTGTGTTTTCTAGACTTCATGGGTGCATTGTAATTTCTGGAATACTGGCTGTTCTAGGAACTAATTGTGTGGTAAAATGATGAAATATAGTTGGGGAAGGGATACCTGGATCTGCCACTGGTATGAAATTACCTTGCTTTCACATGGCTGATGAATAAAATTTTCAAAGTACCTGTATTGTGATTGTTGATGTATTGCCCAACTGCAAAGGGATTGCATGGATATTGGGTTAACCATGTTGTATCACATGTATTGAAAGGTCCAATTCTATCTCTCTGAGCACAGGATCTACATAAATACAAGAAAAAAATGTATATGTACATGTATAAATGATTAACATCAAATTCTTACTTTCAACACAGATTTTATCTTCAATTGTCCTAGATTCAGTAGTGGAATGGACTTGTGAGTCAGTCTTAACTGCTAAGTGATCAGGAGCTCTATTTAACGAAATTTCATGTAAACATCGAAATTTCCCTAAATCTTAAATAAGCAAACATCGAAATATCTCCTACTTGAGCACACACCAGCATTTCCTTCATTATGTAAGAGTAATACGTACACGGACACATACCGGACACATACCGATGTTTAACCAATATTCAGTCACGTTACGTAATACCAGTAGGGTTCTGATAAAGAGCAAATGGAAGGTAGATGCAGATACAATGATACATTGTGTAACCATTATTTGTACAGTGGAACTTGTCTCACAATGACAAAAATAATAGTTCTTTTGTTATTTTTTCAAATTACACCTTATTTTGTAGATAATTATCATATCTAATGACACAACATGTTTTGAATTGTATAGATTGAGGAAAACAAAATTTATAAAGCAATTAGTGAAAAAATTACAACTTTTGCCTGCGAAGCATACCGTATCCACTCATTCAAACGCCCAGGGCGTTTGAGTTCAAAATTAATTAATTGCGAAGGTGGGCGGATAAACAGGGGTGGGCGTTTAGCGTGAAATGTTTCGGACCGGAAGGGATGCTGCTTGGAGGTTGGAAGTAACCACCAATAGTCGTTTATCGCTCAGCAGTGTAGATTTTCGTGTGATTCTGGGTGTCATATTGATTGTCGTGGTATTAGTCAATTGTAGTTCTCAAATATATAATTGTATAATCCGTTAGTAACATAATCCTAATAATCTGAATGCTCGTCGGAAAATCAAAATAACTTACTTATTTATGAAATCAAAAATGCACATGACTTTTTTGTCTCAGTGCACATTCTCAATTATTTAAATGTCCGGCGCTGTTGCAAAATCGAAAATGAAAGCGTTCGATGAATTGTTCGCTTATCACACCATTTCCATGAGTAATTTAATGTTTGTAAAAATATTATGTAAAAAGGATGGGGTGGGAGATTGAGTTGAAATCTTCCAAAATAGGGGGTGGGCGGATAAACGGAGGAGGGCGTTTGAATGAGCGGGTACGGTATAACTGATAGCAAAACATCGAAATGACCAAAATCACTATTCAGTTACAAAATTTGTATATTTATCTAGAAAACCGTGCCTCAAATTTTTTATATTTTTCTTTTTTATCATTTTACATGCATTTTAAGTTTTAAAACTACTTCTTTTCTGAATTTTCTTGCAAATCAATACAAAAACGTTTATAATTCATCAACGAAACAAAAGATCAAAATCCCTAGTAATATAAGGTTTTCTTCAGATTGCATATATCTTCAAATATATACACGTTCGTGAAAATTTGATTTCATGGTTCAAGAGAAATATAAAAAGAAAAATTCATCCACTATGCAAACTTAGTTTAGAGAAAATGGACTTTTAACATGGCCTATCAATATACATTGATAGTAGTCGCTGTCTATGAAATGTATCATATAAGAAAAACTATTGATGATAAAAGGTTCATTTTAAAAAGATGTTGTTCTTTATCATTAATAGCATACAAAACATTGAAAATGTAAAAACTGAATTTTTAGCCCATATAACCTTATAAGCCTGCAAAGAATGAGTCATTGTTTTTCACTCCGGGTTGGTCTTCACAAAATGGGTTGTAATGGGAAAACTATTGACGATAAACGGTTCATTTCAAAACATCTTATTCTTCATAGTTTACAGTATAATAAATATTAAAAAGCTGAAAACAGAATATTTTTCCCTTGAAGAGTTCATAGTACCCTTAATTCCTTAATCTATTTACATGGTCTATGAGATAAAATTCACTTGAACTTTTTTAGTATATGAGTAATGATAAAACATTAATAATTAACAATTTTATGAGTGTTTATTGATTTTCATTCGTGACAAGTGCAAGTGATGTCATTCAATGTAGAATATTCATCTGGTCAATGTAGTCATTACACATTTGATATACTGGAAACATATGCCAAAGCATCTGGGGCAAAAATTAATTATGAGAAAACAAAAGGCATATACATTGGCACTTGGAATAACAAAGAACCACTTTTTAAAAAGATCAAATGGGTCGATCATGTGAAGGCATTAGGAGTTGAATTTGGCTATAACATCAATTATGAGGAGATCTGGCTTCAAAAATTCAGTAAATTTAAAAACAACATCCTTGCAGGAAAAAGAGAGACCTATCAATATTTGGTAAAAAAATATTATTAAATTCCTTTTTATTCTCAGGACTTAAATTCTTGATTGAAATATATCAACATAAAATTCCAAATAACTTCCATGAAAAAATAAATGAACTTTCCAGAGAATTCCTATGGGGAGGAAAACATTGGAAAATAGCTAAGAATACCCTAAATTTAAAAATAGAACACGGATCAATTGCACTGCCAGATTTTGAAACTCTAGTTAACACAAAATAAGTAATGATGATCTTTAAACTACTTAGAAAGCCATTAGATAATTGGAACACAATAGGTCGTTTTTACTTTTCAATGTTTGATGGATTGTACAATAACCACAACTACATTTTAAATGTATCCAACTTAAAAGAAATAATAGAATTAGATGAACTTCCTGAATTTTATCAAGATGTTTTAATACCATGGTCTAAGATGTTCAATAAACAAGAAATAACCACAAAGGAACAAGTCCTAAAACAACCACTATTAAATAATCAAAACCTGTTGATTGATAGAAAACGTCTTAATTTCCAACATTGGAACAGATGTGGCTTTAAAATATATATATGATATATGGAATATAGAAACAAATACTTGGGTGGAACATCTTTTAATTTTTCACAAACTTTGTAAAAAGTCCAACTGAATAAGCGAATATACAAAAATCAGAAAGACAATTCCATCTGCTTGGAAAAAAATATTAATCAGAGATAACCTCCAACCAACAAATACAAAAAATAAGCATGTAATTCTACTCTTGACAGATATAAATACACTAAGCATGACAATGATTAAAGAGAGGAAAGAGATTCATTTCAATAAGATAAAGACTAAAGATATATATTTTAACATTTTATACCCGATACAGAAACAAGCTAGTTGTAAAAAATGGGAAGAAATATTCCACGATAATATTAATTGGAACCTTCTATTTAAAACACTGAGAAAAGTATTTCTCCCACCAAAAGTGAAAGCCCTCCAGTGGAAAGTGTTAAATAGATGTATATACACAGAAGCACGACTAAGTCAAATGAACAAATCAAATGGATTGTGTAAAATTTGCAATACATATAATGAAAATACTTGTCACTTATTTTATAACTGCAACATGATTCATCAAATTTGGGAAAGCATAAAGATTAAGGTAGAAAACACTATAAATATTGAAATTCTGCTGAATGAAAAAAATATAATTCTATCTTCAAATGCTTATGTGGAAACTGATAACAATCTATTATGACTTGTATGGTGAAATGGCATATATGGCTACACAGAAATAGTGTCAAATATTATCATGATAATCCAAAAACAGTTGCACAAATTCTTAATAATATTTTTAATGATATTTCCTTCCATATAAAATTTCTTAAAAAGAATGATAGAAGAAATAGTATTATAAAGTTATTGGATAAATTCTTACAGTAATTCTTTAAAATATATTCTAATGTAAAAAATAAGATCCTGTAAATATTATTATGTTCATTCTAAAAAAAAAAGAAAAAAAAAAGAAAAAAAAATGTCGATTGGAAATACTACGTGTCATGAAATGAAAATAATTGTGAAATTATTAATTACTGATGATCAGATAAAATCCTAATCTTTGTGTAGAATAGAACAATAAAGATGAACAATAATAATAAAAAAGTCATTATGATTATGATACAAGGTTTCAAACATAAGGTGTCAGATAGCTTTCAGCTTCCAAGGAAGCACTGCTAGTCCCTACAAGTTGGTCTTGTGACCTTATCGGCGGCGGTCAAGAG
>CM032664.1:43023376-43033581 GCA_019095985.1 Streblospio benedicti | reverse complement strand
ATACATAGTTTTCAGACATCGTTGTTTTTTGTGTCAATGCTCTCGGCAAAAGTTCGAGTGTCTTATGGTTGTTTTTCTTACCAGGTGTAATGAGACTTAGGTGGTATTTGAAGCTTGGCTCCTGTTTGTTTGCAATATTTTTACTGATAAGGAATGTTTGATTATGAAGATCGTATGTGTGTAATATACTGTGTAATATATAGTTGATACTGGAAATTATACACAAAATTAAAATTAAAATTATTAGTTATGGTTGTAATAAAGAAACAAAAAATTTTTATGCCCAAAATAGTACCTTTTTCTAAAAATTCCGTATCCACTCATTCAAACGCCCAGGGTGTTTGAGTTCAAAGTTAATCAATTTCGGGGGTGGGCGGATAAATGGGGGTGTGCGTTTAGCATGAAATGTTTCAGACTGGAAGGGATGCTGCTTGGAGGTTGGTAGTAACCACCAATAGTCGCTCAGCCGTGTACATTTTCCTATGATTCTGGCTGTCATATCGATTGTCGTGGTATTAGTCAATTGTAGTTCTCAAATATATAATTGTATAATCTGTTAGTAACATAATCCTAATGATCTATTACGAATGCTCATTGGAAAATCAAAATAACTTACTTATTTATGAAATCAAAAATGCACATGACTTATTTGTCTCAGTGCGCATGCTCAGTTATTTAAATGTCCGGCGCTGTTGCAAAATCGAAAACGAAAACGTTGGATGAATCGTTCGTTTATCACACCATTTCCATGAGTAATTTAATGTTTGTAAAAGTTATGAAAAAAGGATGGGGTGGGCGTTTGAGTTTAAATCTTCCAAGATAGGGGGTTTGAGGGCGTTTGAATGAGCGGGTACGGTTATATGTATTTGGTACACAGCTTAAAAGAAAATTCTAACACAAAATGAATATCTTTTTCAAGGTAAAAGATACTTGTTTTGGTATAAAAAATTCGGTTTCTATATGATTTAAACCATGACTATTGTTTTTATATTACTTTCAACCGACGGTAGTAGTCAAATATGATTTTAAATATTTAAACATGATTATGCATGTTGATACTGGTATTTAAATGAAAAAAATTTCGTCCTGTAGATTAAACTGTTCAAGGTTATTAGAACCATTAGAAAACATTTCAACGGTTACATTTATTTTTATTTTCAGCATCACGTTCTTCCCGAAAGTCAAGGAGTGATCGAAAAGAACGCAAGAGAAGAAGCAGAAAGAAGAAAAACGTTTCTGATGATGAAGAAACTAACAATGAAGAGGAAGAAGGCGAGGAAGAAGAAGACGACGGTGTAAGTGTATAGATCGTTGCCACACCTATGGTTATTACAGAAGTAAAAGAACATTTATTTTGTCTTCAATTATTCATTTTGTTCTATTGCTGAAAAGAAACGTATCAAGGTTAAAATAATGTGTAGATAGTATCAATCTGAACCATTGCAATATCAATATATTATAAATACATTGATATATCAAGATATTGATAAATGTCTGTTTACAATATGATTTATTTTATTTTTCAGGAATAAAATGATTGCTGTGGAGTGTTCTGAAGATTTTGCAAGCTATTTTGATTCAAGACATGAGCATTTGTGAACTTCGAAATGAAATACGGACTGAAAAATGATTCAAAACATTGATGTAATGTGGAATGAATTAATTTTTATCCTTTACCGTCAATTTGTTTAGTATATATATTGAAGCAGGTGTATTTGTTTTTTATATGTCTAGGATGGAAAGATTGTAAAATGTGGAATGAGTTAAGATAAATGCTATACGACTATTCAGCATTTGGGCAAATCAGGAGACAATAGTTTTCTTATACTAAGAAATGATATTGGTATGTTTACTGCTAGTGCTTGTAACAATATTACGTTGAAATATTGATATTTCTTTCACCAGCGTTATGAGTGTATCATTTTAAATATTTATAACACGGTGGTGTATATTTTTTTTGAAAAAAAACATTTCAAAATTTCATTTTCATTTGAAAAGAAGCACATCTTTATGGTATAACATTCATTACTAATAACATGTATGGATATTAATATTGCATATTATGATTATGAAATCATATTGCAATTTTGTCTTCATTTGCTATTGTACATTTTTTGTAGTTGCTAACATTTTAGATTTAGAGAATTTTGTGTAACTGATATTTATAAATATATGAAATATTCTAGCTAACGTTGAAAGTAAAATTGTGAACTGCAAATACACATGCTATGTTGTTGTAGTCTTATGGAAGTCTGATATAAATATGAAATAGCACAATTTTGTTGTCATATATTATAGTGAGGCATCACTTCAAAAAGGCTGAAAAAAGAGGGATAAGGGGAAAAGGGCCCCCAAAAGGGGGAGTAAGGGATCTTCAATTAGTGGGCTACGGGAAAAAAGAGGCATAAGGGAAAAAAACAGCCAAAAAGAGGGATATAGGATTTCTAGACCCCTTATAAATATCCCCCACACGTAAACTGTGCATTCCAACAAGACAATGTGTGTTTGTAATTAGACCCTGTAGTGTAAAAGAGACATAGGGCTGAATGTTATTGACAATGATGTAACAATACTTTCTGATGTATTTGAATATACAACATAATATTCCTTTCCTGAAATAAGTTTGAGTTTCAATGATCCTTATTTTGTATGGTGAATATTGCATTTTAAATAACCAGCCGTTTCAATGCTGGGGTCCATGGGCAAAGCAGTAGGTCTACTTCACGCTCGCATTTTTTATTTGCTACCCATCGTAGGTTTACGGGAATTTAGTTAGTTAGACCGACGAACGATATTTCAAGTAATTGGCACATACATTGTAGAGAGCAGAAACCCACTGAGACTGATGAATGGCCATTCTTTCTTTGCCCCATCAATTTTTACATTGTAGGCTTACTATAAATGTATTTGGGGTCTGCCCTCCACGATGCAGGTACCCATGTTTTAATGCAATGCACATGATGCAGCTCTCGCTGATATCGTTGATTTTTTTACACTCGTTTCCGTTGTGATTAGAATTTTAAGCTCTCAAAATTGATCTTGGTCTATTAAGGTCGCTGCATAAGTATACTAAATATGTAAATTTAACATAAAAATGTACATTTGAATGATTTAATTAATAATATGTGTATTGTTGCAATAATTTGATAGGTTTTTACAATGTCGACGCCGAATTTACAATACATATGAAATATATATTACTCCAATTCTATTCTCAATTTTCTGTCTAGCAAGCTCCTGCCACTGTATTGAGATAGCTGAAGAGACATCTTCCATTTTTACTATATCAAGTGGCCCTTACGGGACTCGAACTCAGATGATTGTCCAGAATTTTCATCCCAAGGCCTAGCGGGCTGTACATCCCGCTGCTTGGGATGATGTTCATTCTGGTCAAAACCGAAGGGTCGTGAGTTTGTTTGAGGACCTTGACATGTGGAAGATCTACAGTAGGTCGAGATATTGAATCTTTTGGGGAAAAACATATACAATTATTCATATATATTACTCCGGTGTCGTTGATCAGAAACCGATCAGATGATCTCCTTTTCAGGAGTACATCGAGTATGTTGCGACAAAAACCGAAGTATTGTTTGAGGACCTACCTACAGTAGGTCGAGATATTGACCTGTAGCAATTAGCTTATATAGATATCTGCCACCACCTTCCAACGCTAACCTATACTCGACCGAACCCACGAGGCCCAGCCTATATATATTTAATTATTATGGTGTAACCACGAAAGAAGCATGTAAGCTGAAATAAATTTACAGTTTTCACAAGAATAAACAATATTATATTTAATTATTATATATGCGTACATTCCACACACACATATATTAGCGTAAGCTTTAAGCACGATAGGCAATCTCCACTGTGGAAATCAACAGTACACGTAGGCCTACTGAGAACAATCCCGGAGTGGAACAGTCTAAACCCCGGAACTGTCAATGCCGACCGTAGGCAGATCCAGGAGGGAGGCGCAAGCCCCCCCCCCCTTCCCCACAAAATACTTCATTTTCATAGGGTTTTTCATGAAATCCCGTAAGTGCACCCCCTCTTTTTCTTAAGTGCGCCCCCCCCCCCTTTTCCGAAAACCTGTATCTGCCTATGCCAACTCTATTACCACTTTCAAGAGTCGGCTATCTGCCAACCCTTAGACAGAACGTATCCTCTCTCCATTCACGCGCTTATCTGAGACTGGGTAATTTGTGAATTATTTATCCAGATCCCAGGAGCATCACGCCCCGTGACGTGTTAAATCGATCTGTTCTGTTTTTATAGATTGCTATTTTAATTCCAAGTCATGACAATTATTGAGCATCGTATAACATTCAAATTTTGAGTAACAAGAATATAATCGTCGATATTTCAATGGGAGAAAAGTATATATAAAATGGTTTGTGTTTGCTTTGATAGGCGTTACTGTCGATCAAATTTAGCCAACACCTGCTAGCCTAAGGGGTTGCGCCATTACTCTACACCGTCACAAAAAGTACCAATTTAAATATATGTGCATGACTTGTCATACAGTAATAGAAGCATATCGTGTGCAAACGAAGCTGCTTATTTTTTTTACTACAGTTATTTGATAAATGGAAATCTTCAAGATCCTAAATGACGCAAACCATAATTAACATATCTTTAACATGTTAAATACAGTATATCATTCATGATATAACCACGCTGAATTCCTCGGGGCTAAATCAATTAAGATTTTTCTTTTGCAACGCAGCGATAAATGTACTAGCAATTATGTAACCATTGTCACCATTCACGAGCTGATGGGACTCGAACTCTCGACCTTGTGAGATTGGAATGATACATCACCCCAAGGAGCGGGCTGTCATACAGGTCAAAATATAAAATATGTAATTAGCAACTTCATGATGCTGAATAATTTGATGACGCTGAATATGCTTAAACCATCATCCTATAAATGGAGCTGCCACTGCTATGTAAAAACAATCTTAATTCAGCACTTTAAATAACTTCAATATGCTACATTCATTGACATTAGGAGCAACGACCGTGTACCGAAAACGAACTAGATTTAATAACATAGAAGTAAGTTACTGTGCAGCTAAAAAAAACACTAAGAAAACAAACAAACAAACAAAACAGCGACGTATTCATCATAATTATGACACCAGAAAGTAGGTCAGTGTCTGCCGTGTGTCGCAGGTGTCCTCGGCTTCAGTATACTATCCGAATTTTCTCCCTGTCTCACCAATATAGGCACTGTGAAAAACATGTATGACTTATCTTGTCAACACAACCGCAAATGTCTTTTTGTTCTATCTCATCATTGGAATGCACTTGGATGTTTAAACGTCTCCGTGTCCTACACGGCTGAAACCCAGTTCTGATGTGCCTTCTCATGGCTCTTGCCACACATTGTTGTTTAATGTAGGGTAGCACCATCATTCACCATGGCTTCCAACCCGTCTTCTCATTCCTGGGCTTTCTTTTCTTTTTCTTTTTTGTCTTGCCAGACATCATAGGAAGTAGCTAATAGGAAGATACGGGGGAAAAGGTAGCACGCGCCTCCCGCAGTCTCCAACCATTGCCCCCAACAAATTACAATGTATTTCATTTTTCATAGGGTTGTTGGCATCTCTGCGAGTCTTCGCGCGTTCAAAACCTATGAAACTCTTAAGGTGCGCCCCCTTTTTTGAAAACCTACATCTACCAGTGCACATATCAACTTGCTTTAATAGTTTTACAATGTAGTAAACATGTATGTATGTGTTTTTGGCAGTAGATTGGCAGTAGACTAGTCTTGCGGCCTGTTGTGCCCAAGGCGTAAGACCACTCCGATTATTTGACAAGCACAGAACAGACGCAGACGGCAGAAAACATAAAACACACACACACACACGCACAAAAAAAGAGAGAAAAAAAAAGAAAGAACACGTTTATGTAGTTTCATTCTCGAAGGTCTGCTTTATATGGCATGCATAGAACAGTACCAAAGTACACAGTAGGTGATAAGTGTTAAGCATACGCCCATAGTTGCATGTTTCTTAACGAAAAACATACTTAATAAAATAGTTTTTAAGTTGTTGCAGTAGAATACAGCCAATCTTACAAATAATCAAAATACAACACGTAAATGTATATGTAATCGACATCTGCAAGCAGACATGGATATGAGGGGATATATCGGTATGTCTGACGTTTGAAACCAAAACAAATGAAGATCAACAATTAGCAGTGTCAAGTGTCGATGACATTTGTCTAAACCACCAGATGGATATTATTTGAAGCTCAAGATTCACTGAAATATCAAACTAATTTTATTTGGATGTTATATTTCATTTAAGGTGAAGCTATATATGGATACTTATGTTATGAGATTTGGTAGAAGTAAAGAACTGAATTACAGACGCTCTGGGATTACAGTTTAGAGTCAACAAGTTTAAACCCAATCACCATGGATGTGGTGATCATATGCATGTGTATCGTAGTACATATGTTTTCAAACATTGCAACTTCGCACAAAATCCTGCTTATACCATTTGAACACATTTCAAATGAGCGTTATTTTGCTTCTGTAGGCCAGGAGCTTGCGGGAGACAACCACGAAGTTCATATTTTATTGCCCAGACTCCGTCCCTTTTTTAGAGAAGAGTTTAAAAAATTGAACATCATTGAACCAAACATTACAGCAAAGAGTTTACTAGATGACCCGGATTTCAGCATGTTAGTATTTGAAGTAGGAAACAACATGCAAAAGTCATTCATTCCTTTGATTGAAAATTGTGTGTCCAGGTGTAAAGACATGCTTGAAGATGTAAAAACGTTAGATTATATAAAAAAGCAAAATTATGACCTTATTCTCATTGATGGTGCAGATTTTGCAAGATGTCAATATGTCATACCCCATAAATTCAATATTCCATATGTGACTTTGAACTACAGGGTTGATCCGTGGACAGCTGGTCTTTCTGTAATTCCTGGACTGGAGCCCACTTGGGGCATGTTTTATGACCCAGGAAATTCAACATTAGTTGAACGATTACAAAGTCTCTTACAGTACGTTAAGTTTTACCTTTTCATGCCACCTTCAAACGTGATAAGGGATGATGTTATTGAGAGATATGCTCCAGAACAAAGAGGCACAACTTTCGTAGAACTTTATAAGAACAGTGAAATGTTCTTCACACATTCTGATCCGATTTGCATAGATTTTCACAGAGTTTCTGCTCCTCACTACCAGTTCATTGGCCATCTCTCTGTGGCACCAACGAAGACAATTTCACATCAGTTGAATACTTTGATGGATTCTCATAAAAGAGGTGTAGTGCTTGTGGCATTTGGAACAGCGATTACCAGTATACCCGACAAACTATTCAATACTTTGATGGATGCGCTTGGAAAAATTGATATGACTGTCATAATGTCATTTAAGAATGCTGTACAGAGGAGAAATGTAGCGCCAAACATTCACATATTTTCCTGGTTACCACAAAATGATATTCTGAGTGATAACAGGACAAAACTTTTCATAACTCACGGTGGCAATAATGGTCAATTTGAAGCTGTGTACCATGGTGTGCCAATGATCATGATTCCAGTTTTCGGAGATCAGGTAATATGGTATCTATAAATAGGCATCAACATTTTTTCACAGACATTTTATAATTAATTTTAAAGGTCTGCATGCATACACTTTATCAAAGTGGCTTGATATGTCAATCTCTAAAATACATAGTGAACCTTAATGGAAATTGCAAATCGCTTCCACTTCCAGGTATTCAATGCTCGTCGTGCTGAAATGCGAGGCTATGGTGTCGTCTTAGACCATAAACATATATCAGAAGCTATCATTCAATCTGCAGTGGATGAAATTATGTACAACGACCAGTACTTACTGAACATTCAGTTTTGTTCTTCTGTCATAAAGTCTCTGCCAAAAGGAAAAGATGTTCTCAAATTTTGGGTCAACCATGTGCTGAAGTTTGGTGGAAAGCATCTAAAGCCTAGATACTTTGACCGCCCCCTGTATGAACTCTTTATGCTGGACGTCTTACTGGTAATCACTGTTGGTGTCATGTGTGCAGGTTTCTTCATCATGTTCATATGCAGAAAAATCCGGCACATTTTGTGTAACACGAAGATAAAACATGACTGAGTTAAGTGCTGTACTTGAAATATATACACGTATGTGTGTATGGATGATTCGATAATCACAATTTCAATGTAGCTAACAGTCCTATCTGACTCCTATCTATACATCAAGGAGAGTAGTATTTGCATGTTTTGTACGGTAAACATTGTATTTAACCACATCCCTTTCCGTGTGTCATATGTTTTGATGCACGCATTAGTATCGAATATGCTATGGAATTTATTGAATTGTGTAAAAAAAAGTATATCTACTGGTACTCATGTATATATCAATACGCTAATTTTGGTGCTTTTTCTGGTTAACTCCTCTTTAACTTGACTAGATAGGCACCACCTTACTACAGAACATCATTCATGGTACTGGGTAGTTTTGTAAGTTTATGTTTTTCATCTTCAAAATGGTCCTGTTCGCTGTTTATCGGCGATTTAATTATTACAAAAATAGCAGACAAGATCAGCCATGCTGGAGTTATTGGGCTCAGAAACACATGGGTTCAAACTTCAAACATTAATCTGTAACTGCACCGAACATAATTGTAATAAGGGATTACAGCCACTTGGGCTATGTATGTGTACATTAGAACCGTCAATTAAGACCACCTCTCTATAGTCACCACCTCTATAATAAGATGATTTATACTGCACTGTGTAAGTAGTGTCTGGGCCATGGAGAGCATTATGTTCTTATTGCCATAGACTCTAATGATTCATCCCCTAGCTTTTGTATATCAGATACCAAGTTAGTTGACGTTACCAATGGCTTGATTGAGATATACTTATACGAGCTTCAAGTTGGAGTCCCTTCATGTAATTCTCAGCTTGCTCCAAGTATACTAAAAGAGAGGACAGAAACCCTTAGCTCGGTCATTTGTTTGATTTCTTGGTAATTGGAAAAGCTACTATATGACGGGACATTGTGTTATAAGTACTTTGCTTTCTCAAATTATCTAGCTTTAGTGTTATAGGCGGTTCTAAACAACTCTGTCTCCGTATCAGATACTTGATATTGGGAAGGTGCTGAGTTGACAGTTCAATGAAGTGTGTCAAAAACATTTATTTGTTTGTAGTAACTAAATAAAAGTGGTCACCGCCAATTTTGCACATGCCCGTGCACAAGGGTCTGTGAAATAGCTTATTATGGACTCCGCTCAGCGGGCACGGCTCTATTGTCCCTTGCTTCCTCTGATCTCAGCTATTAGTGTCTATGGTGATGGAACACTGCAGCGTAACAAACATCACTTTTAAGACTGCCAAAGGGCTGGCGTTAAGTGGTCTTTAATAGACGGTTGGTCTCTTTATTGATGTTTGCAAAAGAAAAAAAGAGAACACTGTCACGGAGGTGTGTGTGTGTGGGGGGGGCTACTTACCAGGAGAGGTGTGAGGCAAAGATGATAAAAGGTGACAAGGGGGGGGGGGTAAAAAAAAGGCCAACAATGAGGTGACATCAATTGTGAACGATCCCTTAGCAATGGCTCAAATGCACTGATTTTGCATCCTGACCATGAATCATCATCTTGATAACTAGGGGCACATCACTTGGTTCTGTTAGCATTGACAAATCAATATCACATTCTATCATTCCGTGCAAAAATCACCGCCAATAACCCACGCTGATTGGTCAATCTCCGTGCTCAATTTTGCGATGGAATGAACGCTAAAAAAAAACCCACGGCGCTAGTCTAACCTCCTCACAATATCAATACAGCCGCTGACGTAGTAAGGCCATGGAGGCGTGTTCATGCTGTGCGGAGTGCAACAGTTTAGACTAACTCCTCCGCGCGCTCAAAACTGCAGGAATTGACGTCTCCGCGCGCTCAAAACAAACGAAATTGACTTGAATGTTGAATGTTATGATATGATTTATTTTAAAATAAAATCATGAAAATGGATTTTAGTCATGATAGAATGGTGATTGACCACTCGATTGTCGTGTCAATCACAAAATTGAGCATGCTGACGTCTCACTTCGTTCGGGTAAATCAGACGTCAGCATGCTCAATTTTGCGATTGACACGACAATCGAGTGGTCAATTCCTACATTATATAATTCCGTGCAAAAATCAACGCCAATAACC